>CAWUCP010000157.1:10000-26646 GCA_963920765.1 Ulota crispa
GGCAAACTTCAGGTAGTGATTGGATCCTACCTACTCCATTTTCTAGCTCACCTACTTGTTAGGGTAGTTCGTTGGCGTTAGGTTGCCGGATCCTCCTCAGATAGCCTCGTCGAAACGAAATAAAGAACGAGAGTGAGATATCGAAACTGTCTTCATTTCAAAATGGATTCCCTATCAAAAAATGATTAATGATGCGGATAAGCTGATACCGACTCGTCAATCTCCTCCATACTCAATCCGCATCATATTACTTGCACGAAAACGGGGAACTCATTAACAAGTCTACCCATCGATTTGGCAGATTTATCATCTTTCTATCTGCGTTGCTTATTAATAATAACGGGATCCAGAAAATGAGTGGGGCGCAAAGCCGAAGCCTTAAAAATAAATTGAAAAGAATTTAATTTCTTCCTTTTATTTTGTATTTGTATCTGTATTTGTAGCTGAAAACAATTGGGAGGAATTTTGGACTCCCTTTCTCATCTTTGGACTCCCCTTCTCATCTCAGGGGTAACTGAATGACGAGGAGCCGTATGAGGTGGGAATCTCACGTACGGTTCCGTATAGTGACATTGGAGCTGTCGACTATTCCACGACTACACCAAAAAAACCCAACTCTGCCCTACGTAAAGTCGCGAGAGTTCGATTAACTTCCAAGTTTGAGGTAACGGCTTACATACCAGGTATTGGCCATAATTTGCAGGAACATTCGGTGGTCCCCGTGAGAGGCGGAAGGGTCAAAGACCTACCCGGTGTTAGGTATCACATCGTTAGAGGAACCTTAGATGCTGTAGGGGTGAAGGATCGTAAGAAAGGGCGTTCTAGTGCGTTGCAGAACATTGTCACAACTTGTATCATTGCGATGATTCCGTATCAGTTGTTCTGATATGTTAAATGTGTAGCTGACCCAGTATTGCAAGGGGACTGAAGCCTGCTACTACAGAGATTGATAGAGATTAACTATTATCTATCTATTTGTGTGAAACAACTTGGTGTCTAAGGTGTTCTACTCCACTAAGTTGAGTTTTACCTGGACTCCCACCTGGAAAACTTGGGACGTCTTTTCCTCTTGGAACAGGTTTAGATTACGACTACGGAGATTCAGTGAAGGCTTTATGCACATCTACTGATTGGATTGATAAACCTACGGACATTCCTAGTAAGATAACTGAATTGCAAGATTTTCTTCTCTTATATCTAAATTTCGATTTTTTTATCCGTGGAATAAGGGAAAACGGATACCCAATATGCAATGAGTAAATATGATTTGCATCTCAAAAAATAAATGGTTCAAAATCATTTGAATAGTTTCTAGTCAATCATGTGGAAAGCTGTATTCGATGAAAGTCGCACGTGCAGTTTGGAGGGAGATCCTCGACTAACTGGTGGATCCACCCTACAATATGGAGTAAAGAAGCCGAAATAGTAGCCTAAGATACCATTGAAATAAAAGAATTGATTGAAATCTGACATATTTATATTCGTAAACTCGTGTTACATCGGAGCAGTGTAGTGAACAGAAAGAAAACTATCGAATCAGATCCAATTTATCGTAATCGATTAGTCAATATGCTAGTTGATCGTATCCTGAAAAATGGCAAGAAATCACTGGCTTATCAGATTTTTTATCAGGCTATGAAGCGGATTAGGTAAAAGACAAATAGGAACCCACTGTCTGTTCTGCGACAGGCGGTGCGCGGGGTAACTCCCGACGTAGTGACAGAAACCAAACGTGTAGGTGGATCAACTTACCGAGTTCCCGTTGAAGTAGTACCGGCAGAGGGAAAAGCTTCGGCTATCCGGTGGTCATTAATCGCGTGTCGAAAACGCTCAGGTCGAAGTATGGCTTTAAGATCGAGTGATGAATCAATGGATGCCGCCAGAAATTCCGGTAGTGCCATACGGAGGAAAGAGGAGACTCATAAAGTTGCGGAAGCCAACAAAGCTTTTGCCCATTTCCGTTAGTTTCGGATTCGTTCCAATCCACGATATTTCCGTCGTGGATTGGAACCGGGGCACAAACTATCTGGGAATCAAGAAGCACTACGAAGAAATGGTTGAGTGAGGGGTGAACGACGAATGACGGGTGTCCAATCTAAGCCACAAGTGGGGATTGGCAGCTACTTCTCTCTTAGGTTGTTAATTATTAGACTCCTCCTAATAGGGTAGCGGGGGGGGGGGGGGGGGGGCCGATGCAGAGTTGCGGAGTGCCTCGCAAAAAGGCTTGACGCATGACCAGTTTTTCAGAGACTGAAATTGATTGGGACGCGCATCGCACGGAGTAAAAATTGTTTGAGATATCGGGAAGAGGCCCCCATATCCGAGAATTCTGGGGACTCAATTAATTTCGGTTGACACAGATTAGTTTTTGTGATATATTATAAATTAACAAGCTTACTAGCCTGGGGAATCACTAATTATTTCTTGAAAACCGAAAATTACCATGACCGCAACTTTAGAACGACGCGAAAGCGCAAGCCTATGGGGTCGCTTCTGCGACTGGATTACCAGCACCGAAAACCGTCTTTACATCGGATGGTTCGGTGTCTTAATGATTCCCACCTTGCTAACCGCAACCTCTGTATTCATCATTGCTTTCGTCGCAGCTCCTCCTGTAGATATTGATGGTATTCGCGAACCCGTTTCTGGTTCTTTGTTATACGGTAACAACATTATCTCTGGCGCTATCATCCCTACTTCTGCAGCTATTGGGTTACATTTCTACCCAATCTGGGAAGCAGCTTCCGTCGATGAATGGCTTTACAATGGTGGTCCTTACGAACTTATCGTCCTTCACTTCCTACTTGGTGTAGCTTGCTACATGGGTCGCGAATGGGAACTAAGCTTCCGTCTAGGTATGCGTCCTTGGATCGCTGTTGCGTACTCGGCTCCTGTCGCAGCTGCTACCGCCGTCTTCCTGATCTACCCAATTGGTCAAGGAAGTTTCTCTGACGGTATGCCTCTAGGCATTTCTGGTACTTTCAACTTCATGATCGTCTTCCAGGCTGAGCACAATATCCTTATGCATCCCTTCCACATGTTGGGTGTAGCTGGCGTATTCGGCGGCTCTCTATTCAGTGCTATGCATGGTTCTTTGGTAACTTCTAGTTTGATCAGAGAAACAACTGAGAATGAGTCTGCTAATGCAGGTTACAAGTTCGGTCAAGAGGAAGAAACCTACAACATCGTAGCTGCTCACGGCTATTTCGGTCGTTTGATCTTCCAATATGCTAGCTTCAACAATTCTCGTTCTCTGCACTTCTTCTTAGCTGCTTGGCCCGTAGTAGGTATTTGGTTCACCGCTTTAGGCATTAGCACCATGGCATTCAACTTGAATGGTTTCAACTTCAACCAATCCGTGGTTGACAGCCAAGGTCGTGTTATAAACACCTGGGCTGATATCATAAACCGTGCTAACCTAGGTATGGAAGTCATGCATGAACGTAACGCTCATAACTTCCCCCTAGACTTGGCTTCTGTTGAAGCTCCTTCTATAAACGGATAACATCCGTCTGGTTATGCAGCACAACTGGATACCAAATCTCCCAACTTCAGGGGAGGTTTGGTGTCCAATGAGATGAAAGTTCGTGCGGTGGAACGAATGAAAGGAATGGTAGCAGCTTCTCACAATTTCACGATTATCAGTTTCCAACCTTAAATTCTGAAAACTATTTGAAATATCCTTCTGCGATTTAATAGATTACGAAGTTTCCTACTCTGATTTGCAGAATGCTTGCAATCTCCCACCCCAATCTTTTGGATAAAAGAAGGAGTGTATTCCTCATTTCAAAGATTTTATATTGTCTTGCTATATACATACAGCTAATATGTATGTGTATCAACCGAAGGACCTATCTAGACTGCTTAACGGATAGATCTTGTTCACGTCCGATGGGGAGGGGAGCCAACTAAATCAACAGAGGGGGCGGACGTAGCCAAGTGGATCAAGGCAATGGTTTGTGGATCCATCACGCGCGGGTTCAATTCCCGTCGTTCGCCCATCCAATTGGGTAATTCGATCCCATCGCTCTGCTTGGAACAGAGAAGAACTGTTAAGTTGGATGGGACTTGTGTGGGTCTCCCCGCTTGATCCAGGGTTAACCCTTTAACCACTCGCCCGTAATTCATCCTCTTCACCTCTACGTTCCTATGCCCCCTGGAGCGGAGAGAGTCTAGTAAAACTTCTCCAAACTTGTAACAACTCATTGGCTCGAATCCGTTCATCTCCGCGTGATCCACATATGACTCATATATAGATCCCGGCCTAGGTATTTTCGTTGCCCCAAGCGGTATTTCTTTTCCGGGTTGGATTCCTACTCGGTCGGACAACCAGCCGTGAATACCACATGCATCTACGCCACCTTCCCACCCCCCGTTAATCTCGTCTACACACTGCCCGAGCGGTCCCCACTCCTTTGGGGCGGATAACGCCCAATTAACCAACCCACTCGAGCCCTCTTTCAGCCTCCCCAACAGGTCTGGCACTCTCTGGGCGGCCACCCGAGGAGTAAGCAGGTAGATAAACCGCCTGCGGAACCCACTGGTGTGGTCTTGAGCGTTCCAAAGGGAATTTGCTGTAATTATGATCAACCCCTTGGGCTCTATTGAGTAGATGGGCCCATTCTTTGGAGGACGAGAAGCATTTGCTGCATAGCATTCATGGTTGCTTGGTCCATGATGTACTTATACAAACCAAGTAGACCGAAAAGCTGGATGATTGAAGTGAACATTCCCATCATAGGGCCTCCTTAGATCGAGTCTAAATTCATTGATTTTCTAGCAGATAGTTAGCCACGAGCATGGAAGAGAGACTAGTTTGACTTTCTATTTGTAGACTTTTATGGGTTGGTAGACTTTCTACGGGTAGCTCGGTACCTAAGCAAACCAAGTAGCCCCAATAAGCGCATGATTAAAGCGAAAGAAACCATATAAGAACTCCTTATAACAAGTCTCGATTGAACAGTTAAGGTCAAGCCGGTTTAGGTGTCGATGATGTCGATAATGTCGATAGTGTCGATAGTGTCGATGATGTCGATAGTGTCGATGATGTCGATGATGTCGATACCGTCGATAATTCTTATGTGGCCGGGAACGCCAAGACAGTATCCGATTGGTATGGAGTGGGCGAGAGCAGCTTGAGCGTTAGCTAGAGCTTGCGCTCGACGGGTATTTCAACACCAAGGAAACTAAGGCTGAGTTGTTTCAAGAAGGCGTCCAAGGAGGCGAGAGTGGCATCCACGTTCGATTGGCGTGTTAGTAGGACTAAACCGTCGTTTTCAAAACTGAGGGGCACCCCGATGCGCTTCAGCTCAATGTGTTCAGCCAGGTACATCAGAAGAACAACCTCGTGAGACGCCAATATCCGGGAGGTTAGCAACCCTTCATGATACCGGCTGCCGTGGGGCCTGTCCCGACTAGACTCCTCCTCCTGTTTGCCGTAGTAAGGGCTTAGCCGGGTGGGAAGGTGGACGGAGCTTCTGGCCCCCAACGTGGTTTGGAAGTGAGCCAGTTCTTGCAGGATTGGGTGGGCTAACACCTTCCGGAGGTACAAGTCAAAGCCCATTTCATCGCCACTGCCATATGCCTCCTTTACACAAGCACAGATCGCCCCCTGCCTACTGGTTAAGCTTGCACCATTTAGGCCCGAATAGAGGATGCGCTTTAGTAGGGATTTGGGACAATCGAACATTCCGCCCCATTTGTCGAAAATGAAGGTCCAAAAGGCCCCTGATCCGTAAGCCTGCCGCGTGTTAGGTGCCCTGGCGGGCCCCATCAGCCCCGCGTAGATACCGGTATGGCACGCCACCATGTCCACTTCCTCCAGCACAAGGCCTTCCGGGAGGATGAGGAGGTCGATAACCTGCCGTATAACGCGCTTAAGGTCGCGCCTTAGGTTGGCTAAGGTGGCGGACCCCTGCGCGTTCCTGGGTGTAAGCCGGGGGTAACCTGCGGTTTCGGTGTAGGAGGTGGCAAATAAGTCCTGCACTGGGCACTTCCTGCGGAAGTATTGACTCTCCCCTGGGCGGAAGGCTCGGTACAGTTGGTAGCAGGCTTCGATTATTGGTGTACACTCTCTATTAAGTACGGATACTAGGCCCAAGTAACGGGTGGGAGTGGACGCCAGCCTGGATTTCCCCAGCTCCAACGGGCCGGCTAAAGGGTAGGACACGCCGGCCAGAGTAGTACTGGGTACCAATGCCCGTGGGAGTAACGGCTCCTTGTAAGCCGACTCCTCAGCCTCACCGTACAGGTCCCCCACCCTCTTTGGGTCTACCTTGACGTTAGACGAAACCCATTCAACGATGCGGTCTTCCGACCACTCTTCCTCCCGGCCTAGCGGTCCCATTAGGTTAGGGTGTGCACGCTTAAACCCACTGGTTTTCTCCGCCTCCTCCTTTGTCAGGCCCCCCCTATTGTCTCCCTTATTGTCCCCCTTATTGTCTACCTTATTGTCTCCGTTGATAGATACGTCTGAGTCGACAGTGTTGATGGTCTCAACAGCATCATAAGTATTGACAGTGTCGACACTATCGACATCATCGACACTATCGACACTATCGACACTACCGACACCACCGACACTACCGAGTTTGGCACCGCCGCTTTCATCTTCCCCGTCTTCCCCGTCCTCCCATGGGTCCACCAGGCTCCGTTCACTCCACTCCGCGAGATCTTTACTAAACCCGTCCCATGGATCCTCTTTTTCCAACCGCCTAACCCCCTCTGATTTGGCGGCTCGGTTTAGGGGCCTCCCCGACAATAACAATTTAGAATTCCCGATCTAATTCCAATTTTGGGTACGACTATTCACAGAAATCACTAGACTCGCTTGAAATATGCATTCCATCCTATCTTGAAATTTTCAATATTTTTGGTATAATAAATGTGGGAAATAGATAGTATCTACCGCATGAAATTAATATGAAAAAAGAAAATAAGGTAAAAAAGGTGGCAAGAGAAAGCGTAGGAAGTCCAGATTTTTCATCTGAAATTTCGGAGTTAATAGAAGTCAGTCTATTAGATCACTTCTTCGAATCATTGAAAAACCAACATCTCAGAGAATTTTTAATTAGTCCATCTTCCAATTATGAACCTTTTATCAGATTATCTGACTTGTGATTTCTAAGTTCACTATTTCTACGCAATCTGCGTGATTCACTAAAAAGAGATAGTGGCATCACCCTGGAGATGCTGATGTTGCTAACGATACTAATTTCTATGCATTGCTTGAGTGACAAAAGGTCGGTCGAAAGAAGTTTTGTACTAACGGGAGTCATTAATGGGGGTGACGGAGTGAGAGAGAAACAAGCGGAAAACCTTGGTGATTTTTCCTGCGACTGTTTTCTCCGATTCGAAAGATCTTTATCTGTTGGAAGGAGTGGAAAGAGGAGAATATCTGTTTCCCACTACTTAGGTTTGAACGAAGATATTTCTGCAGGTTCGACGAAAAAAGAGAAGCAAGTTCGCTATGATGCGATGATTCCTCTGGTTTCCGGTAGATGGAAGGCGTGCGTAGTGAGGGGTTCACTCCTTGGCAGAGATATATCCAAGGATGATCCTGAAAGGATTCGAGTATTTCGTAGGGGTAGGTGTTTACGAAATTCACGTAGGTTTTTCAAATTCTACAACTACCTGGTAGTTTCCAGAAACAACCAAAGTGATTTCGATTCGTTATTCTTTTGGGAAAATCGTAACAAGCGAGATCCGGGTCGGTTACAAGCAACACAATTGAGAAACGACTCATTAAGTCCCGTAGTATTAAACTCCTATGACAAGGCGTTACTTGAATCCGGAGATTCAGCAGATCATCAGGGGGATAGATCGGGATTTGATTTCGAGCGAGAAGCCTTTTCCAACTTGTCTTCATTTACGTCTTGTAAGAAAACGACGTCGCTTCGTGGCTGTATATCCGGATTAGATTGTGACAAAAATGGGGAAGAATTTCCCATTCTACACACTTATTCACAAATGAGAGATGGATTAATAAATCGACTTACCAAAATTCTCTCGATAATCGAGAAATCGAATCTGATTTCTGATAGGGCAATAGTTACTGACGTCAGTAATAGCGTCAAATCTGGGAAAGGATTTCCATTGAAAATGAAGGGCGACATGCCGCTTACTCAAATATCTGGCAAAAACCTTGGGCTAGCGAGTAGCAGACACCTCAACCTCAGTGAGATTCTCCCAAACTATTTCCAAATATCTTTTTTAGGTATACTTAGAGAAATAAGTAATCGAAGTGAAAATACTACTTTTTCAAACTAATTGAAAGAAGAGAGTAACATACATTCAATATATTTTTTAGTTAGATTGTATGGACGAAATAGAATCATACCTCTCTACTCAACATACATATTTCTTTTCCATGACTATTTCTGCGCATTATCTACTGAATATTTCTTCCAAATCAAATATCGGTTGGATGGCTGGACGGGGGTCGGGGAGTACACCGGTGTAACAAGAATTGCAACTGAATAAATAGTATTGAAATGGAAAGATAACGTAGGGCGCCTATTGAACGAATATATTACTTTCCAAATTGATGAGTATAGAAATGTTCAGTCAAATGTGCATAGATGGCTCGATACGACCGAGGATTCGTCTTCTTTCCCCGTCGGGAAAGTCTTAAAGTATGACTTGGAGGAATCAATTTGCCGTGTATCAATAATAAGAAGCGAATTACTCAGTAATATTGGTGTCAGTCTCGGTAGTAACAACCAACGGAACGAAAAATATTTTCACCGATTTCTCAATGTTTTATTTCTTTATAAAATGATTGTTGCTGAGGTTATTCGCCAGAAAGTTTTGATATATACCATTGACTATTGCATCGAAAAATTGAACGATATAGATCTCGAGAAATTAAACAAGATAGATCTCACGAAGCTTGATCTTTTATCAAGTTTATTCGATGGTTACATTGATGAACAGATACTTTTCCTCAAAACAATTCTTGAGAGAAAAAAGAGTTTATTCATTGAATCCAAACTGTTAATGAGTAAGAAATCGGTAGGCTCTTCGACCGAGCTGGAACCTGCAGTGAATCCTACTTCTATCGGGTCGCCCCGCATCGAATCTATCCGAGCAGGATTTTCAGGCGATGATTTTTCCATTACGGGGAGGCAATTTTGGAATCTGTTTCTGCATGATTTAAACCGTGGGGGAGGTTCAACTAGAGATATTGGTGAGAATATTTCGAGATACATCTCCGATCAGGTTAATAAACTAAACTTTCTAGACGACTCACCTATACGGAACTGTGCTGGAAGCAACTTTATTCCGAGAATCAGAAGGAATTTTATTATTGGGAGATGCAACAGTAGTTATCTCAACGTCTTAGAAAACTTCTACGTGGGCTCCGAAGATGAAACCATCTCATCTAATATCACCTCATTTATTCATCCCCAACTGTCGGATTCGTTGTCATCCAACTTATCGAAACAAACAGCGGGGGAGGTTGCTGGTCACGTACTCACACCAATTCAATTTATTTCATCTAATCTGCATGAATCCGCAGCATTAGTAACTCATTCAGATGGACTTTCCAATTATATTTCGGATCTGAAGAGGTTACCGGCGAGTTTGAACTTATCTCCTCGTGAAACGATAGAGTCATTTCTATATTCGTGCAGTAGCGATGGAGTTTCTTTGGAGAAGACGTCGATAAACTCCGATTCGTCGTCGGATCGGCAACCCCAACCTCGTCTCGAGAATCTGGTATTGGATCGAGTCTATCAGAAGAATTTGTCTATTAAGTATTTCGGGGAACCGGAAGAGTTGGAAACATCTTATTGGTCGCTAAGACTCCCATTATGCAATGATGTAACATCGAGATCTGTAGCAGAATCGATTGGAAAGGAGGTTGCGTACGAAGATACGGACTTCGCGGATCAATCTATACGGAGGGAGGCTATTCGTCCACCCAACTTTATCAATTTCAATGAATTATTAAAAGATTTGAACAGATATAAGATCTCCTGGATCTTTTGGAAAGACAATATCGGTGAAAAATGGAGCTTATTTAGAGATTACATACCTTGGTTTTTCACCCCCACCTGGTGGAAATACTTTTACGACCTGATTAGAGAAACATATCCAGAAATAGGACTTAAAATAAGTTATGACTCAAATCATAATTTTCCTAGAATTTATAAAAGAGTGGCTGGAGATGTAGTAGATGGTGCGAAAGCCTATTTATCCCAAAGACTGCAAAGCCTAGGGTTGAAATTCGACAACGATTCTATCAATACTATAGTATCCGATATAGGTCTTCTTATTTTCGAAGAAATTCCTGATGAAGCGGAGATTTTACATTCGGGAGGATGGTCAGTATCTCAATTTTCCACTAGGTCTATCTTCTATTACTTCATCCTTTCAGTATTAATTGTTCTTGCATTATTCAAACACCCTTTGTCTGCCGTTTCGGGTTCCAATTCCTTTCATTTATGGAAACGTTTCAATACTATTGAATATTTGACAGACCCAACGCGTGGATCCTATTTGAAAGAGGTAATGCATTCCCCTTCGACAAGCTAAATGTCAACGAGAGATCTACTAATCTATTCTTTGAATAGATTCTTGAATTATATAAATAATATAATCTTTTTCTTCTTTGTGAAAGATGAAATCGATTCATGGATATTTCATAAAGAAAGCCCCGATATCCTAGATAGTAAGAAAGAACTACTGACTCAACATTTAGTGACGAATAAAATTCTTTATAGGTATGTGTCGAAATTGAATTCTAATTATGATTTATTGAGCAACGAGATTTCTCATGAACCTTATCCACAAGAAAGGTCTAATGTTTTGGCATACTTACGTCAATTCTGGCAAAATGATCTATTGAGTCACAAGATCCGTAAGTTGGATCCTGCGGAGAAGTGGTCTTTTTCCGCCCTCGAGAGAAATATTCTATTTTCAGTAACAACGAGACGAAGAGGCAGTCTACTAAATATGCCATGTCATGACATACCTATCTCACTCCAATCGGGATTACTACCATCTAAAGGAATTTTGCTAGTAGGACCCATAGAAACTGGCCGATCTTCCATTATTAGAGATGTAGCATTCGATTCCTACTTTCCGGTGGTGAAACTACCAATGAAGAAGCTGATATACAACCGATCCTTTTTCAATAATGTACGTGGAAATTTCATTTCGAAAGAAAGCGTACACCGATTAAATTTCGTTTTTGAAATGGCGAAAGAGATGTCTCCCTGTACACTATGGATTCAAGATATTCATGAATTGAATATTCATCGTTCGTATCATAAGCTAGAAGCTGATCCCAAATTCTTACTTTGCCAAATATTGAAAAGTATTGGTGACAGGCGCGGCAATTCTAACATGCGCAAGAATGTTGTTATCGCTACGACTCACGTACCTGCGAGGATAGATCCAGCTCCAATAGCTCCGAACCGGTTAAACTAATTGATAAACTTTCGAAAATCCAACGGGTATCAACGTCAAAAAGATTTATCAATTCTATTACGTATCAAAGGTTGCGAAATGGGGGCTAATCCGCCCCTTCCTCTTATTGAAGGTACTGGGTCTGGAACTACGGGTTATAGTAGACGAGATTTATTCCTCCTTGCTAATGAGGCGTTATTAATAGGTACTTCCAAAAGAAGTAAGATTATATGTAGCGACGCAATTGAATTAGCTTTGCATAGACAACATTCGACTGCTAGTGATATGGGCAATGGGATAGAATCCGGTTCCGAATGGGACATCTTTTCCCACGAGATAGCGGAAGCTACCTCAAAGAATAGTTTGATAGATACTTATCTCAAGGATACATATATTGGTCGTAACGCGTTAAAGATGCGATTTTATTATTTGTCTAACTGGTATGTGGAACCTTCGATAACCGAGTCAACATTTAATGAATTCACTCTATTTTCGCATATCCTAGGGATACTAGCTGGATTAGTAGCTCGCGATTCGCTCCAAATGGATATGGGGAAGGAAGAAAATTTCATTGTTATTGACAAACTCGTAGAGAATGACTTGAACCTAGCTTGTGGTGTACTAGAAAACCTCTCGACTAATTTCTCACGTTCAGAAGTTTGTAGAGACGGAAGTCGACGCGGTAGTAGTCTTTCCCTTTCCGTTCCTATCGGTAAACCCAAGTATTGTTCAGGTGTAACCTCTCCAAGTCGTTCCTCTAAATTTATGAGAAAGGGGGGATTTGGCAGTCTAACCGACTTCGAACTGCAACAGTCACCCGAACTAATAAACTCAAGTCCGACGGAAGTGTCGCGCGAGATCACTTGGTCCCATAAGGCTTGGCGTCTCCGTTTCCTGCGAAGCGGGGCTTATGAATTGATGAGGGTATCATCTGAACCCAATCATTTGTATAATTTAATTCTCCTTTACCAAAATCGGAATTATATACCCCAACAAGATTTCGAATTCAATAAGATTAAGGGTGACAGAAGTAAATGGTGTGATAAAAGCGGATATCTATTTAGTTTTGAAAAATCTGCGACTAATGTGACAGATAAATTAGTTAAAAGATTGGAAAACCGGTTGGATAATATGTTGTTACGCGAGCAATTTCTCGAATTGGGAATATCCGGCGACTCATCTAATGAATATGAAACACACTGTAATCGATTAGATGAAACGACTCGACTCTTCGGGGGGCGCTTCATCTGGGACCCCATGCTTCTGTTCCAGCCAGATCCTAACATTCCTTCCTCGCGTCGCAGCTTGTTGCCGACGAAAAAACTGGCGCGGAGGCTTTACACCATTTACGGTATGAGAAGGCAGCACCTTAATAAAATGTCAAATAAAAAAATTAGAAATTTCTTTCTCTATAGTGAAGATAATAGTGGAGATAATAGTGGAGATAATAGTGGAGATAATAGTGAAGATAATCCAAAATTGAAACCTAACTCATCTATTAAGCGGTGGAATAATCTCCCTTTGGATGAAGAGGAGCGAGATTCCGAATACGTCAAAGAAATTTCCTCTATGGATATACATCTGCAATATCCGCAGACATTTAGTCCCGCTCGCTTTGATTCCTATGTGGTAGCAGAAGATTTTCCAGAGCGATTTATTCGGTTTAGGCTTCTGGTTCATAGAAACAAATGGATGAGGCGAAACCGTTGCCCATTTCAGGATTTTCTTATCTATAATATGTTGCTTGAAATTTATTAATATCTATCCCATCCGTTCTGGTTTGGTGGGGCGTCACTGGATCAAACGACGAAACAATTTTGTTCATGAAAGTTCATAGAACAAATCTTAGATACCCTTCATTCTGTCTAGATCTCTAGCGATATAATTATAAGCCAAATTCAGTAAAAGGAAGATCTATATTTTCCTTTTACTGATATAAATAATTTTATCGTAGCATATCAAATAGTTAAGGAACTGAAGGCCATTTTCTATATGAGTCTTTCTGCTTAGAAAGAAGATTGAGAAAGGGCAATAGCTTATTCCATAGGGATTTTGCAAAACAGCTTCTTAACATCACGCTTGGAATAGATCCCTTCTAAAATTGTGGATTTAGTCCCCTCCCCAGATGACTTATTGATTCGCTCATTTCAATCATTCAATACACCGGAATTGAAGGGGGGACCCCCAAAAAAAAGTGACCTCCTAATTCTTAATAGTTAATAGGCAGGGTCCTCGCCTCGGGGGTATTCGAGGGGGGGGGGGTAAGAACGTACAAATCTTTTTCCTCCTCAATTGCTAGAGCTGGAAATAAGCACGATAGTGAATCATTCACTGGTTGGTGGATCATGGTCCGACACAATTTGATTTGGCATATGTGGGAAACACAGCTACCCAATTACCAGGAATTATTGACGTAGATTCGAACGAATCTCCCCGGGTAGGATTCGAACCTACGACCAATCGGTTAACAGCCGACCGCTCTACCGCTGAGCTACCGAGGAAAGTGGTAGGGGATTCAGTTTCATACGCACTCAAAGACCTTTGTTCTTTTGTTCTTTGAATCGCTTCTAAATCTGTAAGACGTTAAGCTTTCTCCGACATTTTGTGAAGTAGACTTCGCGTACACCCTAACTCCCATTATAGGAGGAGGCGGCGGCGATGGCAATCCCATTTGAATGGAAGGGTACCCGAATCGTGGGAGAGGGGGGGGGGGGGGGCAACCGATCGAGGTCGAGATCAACCCCACAAGCCCCCCCACGATCTGTATCGATCGGTCACCAATTAGTACTTCCTATTCCCCCCCTTCCAAGAAGCATAGTAGAATAGCCGCAGGATTCTCCTACCTCATAGGAAGAAGTAATATCTTTGAGAAATGGAAGTAGCAAAAATAGGAAAGATAGAGATGGGGAAGATGAACAATAGTCGGGAGAAATGAACACGAATTGGAGCTTCGCGAAACGAAAGTAGCAGTTTACGGCAAGGGCGGAATTGGAAAATCAACAACTAGCTGCGTCGGAGAAGTAGTTCCAATAATTAATCCAAATAGATATTGAGATATCCTACCATTTTTTCCGCGTCGTATACCCTCTCCGCTGAAGAGATTTGATGTGCCAGTTCCGTTAATAAATCCATCAATTACCCATTGATCGAAATGCAAAACAAGCTTACTAATTAGGATTATGCCCCGGGTAAAATAAATGTTGTAGTAATAATCAATATAACCCCGACTTGTGGACCAATTTCCGGTAAAAAATAAAAAAGTATTTAGTAAATTTCTACTTCTGAATTTTCCAAAAATTTCTGTATCGACAGGTTTATCGACTTGCCCATAAGCTTTGTAGGAAATTGAGAACCCAATAAGAGATAGAATCAGTGAAGGGGTTGAGCTTATTAATATTTCCGTCAAATTTTCAAAATGTTTAGTAATTTTGAAGACAGACGGGAGATAAATCAGCCAGTCAAACGGGAGGTCCATACCAGCTCCTTTTTGAGTTGGATAAACTCCCGCCAATCCAGCGAATACAGTGGGTATCGCCAAAATAATCAGAGGCAATACCATACAAAAATTTGATTCCCGGGGATGTAGCAAATTTCGACCAGAAAAGGTTTGAATTGCTTCTTCGCAAATGGGGTCCCCCTTAGGAGGATGGGCGGTCGAAGAATTTGTCGTTTCCGTAACTTCGTTTCGTTCCGTATCTGTTACAGATATAAAATTGTTACAGGTTTGTTTGGTAAATGATTCCGATTGAGCCCCACCCCACGAAGTGATAGTAACTTCAGATGGGAAGAAAGTATCGAAACCGATGTAATTTATCTGATTGGCACGGAAATTTCCTTCAAAAGTGAGAAGGTAAATACGAGACGTATGAGACGCGGTAAGTCCTGCCGTAGTAGAAGCTATCAACCCAAGATAAGGGGAGCACAGCCAACTTTCGGTAATAGTTTGATCCTTAGACCAGAAACAGGATAGCGGGGGTACGCCACATAAGGAAAGGGTGCCCGGAAGGAAGGTAATTCCAGTAATTGGCATGTGTTTTCGTAATCCACCCATTAGAAACATGTTTTGACTTCTAGTAGGAGAGTATCCGACCACTTTTTCCATGGAATGAATAACTGAACCAGATCCCGAAAATGACGAAGCTTTCGAATAAGCATGTGTAATGAGATGAAACAAAGCGGATTGAGAAGCGCCGATACCCGAAGCTGGTACCATATATCCTAACTGAGACATGGTAGAATAGGCCAGACACCTTTTTAGGTCTTTCTGAGCAAGAGCCAATGTGGCACCTGACAAAGTTGTTACTCCGCCTACCCAGGAAATAGCATACATGGTTACAGGTAATATCGAAATAAAGTTAAAAATTCGAACTATTAAGAAAATTCCGGCGGCCACCATAGTAGCTGCGTGAATAAGAGCCGATATGGGCGTAGGTCCTTCCGTGGCATCTGGTAGCCATACATGAAGTGGAAATTGGGCAGACTTGGCAACCGGACCTAAGGAAAATAAAAAGGCAATCGTATTAGCAAAGATCGGATTGACAACGCCGCTGCTATTTAATTTGAGAAATCAGTCACACAATTCGGAAATCTCGAAGCTACCAGTTATCCGGTAGATGCCTGATATACCCAGCAGTAACCCGAAATCTCCTATGCGATTGGTCACAAAAGCTTTCTGACAAGCATTTGCGGCACTCGATCTCGCAAACCAAAAACCTATTAACAAGTAAGGACGCATTCCAACTAATTCCCGAAATACGTAAATCTGTATCAGGTTGGGACTAGAAACTAACCCCAACATTGACGCGGTAAACAAACTTAGGTAAGCGTAAAAACGTGCGTATCCCTAGTCGTGACACATGTAACTATCGCTGTGAACCATCACTGAAATACCCACGGTAGTGACTAATATTGCCATAACAAGAGTAAGAGGATCAATCAGAAGGCCTATCTTCAAATGGAAATCACTTTTCGGAATCCGGGCCCACAAATACTGCTGGATGGAGTGAGTCGCAGCCTGTTTCCAAAATAATGAGAAGGAGATGAACATAGCGATGGCTAACGAGAAGGTATTGACTGCAGCGCACGGGCGCCGTAATTTTCTTGTTGCTTTCGGAAAGAAAAACGAAAGGAATCCGGTCAAACAAGAAGCTACCAACGGACACAAAGGGATAAGACAAGCATATTTATTTGAGAGTTCCACGGGCGTATTAAATCCAAATTAAATTTGTTAT
>CAWUCP010000159.1:0-21441 GCA_963920765.1 Ulota crispa
ACCATGCTGCATTGCATATGGCATATTGCAGATTCCCTCAATGCTGCAGGCAGGTCTGACCGCAAGATCAAGACGCAGAAAATGACCTGAGCAAGACGTAATGAGTCAAGATGAAATTGCACATCTCCATGTATCATCAAGGTCAGACATAGATCAGCAACAGTTTCACCACCAGACAAACTTCTCATTGGTGTGCATACAATCGTGTGCTCATCAATGTGTCATGCATTGGCCAGTGTCAGACATGCACACTGAGTGCATCGGGCAACACATAGAAGAAATTACATTGGCAAACTGGGAATTGCCTGCCAATGGCCCACCTGGAATCACGAAAAATTCCTCAACGCATGCATGATTTTCCAATGCCCGCCCCAGCTCCAACTTCTCCCATGGATCCTTCTCACCTGCGCAAAGCCATGAGTCAAGAGATGCCTGATTGCCCTTTTCCAATACAAGAGCTTCAATATTGCTGGCGGTTCCCTATTCATTGCGGCAAATAACAGGCAATCCTCTGAGTCAATGGGTCGTCTGTGAATTTCTGTCGACTGTATGACATTTACGATCACTCTTCTGTACTGTGACAACCAGTGACAACAGGCTACGCAGCTGGCAGGCAAGCTAAACGCCTTGCAAGGAGTCATTCATCTATAAGACTGACACATCCTCTTATGTGACAACCCAAACCCTGCATGGATCAAAACAGCCTGGACGAATCTTAATGATAAATTGCCCATATTTGCAAATTAGCACAAACATGGAAGTTTTCCAGGCGATTTGCGCATAGCGGCTATTTTTAGCCTGCACAGATGCATCCACTGTGTGCATATCTGTCAAAATTGTGGCTGCGTCATTGTACTCACACCCATAAAATACTGACAGGCCGCTTGCAATCGTCTAAGAGCTCCTCTGGCAGAGGTCCACCGCTGCATGTATACTCATGCACTTTCAACATGACAGCATCACACATGACTCCAACAGAGGCTGGCCATCATCACTTCCGAGCCAAGACTATATGTGCAGACATGATCCTTTATGGGTAGGGATGGAGCCTTCTGTTGTAGACATTGAGGCTCGGCAGACGTTGAGGCTTTGCAGGGATGAGCAGTTGGATGCAGCATTGCATACAGGTCAAAGTGACTGGCTGATGTAAATTGCATCATACACATGTAGCGCTGCCATGGGGAATGCGATAGATCTGTCATAGCATGCGCAACTCAAAATTGCTGGTGCATCAAATATGCAGTACCATTGTAGAAACACAATGGCAATCGAGATGCAGCATGTGCCCAGGACACACAACTGACAGATGATATACGTTGTCAGCAGACATTCACAAAGATTGCCCAAGCAGCAAAGCCTCAAGTGGGCACACATGCAAGCAATAGGACCTGCAGGACAATGACTTTGCTGAATGCTCAGAGGCATGGCAACCCTCAGAAATGATGGTCCTTAGCATTACCTATACGAAATAAAATCTAGGAAGACGCGCACAGCTCCTGGCTGCATATAAGCATGCCATGTCAATGTATTGCGTAGAAGCTGACAATACACCAGATTGCGCAGGCACGAGGAGTATCTGACAGGTCCATGTATTTGGGCAGATGCGCTGAGGAATGTAGCAAAACAGACCGTGGGAGCTGTTGAACCTCCCTGCCAGACTATTCAAGACCTTGTGGACCGCGTAGACAGCACACTGCACTTACGTCCATGCAGTGTGCTAACGAGCTGTTTGACAACCTGATGGGCCAAGGTGTTTCTTGCATGCAACAAGTGATTTCCAAAGCACAACAACACAAATTTTGCAAGATTGGGAATACTGCATCTTCTGGCATGAAGCATCATGATGCAATGTATCACAGAGACAATCTTGATGTCTGTATTGCATACGCTGAATGCCTTGACCAATCTCAAGCTGGCGCTGTTCGGAACAGACAACAGACAGGTCAGCCACGCATTGCTCTGGCAAAGTTTTCCGGGCAAAGTAGCAATTGTCCCCGCCTTCTTCAGCACACACAGCACAAAGGACAATATATAGTCTGCAGCTCCTGGAAGGGGTACCTCGAGTCCTGGTGTGAGAATATAGTCAACAAGTTCATCAGTGACTATGCTCTTGTCTCCATAACATTCTGCCAGCACGTTCTTCACCGTCTGCATAAGCAACAGACAATGTGAGTCTCTGCCTGCATTGGTAACACAGGAAAGCGGGTAGGTCCAGATGCAGGAGACTCTGTAGCCATGAAATATGCAGCTGCTCGACAGAGACCATGCAGGAACAATGCCTGTTGAAGGCAGATTGTCCTTGGCTGAGGAGATTCTGCTGGCTCATTCTTCTCCCATCTGCATAACCAATGTATTCTATAAACAATGCAGGCCTCTGCTGCTTTGATGTAAAGAAAAAGGGACGTATCAAGTCTGCAAGTTATTTTGCAACAATGAGCTGTGCAGCTGTATGACATACAATATGTGAGATGCCAATGCCAGCACGTTGTTCCTGGCTGCTTATCTCCAATGATAATTGACAGCCCCCCCCCTGGCGGGCCCGGGGGGGGGGGGGGGAATTTTGTTGCCCAGTCCATGTCATGCCATGAGAAGGCCGTCCACCAATAGAATTATTAATTAGAATTAAGATGACTGAATCAGGTTGCTCGAGTCATCAGTCCATAAAATGTTGTGGACACGGGCCCTTTACATGAAGCATCGTGGCCCCACTTGTCACCATCATACAAGAAAAGCGAATCTTTCCTGGTCAGGTGGCCCTCATGCTGGAGGCCAAGGCACACCAGATTGCGCCCAGTTGTGATGCGGAAATGCTTCTCCTGTCACAGCAGCGCTGCATGCCTGACAGAATCATTTTTGGAAGGCATTCATCAAAGATCGAGTCTGCAGTCCAGGGCTTAGTGAGGGACCTCAAAGTGATGGACTCACCCTGGGCTTGGCTAACAGGCTGAAGAAGAGAGGTCCCACGAAGGACGAGTGCAGAGCAGATTGAAGGGCCTTGACCAGAGGCTTCTTCCAGGCAGGCTGCTTCTTCAGGTGCAGCAGGCGCAGGGAGATGTTCATCAGCTGCAGCCCCCTCACCAGGTCTGGGCGGTAAATGGCTGCCTGCAGACCCGCCAGTCCTGCCAATTCCACCCTCGTTCACCATGAGCAGCTGGGATGAGGATGGCTGCAAGCGCAGCTTCAAGCAGCGCGAGCTGTGCAGTGATTCTTGGTTCAGTTCAGAGGGGCATATGGCTCAGCAAATGGCGGCCAGTTGGACCTAGATGCCATCATGAATATGTCAGCTGGTCAGGACAAGACATTCCAAGCACCAGCCATACAACTTGAAGGGAGCCAAGCAATGCAGACCGCTGGCACGCCGAAGAACTGATTTGTCTTGCCAGGAGCATCCACCCAAGGGCAATCTCTGGCACAAGGCTTGCTGATTACACCATGGAGATTGGAATGGTAATTGGCTGGCCAGACCAGGCATTAGAGGTGTGACTGAGTGCCTGGCCAGCCAACCCAGCTGCAGGATCCATCCCAGAGCAATTTGCCTGGCTGATTATGGTCCCAGCTGTGAATGGATCAGCAATGGCAGCCAGACGCAACAGAAGCATGGCAAGTGATCTGTGGTTGCGGACGGTCCTCGTCTGCAACCACAAGATGCCCTGGCATTGCGAATTGCAGCACCACTCATGAGGGCCGCATCCACCAACATGATCATCCAAATTCCAGGGAAAAGGTGAGCAATGTGATCACTTTGCTTCAGCATTGACCGGAAGATGCGCACCTCCTACACTATTACAAATGATGAAGGTCGGTTCTCCTCCCATCTGCTGCTCAACAAAATCCAGTAGCTGTTGACCCCATGTCTCAAATGTGTAGAGGGAATTTGGCAGGTGGTCTCTGCAGATAGATCGGCAATCAGCATGATTGCAGGTGGGAAACCCGGACCTTCAGGATGATGCATAAGTCACTAGGGCAGAAATGCTAAGCCCATGTGGGCCTGCCACTTGCTTCTTTGAATGGGAACAGCCACACAATTGGGGAAGCAGGACTTTCAGCTTTCATGAGTCTGTGGTGCAAAGCAACAACAAAGACATCCTCGCAAGAGCATGCTTGGTATGCTCTGGAAGATGACAGAAGCCATCTCTCTTTTTGAGAATGGATGACTCCGCTGCGCTTCACGCTCCGCAAGTGAGGCGGACAACACGACTCTCACTTGTAGGTCACCTTGGGTCGGGCTTATCGCTCCAGCCATACCCCAATAAATCCATAGCCCAAACCTGGCACTTGTCCGCCAAAACAGGAAAGTTCTTCCTCCAATGATCGCTGCACGGCATGCGTCCCATTTGCAGGGATTTGAAGGCAAGCACGACAAAACATTGACGAACTTTGCAGACTGCTACACACCAGTTAGATCCAAAGCCATGGACAAGGAGAACTTTTGGTCCTGATGCCCCCATGCTTTGATACCGAATTTTGTAGTCTCTCCAGTTCCAAAAGCCTGAACATCTAAGACGCCTCATCGGTTTGAAAGGTTGACAACAGCCATGTGACTCAGCATGGGCAAACCCGGCATACCGTCATGGACGCCGTCGACTGCTGCTCTTCTTGGCCGGGTAGCTGTCGTACCAGCTGCACAATAAGTCCTGGAACGTTTGGTGCGTGCTGGACGACCGTATCGCGAAGTGCAGCCCGAATTTGACAGCGGGGTGGAAGCTTTCAGGGAAAGAAGGCGCTGTCGGGGTTCACACTTGCAAGTCCAGTTCTTGAGCGCAGGCGCAGGGCCTCCAAGCTGCATCAGCTGGCTCGAGTGTCTGCAAAGTGGCTGGTGAGCTTCTGTGCCTGCGAACTGTGCCTTCCTCCAGCGTGGCGCCCTTTGCTGGAGTCAAGCACTAGTCTGTGGACAAGAAGGTTCTCTGACTGGAAGTGCTCCACGGCCTGTATCATACAGCAGAGAAGTGTCATAGACTTTATGAGCGTGAAGTTCACAATGTCCACACAGTGTGCCACGCTGTTGCCAAGCTGGGACATGCAAGCACCTTGCATTTTCAAAACGGCCTTGGAAGGCCTTTGAATGCATCAGAATGCCAGCCCAAAGCTGTGACGCGTCTCCAGACTGATGAGACTGTGCGTCGGAGCTTCTTGCACACACGCATGAGAAATCAGAAAGTATGATTGATGTACCAAAAAGAATTGCAAGCTCATGCTCATGAGCTCATCCCAACAACTCTTGTCACTGCACCTCTGCATACATGTGAAGATACTGACTCTGAATACGCTGAAAAGCAAGAGAATCAAGAAGAAGGTGCCTTTCGTGCCCTATGATAGCCATGCATCATAGCCAGGGCAGCTCAGACATGTTCAGCCGTTTCAGGTATCCGTCAATCCTGCTCAATGTGCAGCGGTTGACCGCTGCAAGGCAGGCAGATTTCCGGCTGGACATCTTTTTGGCACCATGGCAGATGTATGACATACCCAGAGGCCCTGCATCTGTTGCACATCTGCCATGATCTCAAATGGGACCCATGAAATGCACGAGCCTCGTGCACCGCCAATGACAACCTTCTCAGGCAGGGGTCTACAGAGCCTCAGAGTCCACAGGAATGCGCGCTGTTGGGGCCAAAGAAATACTTTCCCAGCAGGTAGCCTGCTCCCTGAGCAATCAGTGAATTCAGCAGCAATTTGGCCAAAGCGGCCTGGTCATTACAATGCCAAGATTGCCAAAGCCGTAGTTGGTCGGTCACCGTACTCCCGGTTTTCATGACGGAGTGTTCTTGTTGCAAAGGGCAATCTTGTTGTGTGGCACAGCTTGCGAACAGCTAGTGACACATCACCTGTGCACATTTGCTCACCTCCGCTTGTACAGGCAAGGAGATGAGCTGCAGAGGAGCCCATACACCTCGCAAGCATTCCTGATAACTTTTGCAAATCACACTCAGCAACAGATTGTCGAAGCTGCCACTTCTTGGTGCATGGAATGCAGCCAGACACCTCTGTTGCCCACACGGTGCAGCATTGTGGTCCAACAAGACCAGGGTGTAGACATTCCAGGACGTGCAGCCTGCCAATCACTGCCATCATCTTTGATGAGGTCATCTGGACCTTCTTAGCAATTGATACTCTGAATATTGATTGAACCTTGGTGAGATGAGAGGAATATAGAAGGCTCTGGTCAGGGCTGGGGATGCCTGTGCATCTAGAAATGGTTTTGAACTGATGAGCTGCCATTTGTGTGTTTCGATGCCTGCACACGCAATGAGCTGTCTTCAGGGCCACTCAGCGATGCAGATGAATCTGGCAGAGCATGTACTCCTGCATGAGAGTCAGCAGCTTCCATTCGTCTTCATTGCACTTGCATTTGGGGAGACACCATGCACCTGCTTGACAAAAGCATGCAATATGCATAATCTCCTGCATAAGAGTCAGCAGCTTCCATTCGTCTTCACTGCGTTTGCATTTGGAGACACCATGCATCTGCCTGACAAAAGCATGCAATGTGCATGATGCAAGAAGCAAGCCTCTTGGGACGGGGGTAGGCGCACCATATTCAGCAGGAGTCTCATGCTTGAGCTTCACAAGGAATGCACAGTCCTTGATGGATGTCCAGTAGTTTTCAGGCACCTCGTTGTTTCTGTCATTGAAAAATGCAGAGGCTCCTGCTGTGCCGCCCTGCATTGGACTGAGAATCGTTCCAATCATACACCACATCTGCTCACCTGATGTGAACCTGTCATAGTGTACATGGGGGTTCACATGTCTTGGCGCTCCTGGCAGTGCAGGACCTTTGCAGTGCAACAGTGTAGCTGTCACGGTGCCTCTATCATCCGGTCACGAAGCCACCAGGCAGCCCGTGAACTGTAGACCACCAGACATTGAGCTGTCTTGCCATACTTGCTTGTCCCTTCAGCATTGGTGGGGTCCTGATCAACATCTCAGGATATCAACAGTCAGCAGTTGAGTGTCACATGCCATTTCATGACATATACAATAGGTGATACCATGCAACATCAACAATGCACGTACAGTAGAAGGGAATTGGAATGTCACCGCTGTGGCTTCAAAGGGCCGAGGAAGTAAGCCACGGAAGCCAGACTTGACAAATTGTAGACGATATTGCGCAGATGGGAGGAAGAAACTTGAAGGAAAGCGGTACCATTCAGCTGCTGTGCAGACAGGCACCGTCTGGTTGCTCTTAGCAAAATGAGCAGGCAGTATCTGCAGGCAATGCAGCAGCAAACACTCAGCTCTGACATGTCCTTTGCTTGGGCAGTCAAGACGTGACAATACGGACGCGAACATGTGGGGCAAACAAGACTTAGAGGGCCCAAAAATAGCACCTCCCACATTCATGAAAATGCATGGGAGAACAGACCCTTGACATTAGTGCTGGGCATCAATGCCATAATTGCTGTATGAAGAGACATTCCAAAGGTCCCTCTTTGTTGGATCGTGGGGTTTCAACAACCTCTCTTTCTGAGTGATGAATCAATACACACTTCATCTGCTGTACCATTGCTGTTGGACTCCAGAAATTTGTTCAATTGGACTCTCAGCCTATTGTCCACAGAGGTGCTTCAAATGTGACTTTTAGCTATGTAAATATTGAGCTTGGTCGTGCTCTGCAGCTCAATCTTGCGAATGTGGCTTGCACGGATCCAATCTGGCTGTGAGAGTTGAGAGACCAGCAGTTGGCAGATCATGAGGGGCAGAGGCAGCTGGAGCAGCAGAAGGCCCGGCCCTTGCGCCAAGATTCATGGTGCAGTGGAGCCGCGGAAGCCTTACATTGTGAAAGATGGGAACGCTATTCTGGCAATGCCAGCGCGTGGTTAAGGCAAACACCTTGCATATCTGCCGCCGAGCAGCTTTGAAAGTAACAAGAGGGTGAACAGCCACTGTGCGACAGGGCACGACCTTGCGGTTACACTATCATCAGAAAATGCGTATGGCTCCCTGAACCCCCCTTGTTGTATTCAAACACACGAATACTACTTGAATGCTTTGGAATTTACCACATGGCAAGACTCTATTCTATGTTTTTGAATGTTACCAGTAGCTTGTGGACCAACCAATCACACCTTACCTTGGCACCACACCAAATGATTTCTGGAATGATTGGAGGCTGGATTCTTCGATTTTGACCTCTGGTGCCATGAGGAAAGGTGTGCAAGGGAAAGGCAGGCTGACCATGGAGAATGCTCAGTGCTCATGCCATAAAGCCGTTGACTGTGGAGCTAGCAAGCCCAAGCAGGCAGCATTCTTGATTTGGTGCCAACACTCAGATTGATGTGAGGAGCTTGAGTTCTCACCGATGGTAAGCTGCTGTAGATGTGCATGGGAGCTGAATAGCCCGAGCACAGCGCCGCAATCCTTGATGCAGACAGAAGCACAAAGATGATGCTGAAGCACGGGGGGGCCATCTTGGCCAAGCCTGAGATTGGCCTGGACAAAGCTTTTGGCAGCATCAGCCCTGCGGCCTGGTGTACGAGTACTGGCAGGCTGGACATGACAGCAGCTGCAGCTAGACATATCTGCAGTGGCAGCACGTACTTGTGGTCAGATGACCAAGCATTCCTTCACTGGACCAAGAGGTGCAAAGAAATGCAGCCCAAAGCCAGCCCACTCAGAATTGGTCATCTGCTGTGCACTGTGCAGGGAAGGCATGCAGCAAAAGGAGGAACTGCAAGCTTGTAGCCATGCATATGCCTGCAGAGTTGCAGAGGTGCATACAGACAGTGTCTATCTGTGGACCCAATGAGCCTTAGGTCAAGACACGCACCAAGGGATAGATCACATAGAGAAAGCGCTCTTCTTTGTGTGGCAGGGCAGAGAGGGCTGCCAGCCAAAGATAGGCAGGGCTGATGGCTACAAACAGCAGCAGTGACTTTGGCCGTAGAGCTGCGCAGCAGAGTCAACACAATTGAGAGCCTTTACAGCTGTTGCCAGGAGGTTCCTGTCACAATCAGGAGCTTGCAGCACGCCCAGTCAAGCAATGCACCGAATTTTTTTCTTTCCCGCCCCCTTCTACTGGACCAGCACCATTTCACTCCATACCAGATATAGATCAGGTTGCGCATACCTGCGTTTCTTGATATATCAAGCATCGCAACAGCAGGAGAGATGGCGAACAGCAGCAGTCCAATGTTCAGATTCAGGACCGCATTCTTCAGATAGTATGTGGCTGGCTCGATCCCATACAAAGAACTATCTCCTCCACCGACCACATTGTACCTCACAAAATTCCAAACTGCCACCTGAAGGCAGCGAGCATGCCTGACACCCCCTCGCACTGCAGGGCCCGGCAGCTGTCATGGACCTTGAGCAGTATCAGAGAGTGTGCAATGTTCCAGTGCAAGGAACGTCCTTGAGCTATGCAAGGCTGATGACTGCTAGTCTGCAGAAGATCAAAGCTGACTGAACGCAAACATCCTGGAGCATTCATTGAGGGCTGCACGGTGATGATCTGTCGGCAGATTGTGAGCATCCGAGGCATTGCCGGCCATGCGACACAGGCTGACGCTTGCAGGCAGGTGTTTAGACCAGGGAGCACTGATGCATGTGAAGAGCAGCCTGGCTCCTACCGTCCATTGGCCATAGAAGATCCGGTCAGCGGCAATCATGGGCCCAAGAGTAAGTGCCAGCAGGGCCAGGGCTGCCCCAACAGATACCCTTGGGTGGGTGCACAGTAGCACATAGATGGCGTACGGTGCAAAGCCGACGGCCGTAACAGGCCAAGCCCACACAATGCCAACTGCTGCGCATGCTTCCACAAGCAGTGGAGCGCGTGCAAGCACGGCCGCAGCTGCTGCTGTCATGGCGTACATGGCAAATGTGCTGGGCAGCAGTGCAGTCGAGGCAACAAACATGCCGCTGCTTGAGGCTAGGAACAGCAGCAAATACCCTGCAACTTCTCTTCCAGCATGCATCCGCGCCTGCCTGCGTCAAGACCTCATAGTGACATGCAGTCCGGAGCAAAGGCAGGAGCATGTCATGCCCATGCATCCTGCTTGTCACATCAGCATCAAATGTCCCAGAAACAACCCAAAAATCAGATGTGCATGGCTCACTTGGAGGGCGTGCCTGAACAGTGCTGTCTCAGCGAGTGCGGAAGCAAGAGCTAGCCCTCCCTTTGTGATGTAGAATGCCATCCTCTTGCCTGCACTTGCAACCCTACACCAATCAAGGCTAGGTAGTGAGGATGCATGCGTGCGAGCCAAGATGCATCTCACCACCAGCATCTCCAAAGAGCAGGACTGCGGGCGTTATGGTGCCCGCATGCAGAAGAAGGTACCAGTACGAACGAAGGGCATATCTTGAGCTGGAGGTGAAAACATCGGCAGTGAGTGTGAATACATGAAGTATTGCTTCCTGACCAGGCTCAAGTGACACCTGTATTCCCAGGTCTGCATTCCATAACCATAAAAGAGATAGTGCAGAGGTTCCCAATAGTTGAAGACTTCGTCGCAGTCGTGCACGATGTTGAAAGCGACGCTGCACAGCCTTGCACTGAGGATTATCAAGAAGGCAGAACGAATATCCGGAAACCACTTGGACTGCTTCCTGCACCACCAACGCCTTCGCGACTGAATGGAGCAACGCTGACACAGTGGTGGGCTCAAGTTGCGACAATGTTTCCGCTGACTATTCACCGTTTGGAAGTCTCTGCTTGTCCAGAAGAAGGTTCTGGGGAGCCGGATACCCGCTTTCTCAGTGTGAACATTCAGTCAGGATCTGTAGAGGGATCCTGGCCTGATCTCGGTCAGATCTGAAATCCAACAGCCCGACCAGGGGACCTCCATCTGGTGATTTGGACGTGCATTCTCTGGCGTCGAGGTGGCCGGCAGTCTTCAGCGTACCGGTGCAAGCCTAAAGCTTAGAAAGGACTAGCGTTAGCCGTGCAGCCTGTCGATATATATAATTCTGGCCCTGCCGGTGGCCTACCGGTGGTCCAGTCCAGGTCCATTCGACCCCCAGCCCACCCCAACTTCTTGTACTGCCAGCGCGGCCCTGAATGGTGCTCTTGGTGTCGGTCCAGCGTCCAAAGCTCGCGGTTCGGACCTGCTTTGCAAAGTCTCTCCTCGCTGGGGCTGACTTCTCGCGGTCAATCGCCATGGGTCCAGATACCAGGCTTGGGCTTCCAAAAGCGAGCGGCACAGCAGCTTCTGGTACCGTCGTTCTAAATACCGAACTGCACACTGCAGCTTGGGGGGTCACGGACCGTGGTAAGGGACGCCTGAAGCTGAGAAGTGATGGACAACAGGACCAGAAGAAACGGCTGGCAGCCCTCAGTCAAGAGTGGGCAGAGTTTCCTGAGGCATCCTTTGCATTTCTACTCTCAACTTGAACAAGAATGCATTTTGAGGCTGGTAGATTCCTAGGCGACTTGAGGCTGTGCATTATATTGTAAATTTGCACATTCTTCAATTCACACTCGCTTTTGGCTTTGTGGGAGCTCTGGAGGACTTGTGTTCAGGATCATGAGGCTATGTCTTGACGAGTTGCAGATTTTGACTCTGAAAGTCTGGAGAGCGGCTCAGATAACTTTCTTTCCATCATTGCAGGCAGCTACAAAATGGTGAAAGAGAATGCAACCCTCCTGCCAGATTCCCCAAGGCCATGGCTGACGCCTGGATCTTCAGGCTCAATGCATCATCTGTTAGACAGCACGAGGTGGCAGAGCATCTCAGGAAGTGCATGCCATTCCTGATGCAGAATTGTCCATTTGCTGCCTGGGCTCGAGATGTGTGGAGCCTGGACTACCTGGTGAGGCTACTGCTTGCACCAGCAAAGATGTTCAGCTTGCTACAGGCGCTCAGCACATGCCTGGTCATTGCAAAGCCTTTTGCTGAGACTTTGCCCATCTACAGAAGTCAGCAATGGCATAGCATACCTGCAATCTCAGTGGCACCTCTTCTCATGTGATGAGGAGGCAGAAAACAGAAAGTTGCATCTTGGATTCCAGCTTTACCTTGAGAGCCCGAGAATGTGATTGACTAAGTCTGCCATTTCAAAGGTGTAGGCAGAGGCAATTGGGGGAGAACAGAACAATTGGACAATATTCTGCAGCGAGGCAAGACGCAATGCCTTTCTGCTGGGGGATTTGAGCAAGAATGTATATGGCTCCCATTACTATGTCCGAGAACCAGAGACACAGTGTCTGAGGATGTCCTTCCCAGATTTTGCTGATAGCTTCAGGGCCTGGCATGCTCGCAAGCTGCTCTTCCAGGTGAACCATTCACAACCAATGGCCCTGTCTACTAGTGTGAAATGGCGGGTTGGCGGGAAGCCATGCATTGTCCCCCTTGCATCTAATCTGTGTTGCCAGTAGAAGGACATGGGTGTCATGAGCGGAGATCCAGGCACCAGTGTTTATCCTGATGGTGATGCCATCAGGCAGTGAGCATTAGGATGCTGTAGTGCAGGAGCCAATCCCATGATGCCTGGCTGATTCTATTGACCTTTTTGGTTGTATTTGCAAGCCATATCATGGGCTAGCAGCTTGGGCCTTGGGCTTGAGACTTGCAGATTTGCAAGCTGCATTGTGCAGCGCAATGAGCTTGCAACAATAGATTGCATGGCCTGCACGTGGGCTTCCGATTGCGACGAAAGTCGTACTATGAAAGATACACCATATCAATCAGATCCAATATCACAGCGTGCATGGCAAACAGTCGGGCACAGAGTTGGAGATGTCTGTGGCAGGCAACACTTCTGCACAGAACATCTGACGGCACGAGGCTGGAGGCCTGTCAGGGCATGGGCGCAGGCTTCAGTCAAGGGCTCATGGCCAATTTGGACTGGCAGTGGATCAAGCGACTGCTGCATGGCCAGGCCACAGGCAGCGTGACAGCTGGCCACCTTCAGATTGGTGGCTGTGATGCTCTGCTCCCTGCCTCTTACCAGCCACATGACCGCCTCCTGTTCCAGGTCTGCTTTCATTGTCCTTTCAGTTGACGACATAGCCATCAGGCTGTCGATGGTCTGCGCATACTGACTCACATCAAAAGCTTCCTGCCGTCTGAGGCTCTGACCAAAAGACCAATCGGTGGGGACTTGTGCCATGGTGGAGTTACTTTCAACAATAAGATCGTCCTGTATCAAGCTAAGGCTTGAATTGCTTGAAATCAGGAACAGGACCAGTTTCGTCCATCATTTGAGCATGGGCTGGTGTTTGCAATCTCTGCACTGCGTGTTGTCGCACAGTGGTGCACGCTGCAAGTCATGGCCTCTACCCGTCAGTCACATGCATTGTCACCTACCTGATTGGGGGAGAGTCTTGCAGACCTGCACCATCTGCTGAGCACAGGTGACGGGTCGCCAGCGCATCCTCTTGATTCCGCCTGGTCAAGCCTTTCAAGGGCTTCATCCGTACCCTGTGCACCACCTGTACGACCGTTTCTCTATGGTGAACTTTGAGAAGCCGCGCTTGGATGTATGGCCGGGCTTCAGCAGAGTGAGGGGCACACTGGCGATCCTGGAACCTGGCAACTCTCTGTACATCCCACCCTTCTGGTATGCTTTGCGCAGCTGCTGCTGCCCCTTCAACTTTCATACATTTCTAAGTGAATTTGACCGATGCCTTTGATGGCATTCAAATTGCATCAGCAGCATTTCAGAGTCAGTGGCTAATGCGCAAGCATACTTGCATCGGTTGTCATGTCTATCAGTTGTCAAAGGTTGTCAGCGTTCAGCTGACACCACCGACCATCACAAAGCCAAAAGTGATCGTCTGTCTGGCCTATATTTAATCAAATGGATTACAAAGCACGTCAGATGCGCATCATATGCTACCATTGAATCATGTGAAACCATGTCCTGTGGATGTGAGAAGCTCCCTATAAATGGCAAAGTGTCTCACCTCAAGGTGATCATGCGACTCCAGCACACGGAGTCACGTGGTCAACGCCCACTGTACGACATTCTCCAAACCATCACCCTGTATTGTATCTCAGGGAAGCTGCAGAGCCTCCCGTCCACATGTGCAATGGCATTGTGCAGGTTTGTGCATGAGCAAATGCTCGCAGAAGTCAACATATCTTTTCAAGTGGACATTGCACCTGGATTGAGGCTGCGCGCCCCATCAAGCATTCCTCTGCAGGCAAGTCTTTTGATCTTCTGTCATTAGCATTGAGCTTCAGAGATGGCCCAAGTCACTGACCTGCAAAGAGGATCTGTCGCTGGATATGTAGACCCGATTGCACCTAAAAGGGTGCTTCTGGAGTTGTGGCATGAGCTTGCCTGGAGGCTAAGTAGCTGGTGTTCTGTACATGTCAGCGACTGTTTGATTAGTCACCGGCTATCACAGTACTGATTCCATATTCTTTACATGTCCTGCCAGACCACCCTCAGCAGCTTGGAAGTTCCAAATAGATATCGACTTGGCGCACCCTGCTCAAGCCATGAGAGCGGCATGCGTCTGTGATTAGGTGTCACGTCTTCTGGAGAAGAGGCTCTGTGATGCCGAGGGCGTCCAGCATGTCCGAGAATGGCTGCAATTGATAGGTGTGGACACACCTAATTGCAAAGGCTTTCATGAATGGCGATGGAGGCCCCTGTGATGGCATGCAAGCTCCCAGCCCTGCCTGGAGGGTGAGGGCATGCTTATTGCTTGTGCAGCTCTGGATCAAAGCTGCTATGGTTGAATGTATTCTATTGTTGACATCAACGCTCAAGCATGGGCGTCATGTGTACCCAATGATGTCCTGATCTCAATCTAAAACCCACAGGGCCAGGGCATCCTACAGCCAGTCAGGGCTCCACTGTTGCACCTGAAGCACGTTCAGCTGCCAAAATGTCGAGTTGTGAATGTGCTAGTGGGAGCAAGACTGCGCCGTATTTAGTGCAAATGCAGCTCTTGGGCTGTGTGTGCGCTCAGTCCCATCGCCTTCCCCAACAATTGGTACCGCAAGTGACCTTGCAGATGCTTCCGTGCACTGTCCGATGCCAATTCCCAGCCAACTTAATCCTTTGTGCCCAGGCCGACATCATTGGTGGCCAGGCCGATATCATTGGTTAGTCGTGATGCTGAAGCGAGCATGACAGCGTGCTTGCCAGGGGTTGCATTGCAGCAAGGTGCAGGGATGCAATGAGGTGGACCATTAAGATGCTTGAGGGCTGCTCACCTGGCTCAATGATCCAGATCTTGTTATTTGAACTTCCTGGCTGGAGCGCAGCTGAAATGCTCAGCGACCAGAGCATCATTTCAGGCACGTTGTTGCCCTTGCAAGCCGTGCAGGAATGGCTGAAGATGAGGGGCGAATAGATGTGGGCACAGTCAGAGGCTATTGGCAAACTCTCCTTGTTCAAGAAATCCGGGACGAAGTTGATCTGAATGTTGGGCGGGAGGGCGCCTGGGCAGAGATTCTGCCCGATATGTCCACTGGCCGCCTCTTCCCCACACCCTGGTTGAACAAGGTGAGCCAGTTCATGGTGTAAATGTGACAGCCTCAGGGTCGACGGGTCTTGGCGCATCCTGCTTGACAGAAGCGCTGCAGACATCAATCAGGGTTCCAAAGACATTGCAAGCTTGCCCGTGCATTGGACAGAGTAAATATCAATTGCAATGCACAGGCCAGTCTGCCTGGTGTACCCAACAGTCTAGTCTCTTTGCAGAATTCTGTGCAGTGGCAAACTATTAGATTCCTGATGACACAGGGGAGATGGCACAGGCATGATCTTCAAAATGCAGCATTTGTATGTTGCCCAAACATTCATGAATGCTTCTATGAATAGAAATAGAATGAAGATGCCTGATGGGTATGCTATCTGTGCTTTGTGAATGCACTGAGGTATCATGCAGCTGCAACCAGGTTCCTCAACCTCAACATGGTTGCAGCTGCATGTGGAAAGAACGCATGTCACATCCATACGTCAACCAGCTGATTCCAAATGCAGCAATGTCCAATTTCCTCACCACTCTGCACGTCATCAGCCTGAAAGGGTCATGAAAGGCCTGCTGGACTGCTTCAAAGTAATCGCCAGATGTTCTGTAGCTGGTGGTCTGAAGCACAAACAGCCATCAGCTTTTGTGAAATTCAGGGTCAGGGCTGCCGCAGGGCTCTTAGCCCACAGTGCTTGGCTGTTCTTGGATCAGCAGGTCTTGGCTGTGCCTGAGACCACATGTACATGCATGTCCCTGCATTGAATCTGTGCCTGCTTCAGAAAAGTATAATGCAGGCATGAAAATTGCAACTAATCTCAACTATGACCATGGTATCACTGAAAGCCCTCAGACTGCATCAGCTTACTTTTCCCCTCAAAAGTTATTGATGCGTAGCAACATGAGCGACCTGCTGAGTCTGACCTTGGGCTGCAGAAATTCCGAGAACCACTGTACCTTCTGGACAAGCCTGTGGTTCTGCAAGACACAAGGAGTGAGGAAGAGAGGAAGTACCCTGAGCTCTTCAGGTCAAAGCTGCAAGGTACGTCTACTGCTTGGCTCGACTTGACTTTTGGCTTCATTGCTTTGCTTCACAATGTGTGCAATATGTGAAAGATGCAAAACAGCATTTTTCTCAAAATCTATGGAAGTTGTAGCTCACCAGATGGATGAGCCAGCTGTGCCACCACAGACTTGGACTGCCATAGGTGGGCTGCCACACTAGCTGCATGAAGGCCTGACAAGCTCTTGGGCCTTCTGACTGCCACTGATCAAGATTACGTCAGACATGGAATTTCCTCGAAACTCAGCACACAAATCTTGGTCTTTCTGCAATATTGTGTACCTTCTTTGGCAAGGGCCACAACATGCAGTGCAAAAGGGCCGCCTTTGTGAAGGTATACTTTTGTGTTCATATCAACAGGCACCCCTCAATGCATCATGTCTAGAGTTGCTGCCTGTCTCCCACAAAAGGGTTGGCACTGGTCAGCAATTGAAAGCGTATCTATTCACATACATGTGCCATGGCGCCTCAGCATCTTGGTCTGCAACTTCTTCCCATTGCCGCAACCAGTATATTTTTCAGCAGGAAGATTGCAACATTTTGAAACGCTGCTGCCTGGCCTGATGAGCCAGCATTGGGCCCATCTGTAATGGCCCTCACGATGCCAGCACTGCATCTCGTTGTGAAAAGGAGATCGGCCGGCAGGGCCTTCAGCTTGTGCTAGGGGCCCCCTCAACTTTGAGACAGTCAGACTTGAGGATCGTGCAGGTGACAATTGGCAGGTGCCCAAGCATGTGTCCACCCTACCAATCCCTGGCTACAACACAGGTGCTGGACTGTGAGTCAGAATTGCAAAAGCTCGATGTCATGCGCAACAACGATTGCTTAATTGAGAATGACTTATCATCGGACCTATCAGCGAATGATGTGATCAACAGGACAGCACTTCCTCCTCTGCATCAACACGTCCCTGCAGCTGGTGCACGAGCACTGTGCAGCATCACAACTTGCCTCTTTTGGTCAGTGAGACAGGTGACATGTACAGCAGAAACAAACATCTTGGCAAGCCTTCAAGGCCACGGGACATTTTTGTGAAGTTTGAAAGACCATACAAGCAGATCAATTGCTCGAAAGTTTGTAGTCGAATATTGGGGTACAAGGCTGCTCTCATGATTTGTCCCTATATATAGGACTTGCTGGCTCAATGGACATATCGATCTCTCTCTCTCTCTCAGTATCCAAGGCGCAAGGTTATGACAAGGGTGCAGTGGTATTGCGCATGCAGTGACCTGTCCTCACTTGCCCTGGCATCTTTTGTTCAATATGATACATCTGTCTTTGACGCAATGAACGACACGACATGTTGCTGCGCGCATTCTGGAAAGCTGTCTCAGCAAACTTTTTCAATTGCCGTTTGTCTGGCTGAATCTGACATGTGCCGTTGGAAGCCCTGCTCTGCTCTGTCAGACTTGAAATATGGCTCTACAGCATAATTTGCACACCGATCTGATGGTCTAATAAAGCTGAGTGGGCCGATCATCTGCCTCTTGTGAACATACATATATTGGTCTGGTTAGGGAGGGCAGAGAGCTGTTGACACGATGGCCACTGGACATTCCAGCCAATACATGTTTATGATTGCTTGCAAGGGTATTCTCTCCTTCCTGCCTAGCAGAACTACATTGTGAACCACATCTTGAGCAACTTTTTGCACAAGGCCGCAAAGGACAAATGTTCACCGGAGAGATGTTGGGTTCATGAACTTTGACAAGAGTGACATGTAATCATATGCCGGCTGTCAAAGCTTCCAGCTGAGCAACAACGTCTTGTTGTCGCTCCGCCAAGCTGTCTTCTTGCCGCCCAAGTCTGGAGCTGATATCCTGCAGAGAACCATGGCATTGAAAATGCTGAACTGGGACATGGTCGAGGTGTCAGATTTGCAGATGGGTTGGTAGATACCTTGAGCATATGGTCACGATATGAACAATCGGCTGGTGAGCCCAGCCAGCAGGTGCTGCAATCCCCTTCAGCTTGCTGCGCTCATCTTGTTGTCATGCACAGCGCTCACTTGCATGCTGATAACTGTGCCTGCCAAGACATGCAGCCACCATTGTTCCTCAGTATCAATTACTCAAACAGACACAGTCACTAATACACTCAGATCTCCGAGGCTATGCAACCTGCAAGAGCTTGCAGGAAAAAACCCAGAGTAGGGGGCTGCCTATGCTGCCAAATGGGCTCACCAGCCACATAACACACAAGGCACCTGGGGAAGCTCCCGGGGGTCATCGGTGCTGGCCTGGCAAGGGGGTGCAATTCCCTGCCTGCCTCCCTACCTCTTGCCCCCCGGGGGGGGGGGGGGGAGCTGTTTTTATGGGATAGATTGGGATCTTGATGAAAATTTGCCACACCTGAGTGTCAAGCCCCTGGTTGAGCAAGCTGACACGTTGACTGCTGAGCTGCATGGCAGACGCTTGCAAAGAGCGTTCTGACTCCAGCAGACTTGCCACTTCAGCAGCTCCTTGGAATCCTGGGAGCTGCGAGAACTCTGCCGCCAGCTTCCTTAGCTGTGTCACATATGTTCAGGTAAGCCCTGGCCCAGCTGCCCATGTGCAAGTCATTCAGCAAACTGTTGGCCAGCATCCAAGACCAGAGCGCAAGTCACCTATGCAAAGCGTGACCCTGTGTCTGCGAAGACCTGCATGTTACTACGTCCACGAAGTCTGCCAGGCCAGACCGAGTGCAAACATTTTGAGAATGTACCCATGCATGCTATCTTGAGACGCTACACTGCTTTCCATGGCAGAGTGTGCAGCATGATGAATTTTCTTTGGCCCCCATTGATTTCAGTAAATGATTAAAAACCTCTCCGGTTTAGCCCATGATGCCACAGGCCCCCTTACTCTTGGATGCAGGCAAGCATCATTTGTCCAGCTGCAGCACCCACAGCAGACTGCTCTTGAATTTCCAATCCAAAAATATTCCAACAGCTGCTGAGGATGTTGATCACCCATCCGCCAGAAGATGCATTGCATGTAAAGTGCACGAGTGGCAGCTTCAGGGCTTGTGCACTGTGTGCAGGAAGTCATAGCGCAAACAAGCATTATGAAAAGGTATAGGACTGAACCCTGATTGGATTCCAAGCTCCTGGTCGTTGAGTCCACATTTCAGCCTGTGAAGGTCCTTGAGCATCATGCTGAAAGACATGACCGTTATGTGAAGGCCTGACCTCAGAATCGCTGTCATGCAGGGCAGCCTCTGCTGTCTTGCGTGCAAAGTTCCAGGCAGCTACGTCTGTGTCCTCCAGGATGGCCATTGCCGCTGTCCGGCCTGCAGTGCACATGCCTCTGCAGTGACTGTCTGCTATTCGGTGAGCATACACCGGCTGACCTAACACAGAGCTGCTGAGTGCAAGCCATGCCCAAGTGGGCAGCCACAGGAGGGGACAGCCCCAACTTGCCCTGGCTTGGACAGGGTGGGTCTTCAGTTCAGCCCCCCCCCCCCTCCCCTTCCCTCTGGGGGAGAGGGGGGGGAGGGGCGTAGGCTGCCTTAGCACCTTCTGTTGCATGCATGGGGGCTGCTTCGAAACAGGCTCAGGTTGGCACGAGCCTTGCAATGGGGCATTCCCGCAAGCAATATTGCTCTCTGCAAAGCTGCCCCAAAATCTCACCGAGTGCAGCATGACGACCCTCCAGTGGCGGCAAGACAGGGCAAGTGTATATTTCAGCAGAGCAGCTGACAATTGCAAAGATTGACCTGTTGGAGACAGGGATGCATTGATAATCACGCCCAATGGGAAGACAACAAGGCTGTACTGTCTGTTCTCAGCAGGACAGATATCTCTAAAGAGGCATGGTGCAGCACGATTGCAGGCATGACAAGCCAGCAGGCGAAGCCCACATGCTAGCACACAACAAGGCGCAAAGCAAACGGATTTGATGTGCTCACCAGGCCAGAATGGCAGGAGATATTTCCAATGGATTGTATGTGTAATTGCAGCAACCAGCAGAGACATCATGAAATCTGGGTGCACTGCAAGTCGTCACATGGCAAATGCTGTTGAGCTTAGAATCCCTATCTGGTACGTTTCCCAAGGATGCTGCAAACAGGAGGTCTTCCTGAAGTGGTGGCAGAAGCAGCCTGCCTGCAGCAGCCTGGCGTCCTCCACTGCGGCAACAGCGTTGCTGGACTGGTGTCTGATCACATCTCTGACAAACACTGAAAAATTGCACAGTAAAGTTTGTATGCAGCTGCCAACCTTTCCTTTGCAATTGCATTGGCAGAATGCCAGGCTGGCAGCAGGCGCAGCATGGGACCAGGCCTAGCCAGGGCAAGGCAGGCACAGCTTGAGCGCAGCGGCAGAGGGCAGGAAGCAGTTGTGCATGTATGTCACTGAGAATAGGGCAGGGACCAGGGCGTTGAAGGCAAGCCAACCTGACAGGAGGGCCTGGAGGCGGGAGGTGAGGTCCAGCAGCTTCTCCTTGGCCTGCTCCGCTGCCCACTTACTGTCCCGTGAGATGGTGAATTCGCAGCGCACATAGGCAATGGCGCCGCCAAAGGCGGTCATGACAGCCACTGCCAGGTACAGCGGCTCCCACAGCGTGGCCAGCGGTGACATCTGCGCGCAGGGAGACCTTTCCAGCTTGCTGACTTGCACATCAATTGATGCCGACACGGCATCTCATCTGCATCCACTGCAAGGCTGCAGAGACTTGTCAGCAAATGCATGCTGCAGGCTGCTGCTGATTGTAAGCTCTTGCACAGTGTGCAATTCAAGATCTGGCTCCATCAGACAGAATTGTCGACAATGGCATTGCTATATGATGCATCAGCCCCACACAAGCCCCAGATTCTGTTGTGCCTATCTTGCAGGATATAGTCTCGACTTTCAGAGAGCCACCCTCTGGAGTCGAGGTCAAAACCCAAACAAGCAGGCTCAAGCGGATCACAATCCTTGTGAGCGCAGAAACATAATGCGCCGTTCGGTCTCAGCCACTTCTGTGCTGCTGTAATGACGACTCCCCAATCTCAGCAACAGCCACTGAAATTTCCCTGCAGGTGCTCTGGAGAAGAG
>CAWUCP010000159.1:21641-51555 GCA_963920765.1 Ulota crispa
TCTACAGCCATAGGGATCCCATCCACAGGCTGTGTAATCCAGAATGATACCTCTACAGGTCGTCCTTGCCATCATATCACGATCAGGCGGAAGATTGGATGCAATGGCAACATTGTGGCAAAGCTTTGCTGGGAGCAGCTTCCATTGATTTTTGTTCAGGGCGAAATCAGGCATACAGGTGCAGGAGCATGCGGCGAGCAACACCCTGGTGAAGCTGTCATCTGCTCTGGCTCTGCATAGCAAAGCTTGCTGTGCAGCATCCACGATGACCCTCTCTCAACACAGTGACACTGCATAAGGAGAGGCAGGCCCTCTCTCCATTCTAGGGCGACCTGCTGCGGTGACGCCATTTGCTGCTGGGCGATTTGAAATGCATTGCGATGCGGTCAGGCATTCGATGGTGCTTCGTGAGAGACATGGAGGCAGGCTGGTTGCAGCAGAACAGAAGCTACATAAGCAGATCCCAACCGGACAAGTCTCCAAGCAGCTACATACAGCTTGATACTGCCATGCAAGCGCCGTCTAATGGATGTCCGGCGCCACTGGTTGCATGGAGCTGCAAACAGGCTGCTGCGGATGCCTGGGCCTGCCAAGAAACCACCGCCCCGGGGAAAGGGGGGATGTTGCTACCGATGTTGCTGCAGCCTCACCGCATCGAGGCCAAAGCGTACGGCCGAGGTGGACACGTTGCCAATGTCATCCTTGAAGTAGAGCCAGCGGGCGGAGGGGGGCAGCAGGGCTTGCAGCTCCCGCACCATTGCAGGCGCATTACGAGCCGGATCCTGCATGAACTCCAGCCGCGACCATGGTCCCTGCACCATTCACTGCTGTTGACCTAGCTCCAGGAGGCTGTAGCACAACATCAAACAGCAGGCTGTATGCTTCGTGTAGGTCTCTGAAAGCAAGCTGCCGCACACAGATATAGAGTCTGTGCCCGAGACGCCCCGCCCGCCCCGGCCCGCCCGCCCCGGGGGGGTGAGGGGGGGGGCCGCGTGCAGTCAGCTGCAAAGCTGTGGTCACAGCTTACTGATATGGCGCTGCGCTTCTGCTGCTGCTTTTGCGCTGCCTGTGCCTTTGTCCTTCTCGGACGCTAGTAGTGGTAACGGCAACATGAACTCTTGCATGCACCAGACAGAGGCGCTGTGCAGAGAGCACATTGGCATGCTCCCTCTGCAATTTGAAATGTGCAACCACAAATTGAGAGGCCGCGAGGGACATGCTGTGGGTCCGCCCCGCACGCCTGGGTGGGGGGGGGGGGGGGGGTGGGATTGGCCCCACCTGGTGCTTAGCGCCGCCGTGCTTCACCTCATACCGCTCCTCCACATAAATGTTGCCCCAGTGTGACACTTCAACCTCACGGTCCAGCCGCATGACCTCGATAAATGGGCTATTATTCTCATAGTGCAGCCTGATAGGTGCGGCTGCGAATGGTTGCATGTCCTGGTAGGGCCCATACTTGATCCTGCTTGCCGCCAGTGTAGAGGGCGTATGCTTGGTCCAGGACTCAACACGTCGGTTGGGCAGCTTCACCTGCTCAGCAAGTCACCCTGTCGTGAGCTCTGGCTGGGTCTCACAAAGATGCAGGGCGTGTATGTGATGGCAGCAGTCAGGGGCGGAGAGGCTTTCCTGAAGCCTGGGATGATCAGGCCAATTGCCAGGCTTGTAGCACAGCTTTGAGATCCTCAGAGAGGCTTCTGCAGCCAGCAACATGCAGCAATTTATGCTGCCGATACAACCTGGCTTCCATTGCGGCGATGCACACCAATAGGCTTCGATGTCAAGCTATGATTGGCCTCTGATCATCTGGACCAATGCGCTGACCCTCTTCCATTTGAGTGGGGCTGCCAAAACCATCTGGAATCATATCAAGCCAGATGACAGATTCATACTGGGCCTGAATGTCTCCTCTGCAGGCACAGCCCGCTGCTTAGCACCGCACCTGTGTTGTCTGCGAAATCACATGGTGGGGGGAGAGCACGTATGCGGAGCCCTCATAGAGGACCCTTTGGGCTTCGGCCTGCGGAACAGTGTCCGGGAATGGGCGCTGCAGCTTGGTGAAGACTGCATAGACCTCCAGCTCTGTGATTTGCCCTTGCGGCAGCGGTCTGCGCAGCCGGGCAGTCCAGCAGCTGACATCCCCCGGCTGCCCATCAAGCACCACTGGCCCCACCTGCAGGCATGGTGTTTGCGGCCAGGCCAGCCAAAGCCCTGAATCTCGCTGCTGTTGAAGGAATTTGGTCATGCCTTGACGATTGCATGCAAGATGCGTGAATGACTCCCAATCGTTCTTAGCTTTGGCAAGCAACTGCGCTCTGGACTCTTCTGCACAAGTGAATGGCTACTTTCTTCAGCATTGAGCCGTGAAGGCCATCGCAGCAATGATGCTGAAGCCCATGTCATACTGGCGTGTTTGTTGTGCAATGTGAGATCTCCAGCGGTTTCTAGTCAGCACAGCAGTGACAGCCTCTGATGGACCTGCATCAGATCAAATGGCTTCTTCGTGGGCGTGAGACACTAGTCAGTGTGCAGCATCAGACCCAAATCACAGGCCAACAGCTGCAAAAGTTTCCTGCATGAGTTGTCCAGAGAATGCCCGTCACTTCCTGAGCATCAACACACGACTGCCAGACTATGGAAGAGCCGACTTGATTCAGTGGTGTCATCGGCCAGCACATGATGGGGAGCATTTCTTGGGCTCGTTTGGGTGCATCTGGACAATACACACTGATGATGCTGCATGACGCCATGCAGCCAAGATCAGCTCCACAGTCACCTCTGTCTGTTGCAAAGGCCCTTGCCAGACGGGGTCAGAGGTGAGCATGCAAAGGACAGCAGACCGCATGCTGCTGTATCAGGAGCTGAAGTGCTGTGGCCGTGACAATGGCGCTTGGATGCCAGCAGGACCTCAGGTCACTTTGCACGAGGATGGCAAATGCCAGAACAGCAACACTTAGATGCGTCCAAATTTGGGATTGGCAGAGCAGGAACATCACATCCTGCAGATGCTTACTGGAAGAGCGGGCGAATCATCATCTTCATCTCCGCCCTCCACCACCTGGACGACACACATGCACAGCACTGAGTGTCCAATTTTGGAATGAATGCCAATTTGTGAAGTCACAAGTGAGAGAGCGGCAGGTATACACCACAGGACGTAGAAGAGCAGTCTCCTGCCATGTGAAAGAGGGCAGACAAGGCAATGCCGCAAGCTCAGTCTTGCTGGAGACTTACAGCTTGCAAATATGCCTGTAGGATGTATCATGCCTGAGAATGTGCGGCATGGAGGTCAGTATGTATTTGCTGACAGTACATGAGATGTTATGGATGCAGAAGGGCCGAATTCAGTCTTCTGCTGAGAAGGCAATTTCTGCATGTCACTTGTGAGTGTTTGACTTCAACTTCAATGAAAAGGCCAGCAGTACATAAGAGCACTATGATATTTCCGACACTGGCACGCAGCCATTGTCAGAACATACTTAGCAAGGGCTCTGTATACGCACCTCCAGGTGCGCTATATGTTTTGCAACAGATCCAGGAAAACAGGTGGTGTATTGCTGACTTGGGAGATCTTCCCCGTTCCGGATTTTCACGTCATCAGTGATCCTGACAAACTGGCTGGACAGGTCAACCTGCGCGATAGTTGAGTGAGACGATTATCCCGATAGGCTTGAAGAGAATCGCGGCCAACCTTGCCTCGCGAGCAACGTCCTCCACCACGAGACTGCTGAACACCTCAGCTGAAAAGGTGAGGAGGCTGATCAACAGCGAACGCAATAGCGAGCTGCCTCCACACCTCCCGATCAACTTAACCATTGCTTGCGCAAGAAAATCAGACTCGTCAGAGCGCTGGCAAGTCGACCAGCGAACAATGAAGGTTGCAGGTTGCTTCCGCCCGTTAGCTTGCTTTGCCAGGCATATTGCCTGGCTTCAGAGTCTGTCGTGCATGGATATCCGGGCCACGGTATCTACTGATACCTGATACTGCTACACGATCAACTCCCTTTGTCTATCCAGACAGCCTGCAGCCTGGAGCATGTACCCTATGCATTGTGCCGGGCTGCACAGACAAATGGACTGGCAGCCATGCCTCACACTGCGGCAATGTCAGGCAGCTGGCCTAGTCATGGGGACACGGCAGCTGCCGAGGGACTATTCAGCACCTCTGATTTTGGCCTGCACAAGGCCCCAGTGGGGGCTCTCGGCCTTTCATGTCCACATGGTGTTCACCTGGACGCAGCTCTTATGCAGCTCAGGGTTGACCAGCGTTGTGTCAAGTTGGATCACACCTCCATGCACCTGGGCATCCAGCTGCAGCTGATCAAGTCGCCGATGACACCCAAGCCATATCCAGTCTGTCTTGGAAGATGGGTCGTCGCCTATGTGACGGCGCTCACTGATACCAGGCTCGGCAGCTGCATCTTCCTAGCTCAGTAAGGCCATCTTAACCCAACATTCAACCATACATCTGTTGGCATCCACGATATATGCAGACTGCCGTTTGCAGGTGCAAGCCAGCCTCAGCCTGGCCTGTTAGCAAACCAAATGGCAAGGACAAGCAGCCCAGGTTTGACTGGGGAGTACCTGAAACTGAACTGATTGTTTCAGCATACTCGTTCCAGGGACCCTGTGCGTGCTCTCAAGAGAAACATGCCAACCTTGTCCAGCACAGATGCCACCAATGCCAACAGGATCTGTTGGGTTATCTCCTTAGGCGATTTGCAGCAAGATTTTGGATAGGCTCAACACAATGGAACGCCTGTCCTCTCATTGCACCCTTGTGGCGGCAGAGTGCATGGGAACAATGTATGGCAGATTTGAGCGCAGCATAAACGAATCCGTCTCCTGCGCATTCATCTTCAGCTGGTTGTACAACCGGCCAGTCAGCCGCTGCTGTCCATCAAATTGTCAGAGGTCCAAAATGACTTACCATTGCTTGATAATGGTAGATCTGGGGCGATGCAAGGAGGCCTGCTGAGCTACTGCGCTATGCAATCAGAGAAGAGGCAAATGATCAAGGCTCAATATGGCGCTGCTGACAGGTGAGATCTCAGCAACTATCACCATCACCCCTCTGCGCTGGGAAAGTTGTTCTGCCGCCTACATGCAGCCGGCCTCAATCAGCGCAAGCTTAGCTGGATGAGTTTGATGGGCTCAGGACGCCCTGTCGGTCTGGCTTTTGTCCACACAAGTCAACAGAGCTGCCACTATGTGCCTTGCAATGCATGCATCCAGATGCAGCCACTCTTTGACCTCAGGAAGGCTTGCCACAATGTCCAGCATGTCTTGCTGTGGGCAGTGCTGCAGCTCAAGGGCCCCAGGGATCCATGGGGCCATGCTTGTTGCAACATGTCCCTATGTGACTGGGCTACTATGCGCAGCTAATCCCAGGCAGGGCGGTGACCGCTAGCCCAACGCAGGTTGGCGTGCGTTCGGGCTGCCCACTGAGTCTCACTCTCTTTTGCATCTTCGTCATGACCTGCCAGGCACATTGCTGTCAAACTGCCCAGCAGCAAAGTGAACTGCGAAGGCATCTTGAAACCTCATATTTCTTGTGCTGACTATGTGATCATGTTCTCATCCACAGCATATGGCTCGCAGCAGCTGCTCGGCTTCATGCAAGACCTTTGTGCAGCATGTGGCTTCACCAGCAGCGTCCCCAAGACAGAGGCTGTGTCTTTGGCCCACCCCTGCGACTGAACAGTTGCTAGGCGGTGCCAGCCAGTCTTCCACACACCTGCGCATGCTCTTTCATGAGGAACCGACTCCATTCTGTACCACCACAGCAGGACAATCCTGGCTCAAAGCTCCATCTAAAGATGCATCTTCCCCTGCTAAGCTGGCTTGGAATGCGCAAACTGTGTATAGCTGCTGACTAGATTGCATCAGACCATCCTGAAACCATGTGCTTCCTATGGCTGCAAGGTTTAGGACCCTGCAGCAGCGTGCAGAGGCCCACTGCGGGAGCTGCGACAGCTACAGCATGCATTTCTGTTGTCTGATGATGTTGGGCCCTCTGGACAGCATTGGCTAGGGCTGCTTCATCCAGCATGCGCAGTCACCTGTTCAGGTACTTTCTGGCCCTTGGCACAGAGCTGCACATACAGACAGGCGTCCAAGGTCTATGCATGCCTGCAGCAACATCAAGCTGCATGCCCAACTGCAAGTGGTGTCCTTGTGGCCATTGCTTCATTTGAGCTGGAGCGTGCAGCTGCACATCAGAGGCAGACATCCATATATGCAGTACCCTTTGACCTCCAAGGTGACGCCTTGCAGTGGAGTCAACCTTGGCAAAGAACATAGCTGGTTCATGCGACAGGGTGCAGCGTCAGTCAATTCCCTGGGACAAAGCAATACATATTCCAGGATACATGATCCTGAGATTTCAGATGTGGTCATATCGGTTGCCCAGCAAAGTGGGCCGTCATCTGAGGGTGCCTAGGATCAGGATGGGTACCATGTATGCTGGTCTGGCCAAATGTGTGATGAACGGCATAGTGCTATGCTCTCGCAGGCTCCAAGCTCGGCTTCTCAGCGTCGCTTGCATGTTGCTCTGGATTTATTGCAATTTTCACCCAAAACGAGCATACACACAGAGGAGGTCATCCACAAAGACTTTTGCAACTCTGCCAGGGCCACGGGAGGTGGGCCCAAGCCATGCAAGCAGGTACTGACAATTGCATCAAGTCCAGCCTGAGGCCTGTCTTGCTTAAGGCTACACAGCGTAAATGCAGCCCTAAGCAACAAGGGCCACAGAGTCCCATGAACACGCAACTGCGTATGCTGTATGAAGTATCATTGGCCAATGCTGTCCAGAATTGAAGGACGCGGCGCCACCTGGATTTCTGGTCCAGGCCATTGCACCATTCGCAGCTCGGTGAAGATGACGACGGCAGGCACCCTGTTTCCAACCCTCCACGAGCGGCGCAGGAATGCATGCTGTAGATCTTGTAAAGCTTGGCTCCGTTTGACAGGTGCCCCACAAGGGTCTAGGGCAGGGCAGGCATGGACTGCTGCCTCTGATGTGCCATTGCATGCTCAAGCTGATGACACGAAGCTTAAGTCCAAGCTTGGACATCTGCTGAAATCAATATGCATTTTTGTCAATTTTGCAATGCAGATCAGGTGGTGTTGGCTTTAAAACTTTATTGTTGCAGACCACTAATGTGCAGGATCTCCAGTGTCAAAGTGAATGGATGTAACTGATATAGAAGGTAAACTCATGAAAAGACATGATGGCACACTGGACAATGCTGATGAGTATAACATTGAAATTGCGCTGTTCTGCAAAGCGTGATCGTCTCATGTAGATGTTCATTGGAAAGATATCTTTGCATGCCGCCTGGCTGTAAGAGTCTGGATGCAACTTGTTCAGAATTTTTGGAGTCAAACAACCGACTCACGGCCGTTGACCGAAAGATGCCTGCTAGTGTGTCCGCAAAGTCGGAGCTCAGACTTGCCTTCAGTCTTGACCAGATGCGCGAGTTGTGGTCTGCCATGTCTTGGAATTTGGCAAGATCGCCTGATTGCATATGTCCGCGGAGCTCTTGAAGCAAGGAAGGCAGCTTCATCCAATCTCCAACCTGCAAGTAAGCGATCTGCAAAGCTTCTAAAGGTGCCAGAACAGTGCCCGGGCAGACAGCAGAATCGGGACACAACCCGCCTCAAAGGTTTCCCACACTCTAAATTGATCAGCGCGATGACCCGCCGGCAGCGGTACGAACATTGAATCGTAAAGTGTCGCACTGTGCTCTAAGGGTGACATTGCTTCTGGACCCGCAAAGGCGTCAAAGGTGTGCAATTTTCCAAGAGCACGGATACTTTCAGGTGCAATTTTCAGGGCTTCGACCATCCTTGGTCATTGAGGACGACCCATTCCCACGCTGCCCAGCCACGTCCAGAGGTGAGTGCGATCTTGGAGTGGACCACGCAGGCACGGATTCGAATCTGCCGTGACCAAGGGGTATCCAGGTGACTGCTGTCGTTGCATGCCGTTTAAACGTGTCGCCAGGCAAGCGTAGTTGTATCATGTCCGTCCAGTACTGTCTGAAAACTGCACCGGCATCCTGGTAGAAATTGCAGCTGTCGGTGGAAAATTCCTCGCTGAGGCCACAGCACGGCTATGCTTCAGATGAGTGCGCTCCGCTTCAGACATTGCCCAAGTGATCACAAGCACAGCTCTGTGGGGCGCGTCCTTCACAAAGTCCTCACGAGCTTTGAGTGATGGTCGATTGCGTCCGGTCGGGCATGTTTGAGAGCACTTCGCGGGTCAGAAAGGTCGTTTCGTAGACCTCCAAGGAAGGTCCAAAGTAAAAGGGAACAGTTGTGCTGTGGTTGGTCTGCCCGGACACATTGGCATAAGCAAGGAGATAAAGGGACAAGCACAGTAGTCGCAACATGGCTGCTGATGAACAAAACGTTTGGTTGTGTTGGAGTTGGGAGCTGCTGATTTACAAGCGTTGAATTGGTGAGCCATTGCAAGGAGATTTGAAGTTCGCAAACTGTGGAAAGTGACCCATTCAGGGTTTTTTAGTAGTGAAACGATTGAGGTGCTGTGGCCCAGTCGGTGCAGTCGACTGGCCACTGCTTCGAACTTCTGCCACCGGTCTGTCAGCATGGCTGAACCTCGTGGTGTGCCAGAGGAGTTCCGGCAAAGCTCGTGCCATTGGCCATATCAGCACCACTTGGTGCCCTTTGCACGTTAGGTGACTCTCACGTGTGCTGATGAACCGGAGTGCTCGTGCGAGGCACGTTCATCATCCCGAGTGTAGATGATGACAAATGCTGCGCTCCAGTATACGTCGATGGTGATGAGGAATATAGTGAATCCCCACAAACACGTCGCAGAGATGGGTCCGTCTAATGAGCAGCTGTGTCGTGTGCGGTGTGCAGACAGCTGTACAGGGCTCGACAGGGCCTCACCTTTTCAACGGTTTGCCCGCTCTGAGGCCCAAATTTGGAGCGGGCTCCGCCCGCTCCAACTTGGGCTTGGAGCGGGCCGCTCCGTATATAAATTTTACAGCGGGGCTACATTAAGCAAGCCTCAGCCAAGCATAACATTGACATGGGAGATTTTGAAGCATGATCAACAAATTTTGTCCAAAATTACAATGTATTCCAAGTCCTTCAATGACCTGTGCAATGGCTTTCGGCGTCAGACTTGTTGACATTGTGGTTGCTGAGTCCATGATTGCAACTCAGCAACCACAATGTCAACAACTCTCGCATCAATCACCACCTGACTGTGCATTGCCTGATGCCGTTTGAGATGCATGCTCTGAAAATTGTTGCGATGGCTCAGAAGACAGTGGCTGCTCATTGGAGCTGAGAGGCTGTGAATGCTGAAGGCCTGGGATTTCCACAACATCCTCATTTGAGGCACTGCCTGAGGGAGTTGCCTGAGCACTTGATAGTGGAGCTTTGTTTGTTTTGAAGCCAAACTTGGGGTTGAAGAGACCAGCAGACATCAAACAGTGGAGGGCAAGCAGCAGCCTGTGCTGCAGCTGCCCGCGCTTGCAGGGTCTCAGACTCTAAAAGACAGCGGGCTCCCCGCGCAGCTTGAGAATTTGCTTCGCCCGCTCTGAAATTCAAAAAGGCGCGGGAAGCCCGCTGCCGGCCTTCGGCCGACAGCGGGCAAGAGTGTGCGCCCGGCGGGCGCAGCGCTGTCGAGCCCTGCAGCTGTACCTGTACCGCTCATCACTGAGCTCCAATTGGTTCACATTGCACGTGGGCAATCTTGCCAATCGTCTCTCGCCGCAGCAGCCCTTACAGCTCAGCTTTGCTCATTCTTAGTTGGCTTGGGCAGTCTTGCTCTTTCATCTTGCGAAGTTTGGCTTTGGGCTCTACATGGGGCAAAGTGTGTAGAACAGTCATCAGCAACGCACTTTACACTGATCTCATTCACTATCTTTCCTGATACACTGACCTTCAGCCCGCAGCAGCATGACATCTGGCTCATGTTGTGTCTGGCTCATGTTGTGCCTGTTGAGCAGCTTTTCAGCAAGATTTGGCATTAATCTGTTGAGACTTTTATTCACCCCTGGAACATTATTGTACCGGGACGGTCCCCGTACAAGAACAAGTTATGTATGCGACAGCTGTTCCTACAACGAACAGTGCAGACGGCCTTGATGCCGCTCATGCGGGGATGTTCCATTAAAAATGCAGTTGGTTCCGGAGCCTTGCTTTCATGGGGAACAGGCAAAAGACAATGCTGGGCCTGTCAGGAGTGTGGTACTTTTGAAAGGGCCAAAAGCCAACTAATCTGTGTCTGGGCTGCAGCTGCAGCATGACGCGATCCCACCCGATATACCATGATGACACCCCTGACCCGTCCTCGACCACACCTGATTCATGGCAGACAAGCATTTTGGCTTTGATTCTGCGCAACCATCTCTAGCTTTGTCATGGTTGATGCCTCGCGCGGGCTCGTACAGCTGATAGGGTGATTTGGCAGCAACCGACATGTCAATTGAGCATGGCTCATTGAGCCTTGCTCAAAGCAAGGCTGAATGAAGTCTGAAGCTGCTGTTGCGTCATTGTGCTGTCATGAGGTTGACCACATGCACCTCACCCCAAGCCCAGGCTCGCTATGGCTATTCAGCCTGAGAGAGCTGAGCAGCAGCAGCAGCAGCAGCTTTTCATCAGCATCAAGGCCCAAGATCGTTTGAAGCTGCAGCCAAGCTTTATGCCTCCTCCCAGATGGCTGAACATTGCTGAACTGATGTGCCAGGATCCATATCTGGCAGATGCTAGTTGGGCATTCAGTGACTATGCCTTCACCATTTCACAGATGCTATGGCTATCCCAGGGCCACTTTAGAGCTCATTTCAGAGCTGTCCAGGAAGGCTTGGCACGATCTTCAACAGGGCAAAGCGCCCTCTATGAGGGCTTGAATATATCTATATTAACGTAATTATAATTGCGCTATCCAACCGCATGAAATGGTCTAGGTGACACCAAATGTTCTTGCATAGAACCAAAGCTACTTGCAAGCACGCGGTCCCCCAAGTCCTTGGGTGCGTTCGATAACTTTTGCTGACATGGACACATCTGCTCATTAATTTTGATAAATCTATGCGAGATGCATAATCTAATTACTACCAAGCTCACCACCACTGTCCACAATAAGTGAAGCTTCATGAGAAGTGTAGAATCTGTCAAGACCACTGCATAGGCCATTCAAAGAGTAACATGACTTGCACTTGTCAAATCTGCCTGACTCAGGACCGAAAACACGGTCAGAGGGTCCAGAGTTGTCCGATTTGCCTGGCTCAGGACCAGAAAGATGGTCAGAGTTTTCAGGGTCGTACAATTTGCCCAGCCAATGCTCGTAGTAGTACCTGCGGGTTGTTCTCACTGGCTCAACAAGCCGCTGGATATAAGATGCTCTGGCCCACCAGAGGTTGCACCTGTTCTCACACACAACATGGTAAGCTTTGATTGTATCATAACAGCATCAATTTAGGTGGAAATCATATGCATTTTGTGTGCTCAATCAAGGAGGTACATATGCTTTGGCTTGGAAACTTGGAGCGACAATCGCCTCCGAAAGATGGACGAGGGCACTTCTGGCTGGCACTTACGGAGGCCATGATGTATATGCCGATCTGTAGTGGTGCCTCAACTTCTGCATATGCATATAATTGCACATGGGTATGAGATTGTTGTTCGCCAGTCCACATGATCCAGGCATATGAGGTGGGTCAACCCCACCATATGAAACCATATGGTGCAGGGAAGAGACCCAAACAAGTAATGGTTGCATTAGTCTGGAACACCTCCACAGCTTGCTTCCAAGGAAGGATGGTGCCGTTAAACACTGCAAGTTCTTGTGCCAGTCTCCCTGATAATCTTCCATAGTTGACCATTCCTGCAGCAAATTCTGTGAAACACAGGCAACATTGACGGGTGCCTTCATTGTCATGGTATGTCTAGCACAGGCGCCTGAGCTATGCCAAACGATTCAGCAGACCTTTTGTATGGAAATATAAAAAAATAGTCTGCTCGCTCGTCTCTACCTGGACAATGCGCAGTCATTTGCATTTTTTGAAGAAGTCTGTGACTCTTGTTGTCAACAACGAGACGCCCCTGAGCTGAGGCAACCTCACCTGAGCCAGTTGCCAAAGAAGGTGAAGACCAGGATATTCATAACTGTTTTCGTGTAACTGAGATACCGATACCCGCTGCCCATAGTCTCTCTCGGGCAAGACCTCTTCGACAAGCTGCTTTCGTGCAGCTCGTGTGCGAAACGCTATTCTGTCCGGAACGTGTTGTCTTCGCACAGGTTTGGCGGGACAAGTAAGCAGCTGCACACCCTGTGCCAATAGTTCCTCCAGTTGGTCGTACGTATGATGCTCTGCCGTTGCAGGGGCGCACAGCACCACGTGAACATATGCGCAGTCTGGAAATCCGGTCGCACGCAGTTGCACTAGCTGTGACCGCATGATTAGCTCCCAGTCGTTCGCCGGCTAGATCAGAGCGTTATGGACCACGTGTATCTTGAGATCGGGACAAAGAAGGACGCCCTTGGAGAGCTCAAGGACGAGGAGAGCAGAAATCGACACCGGCTGGTGAACATATTGATTTGCAGCTGCAGTGAAAGCGGGTGACCGGTTGCAGCCATAAGCCTGGCAGCTCGAAAGGGAACAGGCGGCTGCTGAGAGACGCGAAGCTTGACGAAGGACCACAAAGCCAGGTCAAGGCGACACAGGTGCCTTCACAAAAGGGGGCACAAGCGATCAGTGTGGACCCGAAACCTTGCAAAATTTGATGGCAGTCACAGGTTCTGAGTGAGGGCACCTCCGCTACTTTTTTGGGTCACCGAGGGTGCCGAAATCGCCGCAGGGCAAGCGCAGGTTTTGTAGCCATTCGGACACAAATTTGAAGAAGCATTCAGACCACCAAAGCTAATCATCAATCTTTGACCTTAATCACTTAGCTTTGGGCTGAGTTTCGGGCCTACCCTGCAGTCGATCCGCACGGACGGGCGTTGCAGGTGCATCAAAGATTCGATCATGCACCGCCGCGCGCAGAGGCCGACACCTCAGACCCTGGAGGGCTCAGGGCGAGATTTCTGCTGCGAGCCGCCTCTAAGCTGCCGCCGTGCTAATACGCGGCGGCAGGGCACAGTCCTCCAGACGACCGCACATGTGTCAATTAGTGACTAATGTGATGGTCGATACCGATCCCTCGTCATGCACGCAGATAATCTTGTCGCCTGTCAGCGTATGCAATAGACGATACATGAAGGCTGAGGTGCCATGAGACCGTGTTGCTGGGCGCTGTTTTGTCCCGTCGGCCGTACTCCGTTTCTTCTTGACTGATTATTTTCCTCGGGAGAGGGAGACTTAGTTCCCATAGTACTGGATGAGATGCTCTATAAACAATGTGGAAACATGGTCTTCTTGTTCTGCTTCGGCTTCAAAGGCTTCTTTGAAAAACATCTTCTTCTTCGCCTGCTTCTTCTCTTTCTTTATCTTCGTCATGTTGGTGTTGTGTTATCATCGTGATTGGCTCTTGTCATATGTTTTTTCTTCTTATTATTCCTCTTCTGGGCATTGCTTGCCGACAAAGCCTGAAATGATGCAAAACATGAAGTAATCATGGGCGTCGTTGAGGGTAGTGTCTCTCTGCTATCTGCGGCCTGTACATCTACCGTACGTCCGCGCTAGGTTCGCTTATTCATTTATTCATTTAGTATTGGGACCTCTCGCAGGTCGTATCGCTGGTCATGGGAGCGAATCGATAAACAATTCGAAATAGGGTGGGAGCTGCAAGCGAACCCTCAAATGATTTGGGATGACCGCAGGAAGTATACTTTTTTTCCTGACGAGCTCATGCAGTGCATGCATGGGTGGCAGTTGATGTTTTGATCACCAGCATCGGAAAGATTGTCAATGGCTTGCAGTGATCTGTGAAACTATTCTCAGAGGCAGTGCGCAATCTGCATTTCAATTCACAAACCTCTCCCGTAGCAGATCATCAAAAAATTACTTCAAAGCCATGGGAAGCTGAAAGCGAATTGTTGAATATTTTGAAATGGCTCTGGGAAGCGCCAGCGAAGGGTTTATTAATTGCCACATTCAGGGCCGAGCGATTCTAGCGCGGACGTATGGTTATTGTTGTTTGGGACACACGGCTGCTGACTTCCGATTCTTAAACGGGTCTTTGACTGCGACAAGCCGACTCAAGACAGTAAACTGAAGCTCTAGGTGCCGTGTCCGGAACCTCATCTTTCAGACTCCACGCGACAGGTTGCGACCTCCGCTTGCTGGATTTCCAGGGTCCGAGTCACTCCATGGGTCTTTACATGTATGTGCAACGAAGCAGACTGCACGTGGGATTGTTGCTGACACTGGCGTGCTTCCGACCGAGTCACATGGGATCAGGTGCCCTATGATGTTCGATAGTTCCCCCGTGAAAGTAGTGGCCCTCATATTGCATATATAAAGCTGTGGCACCTGTGGCTGTGGCTCTGCAGTTGCAGCAGTGCTTCCGGGCGACCGAAAGAGCCCAAGAGCGAGCCCCTTCTTGGCAGGAGGAGGTTGCCTTCAGTTGTACGACAAGGCTCGGTTTCGAGTACAACCCATATCGTTCTCTGTCCCTGCAGAATATTTGCAGCAAGAACTCTCGATCAAGAACAAAAGCCGTTCGCTGGCGCAGCTCGTCCCTGGGCAGCGTCACACGTACACCTATGCCAATCAGATAGCCTATCTGCAAGGCTACAGCACATCGATGTTTGGCATAACCTTCAAAAAGTTTGGCTGGGATTGTTTACGCCATTATGAAATTTTAGCTGCAGGATGTATACCATACATGCTGGATCTCGCAGGAATTCCGGCTGGAACAATGTTTCGCTGGCCCAAGCAGCTGATGAGGGAAGTTCTGGAATTGGAAGGAGTAGACCATGCACGCATACTTGAAATAGCATCAGGTCACACCTCAAGCCTGGAGAACCCGAACATCCTTCTAGCAAACTTCAATGAAGGCACCTATATTCGTCTCCTTGCCTCAATGCAGGATCATCTGGCAACTTTGCTCACAACAACGGCGATGGCTACCTATCTTATGTCATTCAGCTCCAGCACCGCCAAGAAAATCCTCTTCCTGGGAGCATGGCATGGCGTGCAGCATTCACCAGACTACCTTGCTGAGACTATGTTTCATGGGCTCAGGAGCTTGTATGGGAATGCTGTAACAGATGTACCAGTCAGGTCATGGATGTACAAGGGCAGAGAAGCTGCCCACACACACCTGTATGGGAATGGTTATTCCTACGCATTTACTTTGCCTGAAACTGATGATCATGATGACGACAAGAACCATGTAGAGTTGATTGCCAGTCATTATTACTCTCATATTATCTTTGCAATATCCCATCTGGGCCGACACCCTTGGATTGATCATGTCAAGGCAAGCTACAAACACGATGAAGTGTTTTTCCTTGACGGAAGTGATACAGGTTTGTACGAGACGCAAGCAATTTTTGCTGAGGTGTGCGACATCGTTGGCACATGTTTCAGGAGAGAATTGCAGTGTTCATGAGTTCTGGACGAAAGGTTTACACGGTATTGTTGGCAATGTATCCATGTGAGTGACCAGCATTGCTCATTTGCATGACAATTATGGTATGCCTTTGTGCCAGGGCTCGACAGCCCGCGCTGCGCCCGCCGGGCGCACACTCTTGAGCGCTGGCGGCCGAAGGCCGGCAGCGGGCTTCCCGCGCCTTTCTGAACTTCTGCACAATTTCAGAGCGGGCGAAGCCCTCTCAAGCTGCGCGGGGAGCCCGCTGTCTTTTAGAGTCTGAGACCCTGCAAGCGCGGGCAGCTGCAGCACAGGCTGCTGCTTGCCTTACACTGTTTGATGTCTGCTGGTCTCTTCAACCCCAAGTTTGGCTTCAAAACAAACACAGCTCCACTATCAAGTGCTCAGGCAGCTCCCTCAGGCAGTGCCTCAAATGAGGATGTTGTGGAAATCCCAGGCCTTCAGCATCCACAGCCTCTCAGCTCCAATGAGCAGCCACTGTCTTCTGAGCCATCGCAACAATTTTCAGAGCATGCATCTCAAGCGGCATCAGGCAATGCTGTCCTCCTAGCTGTTTGATATCTCTGATCCTGCCACCCTGCATAGCATTTTCAACACAGAGTTCTCAGCAATGAAGCAAGCTCTTTGGGCCCGTTCAAGGCGTAAAGCTGGTCTGCAGATGGCATCTGTCTGGGCTGAGTTCAAGAATGAGGGGCGTGTCCTTGTCATGCCCCATTTGTATCAGCTCCTTTTGCTGGGCCTTGTCATTCCTCTCAACACAGCTTGTGTGGAGAGAGGCTTTTCCCACCACGGCATCATCAAGAATAAGCTCAGGAACATCTGAAGGTTGTGCATGTAGATTCTCTCTTGCGAGTCAAGCTGCTGGTTGAAGATTATCAGCAGTTCAATTTTGAGATGGCAACAGAAGTTCATGGTGAGCTGAGGTCTGGCTTCATCAGCAAGCTTGCATCTGAGGTTGATCAATTGCAGTTTGCAGATCTTGAGGCAGATCTTGCTAATGAGGAGATTGTTGATTTCACCCAACCTCCTTAAGAGTGTCTCCTCTGATGATTCTGGCTTTGATTTCAGCGCCTCTGAGAGTGATGATGAGGCTGCATTGGCGGCAGAGGTTGAGGCTGGCCAGGCACCGCCACCTCTATTGAATGCAACTGCACTTCAGAGTGCAGAAGATCTTGCTGCTGAATTTGGTTTTTGATGATGGGACAAGGCTGGCAGACAGAATTGATTGGACTTGGAATACATTGTAATTTTGGACAAAATTTGTTGATCATGCTTCAAAATCTCCCATGTCAATGTCATGCTTGGCTGAGGCTTGCTTAATGTAGCCCCGCTGTAAAATTTATATGGGGAGCGGGCAGCCCGCTCTGTTTCCCTTCCCAAGCCCAATTTGGAGCGGGCGGAGCCCACATTGCAAATTTGGGCCTCAGAGCGGGCAAACCGTTGAAAATGTGAGGCCCTGTCGAGCCCTGCCGCCCGCCCCTCTGCCTTCCGTCTGGGCAGTTCTGGTTGATTGGGATTTGGGGGGTGATTGTTGATGTGATCTAGTCTGGCTGTCTCCCTCACTTGCCTGACCACAGACGAGGTCTCGGCAAGTGGGTCACATCTCTATCCCCATGAACAGCTGTCAGCCAATGCTATCTCACATCGGAATGCAGGTGCTTTCATATTTTGGAAAGGTTTCATGTTGGAAATGGACAAATTGATTGCTGGAATTTGGGTGCTAAAATGCTAGTGGTCATGTGTGAATATGGTTGAACGGCCAATGTTCATGTCTCAGCCAAGCCAATCACACAGCTATCGTACAGTCACAGACAGCCTGTTGGTCCTTGTGCCACACAAAACAGCGCATGTCACATGCAAAACTGAATTGAGATCAACCTGCAGCATGCTGACCTGTGCCAGTCTGATGGGTCTCTGCCAGGCTCTGTATAGACTCTCAATTCCATTCAATTCGAATCATTGGCAGAGAAGATTTTGTAAGATTTTGGCATGCCATTTGCTAGTACGATGGCAGCTGACAAGGGCTGAGCGAGTCATCAATGCTTCCCCCAGATCATGGGCACTGTATCCAGGGGCAGTGGTCAGTCCTGTTATTTCCCACCATGATGCAAAAGCTCAGTATTCTTCAACGTCAGCTGCAATGCCTCAGTATCCGGATGAACATGCTGCCACAACTTCTGATTGCTACAAGTGCTTGATCCTTTGGGCCTGACGCCTGCCAAGCCAAGAATATATATTATATATACACACATACATTTATTTTGATTCTTGCCCTCCTGATCTCGACCAGCTATGATTTGAAAGTTTTGGCGAGGAGGCACTGTTGGTGATGGACATCTGCCTTCCGTAAACTTCTACTACGGTGGCGAGGAGCATGGGGGCCTTCAGCCTTTTGCCTGCGACAGCCCACAACGCCAAGTCTTTGCAGGATGGTTACAGAGAAAATTCATCTGCGTCCATGCTGCCGGCAAGGTTGATGCACACAGCTCCCACATGCAAGCCAGTTGAAGAAAACGTGGTTGACCTATTTTTTCTTCCTCTGCAAAATATATGTGATCCAAAGGACGGGAGCACTAAGAGCTGCAATGCCTCGGAAGCCCCTCTGCCGGAACTGCCTGATGAAAACCTCTGCATCCTTGATGGCTGTTGGTGGAGCTCCAGTTCGAACTCTGCACCAATTTGCATCCTCTGTCTTTCCAGCCTGCGACGAAGATGCACATCAATTTTGCAACGCACAAGGGTGCAAGGACGGCTGGTAGATGCAGTCATTATGTGGTCACACAACATTTCCCGTTGTAAGGTCTCCTGGGCTCGAGTTCAAGCCCAGATTGTGCATGTGCTTGGCACATCGCAGAAGGGAAATTCGTTGGAGATCATGCGCCGAGCCATGCACAGAGGCGAGGGCTTTGTGTGCCATCTGAAATGCGAATGCAGGCAATGGCTTTGACGGCCTCAGTCTGCAGCCACAGTTTGCAACTCTGAATGTCAAGGCCAACAAGCTGGCGTTGCTGAGCGATGAAGCTCATATGCATGATGGAGAGGCTGATGTAAATGACCGAAGGCCTGGATACAGCTCTGTACCAGCTCATGGACGCTTGATGACGATGAAAATTGCATGGCCTACGCTGGCAGCCAGCAGAAATTCGACATCAAACTGGATGGAAAAACCATTTGCTTTGGAACCAGACATTGCATCTGATATGCAAGAGGAAGAGGACGACTGCAAGACCGCTCTGGTAAAGTTTCTTTCAGCCAACTGCTATTTAGCCCTGCTCAGGGATACTGAGGACGTGGAAAGCAGTAGCCCCACCTTTTCCAGTGCAACAGCCTGGTGAAGCAGCCTAGCATTTTGGAAGCGTGTCACAACGTACGTAGCTCCACCCATCAAACCACCAGCTGCAACCCAAAAGTGGAACTGATCAACGGGTGTGTCCGGGCCATAACTCTCCAGGAAGGTACTGTAGCCAGGAACTTTGCTGTAGTCCTTAGGAGAAGGTGAATCTGCGCTGGCAAAAGCTCATGTTCAAATGTATGTCCTTTTCATATTGGATCTGCTTCCCACCATTATCGTCCAAGCCTGCAGCAATCAGCGAATCCCCGCAGGCAAACGCTTGTCCAACAGACTTCAAGGGTTACCATCAGAAGTCATTGAGATGGGAAAACTTGTTCCTGCATGTAGGCGATTTGCACTTCTTGATCTAGCAGACAATCTTCTGGAAAAGAATGGACAATCAGCAATGCGCCTATGTGCGAAAGAGTGGTAGGACAATTGATATCATGCTCATGCATTGGCTATGGAGCATGGCTTGGCAATCATCCGCTGCAGTGCCAAAGTCCTGAGCACTTGCAGAGCCAAGCACAGCAGTCATAGGTTTTTATCGATGACTTGTGCAAATGGCCACAGAGTCTGCTCCAGGTATAAATGCTTTAGCGAGGCAGCATGATGGTGCATGAGTGATCACCTGAAGTGCTGTTAGATCCTCTGGCCTCAGCACCTGCATAGCCTGGGGATCATTCAGCCACAAAATACTTGAGAAGGGCGCGCAGTCCGTGAGCATAAAGACCGCTACTACCGCAGAACACTATAGCAGGCACATCTGGGAGTCATGCATATAGAAATGCGATTGTGTCACACACCCAGCATCCAAAGGCATCTGAATATTGGACTAATCGGGACGTAATGGGCAAGATTTCTTCTGGAAATTAAGGCAGCAAGCAGACAATTAGCATCCGCATATTTCCCAGAATGAATGCTGCAACCGCATGTCTTGACAATCGTGCATCACACTACAGATGAATCCCTGGTGCATTATCATGATGTGATCTTGTAGATCTTGCTTTGGAAAGCAGCTGATCATGCAGGTGATCCCTTTGCCTCTGCATCTTGCTACTAAATTCTGGAAAAGTCCATTCAGCAGGGATGACGCTGCAAGCATGAGAATCGGGTCCACCAACTGCTCCACTGCAGGATATGCTGAAATGAAGAGGCTGGCAATGGATTTGCTCTTCAGTTCATTAGGCAGGGCAGTCGATGCCAAAGCCGCACAGGATACCCTGACATAATTATGATGTGCATCCCAAGTTGCAGCAAGAAGCAGCTGTTCCATGCAGATGAAGCTTCATCGTGAGGCAGGGAGTCCTCTTGGCATGCCACATCCTGTGAAATTTCTTTGAGAGGTCCAGGCAGCAGGGGTCTTGCTTCAACCAGCACGGGTAGAGGTTGCCAGAAATGCTGGCAGCTGGAGCTCATGGCAGCCCCTGTTCTTGCAAAGAGGCATATGAGAGGGGGGGGAGGGGGGGGGATGCATGAGCAGACTCTGAACATTATCAGAGAAAAGCTCGTGAGTACTGGCGCCCCATGACAGCTGCATTGAGCTTGCAAAAGGTTGCATCAGCAATAGAGCACTCTGAGCTCTGGAGGAATCATTCAATGCCCTCCCTATAGTGCCTGCGGGCTTGAAGGGAGGTTCGAAATCCGACCTGAGGCTTTCTCGGAAAGAGCCAGGCGAAGCACCCCCAGCACTTCATCCTCTTCCAAACCTTCCCACAGCTCAGCTTTAGCTGCAAGGAGAAGCAACTCGTGTTTTTCAGCGGCGTCCACCGCGTCCCGCCGCACAAGAGCTTGCAGGCCAGCCTTATCCATAGGCATCAAGCAGCCTGCAGATCCCAGGAGGACCTGTATGATAGGCATTGAATGGGCCACATTCAACAGCTTCAGCAGGGAGTCGCCTCCCCGAAGCTACCTCTGTTGTGAGCAAGCAGGCCAGGACTCTCTAAGGGAGGCTTGATATAACAAGTGGACGCTGCGGGTGAGCTAAGCTCAACCAAAATACGCTTCTGTGTGAGTAAACAAGAAGCGTGTTTTTTGCAGGACACCAGGCAGTACGAAACGCTCGTTCCCGTAGCCTGGGATTACACTTCCAGGGCAGCTCCAGGGGCGGGGGGTGCAAATTTGATGGACCCCGACATCTCACACGTGCTTTTCGAGCCTTGTCAGAAGACTGAATTCAACCCCGGGAGCTCCCCGGGAGCGCTCGCATCCCGAGAAACGCTTGCCACATGTCGAATGTGCAGCGCGTGCCTACGTGTCAGCAACTTCAGTGCAGCTTTTCCACAAGGATACAGCAGGCAAAGGCACACGCAACCCTGAGCATATTCCGCTTGAGCAGAACCCGGGCCTGTCCACACAGCAGAACCCGGGCTGTCCACACAGCCTCCGATTAGTCGAAAGTAGCGAAAGTAGCATGTGATGAGTCATCTCAAATAGGATTTCGAATGAAGTCGTCCACACACGACTTTAGTTCGTCGTCGAGAATTCCGCGCTGCAACCTTGTCTCGCTGAGCTCGTTGCTCGTCGCTGGCCTCAAGATGCGGCCGACACCTGCGGGCCTCGGTCCAGAAGTTGTTGCGTGCCTTCGACGCAGTCGCCACAGACGGGGTCGAGCTCATTCCCCTCATTTTGAACGTCGCAGAAAGGTCGCCTTCCTCCTCTGGCAAACCTCACAGGCCATGGGCCTCTTGGCCTCCGTGCTCATGGTCGCCCTTTTGTTGACTGTTGGGCCCAAGCAAGCGCAGAGAGAGTGGTGGTCCCTGCCAAAGTAATCTCTGACTCGTCTTTCAGGGAGGCGTGAAACTCCGCTCCGGGCCTGAGCTCTGGCGCTATCTGGTCTCGTACAGTTCCGAGATCGCGAATGGCGCTGTACACCTTGACATAGTAGTCGAGCTTGTATGTCCAAGACAGCTGCAGCCCATAAACATCCTTGATCCAGTCATCCACTGACCCTCCACTTGTCAAGAAGCGGGCGTCCGACTCGAGCTTTTCCCCGAGCCAATTGCCGTTTGCATCAGTGAGCTTCTGGAGGTCCGAAAGGCCAGACATAATGCAGAGATCCACTTGCGCGAGGTGTTCGGACTGAAAACCGCGTCAGAGAGCACTCGAATGGATCTCAAAGGACCTCGGGAGATACATTGAAATTAGCTCGATCTCGTATGAGCCGGGAACGACCGTTACTGACCCGGAAGTCGTGGTTGACATGTCGAATGATGCTCGAATGCTGTGTGTGGACAGGCCCCCGGACAGCCGCACGCCCACAAGAAGCTTCAGGCGTGCAGAAGGTGCGAGCAGCAGCCGGGAATTTATCTCGCCTGCGGCTTTGCCGGCCCCTCTGTTTCCTGACCAACAGCCCTGCTCGCGCAGGGTTGTGCTGCCGGGAAGCGGTGAAAGCGCTTGCTATTGTGCGTAGGCATTTTTGCAGCGCTTCAGAAGCCAGCACCCCGTCTTCCCTGAACCAGGAGTAGAACGCTTAGGACCACAGATCACTGCACGGAAGTGTTGACGCAGGTGGGTTGTTGTCTGTCCAGCGCACAGTATATCTCCAAGTTGACTTCCATTCCACCTGAGAGATGCTGTTGCAGAAGCTGTTGTAGCTCAGCTGCCAGATGCTACGTCCCAGTGCTGCGTAGCAAAAGCTGTTGCAACCCGCAACAGGCTTGATGGCACAGCTGAAAGACATTGCCACATGTTATGCGTGGCTTTTACCTCCACTTACTTAGCGTCCTGGCTGGCACAACCCCCCGAGAATCACTGTGACCCTTGCTGATACGTGCGGAGTTCGACTCAATGTCACACTTGCAAAATACTTGAACATTGAGTTGAAGACATCTCAACAATTTTCGAGCTCTCAAAAGCATTTGGCGCTTGCAGGTAACATACTCCTGCACAAGTGTTTTTCTGTTGGCCTTCTCACTAGCTCTGCAACAGGTTGCAGTCAATTTAAAATTCAATTGTCACTGAGAATTCTGATGGTTGCAGGCATGTCATACAGCTACAAAACCAACAGGCACCTCATTGGAACCTTGGATACATCGACTGCCTGGCGACAGCTTCCCTTTGGGCAGAACGGGCAGCTGTCCCTGTTGCAATTTCACGATGTTGCTGGGGACGTTGTCGACATACCAGCCGGTGTCATCCTCTGGCAGCTTTAGCATGGACAGCCATCATTGCCAGCTCCGCGCTTAGCACAGCAATTTGTATTGCAATGGGAGCATAGCTATGAGCTTTATCAGGGTGACCTCCTCAAGCTCAGGATCACCAACCAGAAACAGCAGTCCGTCTTTGCATTCAAACGCAACGGATCAAGAGTCAACCGTGCAGAGGATCCCCCTGCTCAAGACCAGGGGACACCTCCTCTGCCTCCAGCAGCCCAGGAGCCAAATCAAGATGAGGAAGATGAGGAAGAAGCCCACATTGGCTTGCCAGCTTTTATGATTGCCTAAGAGCATTCAATTAGGCACCCACAATCCACACAAACTAATTGAATGCGCTTAGGCAAAGGTGTACATTATTGATTTCGAAAGCAGAGACGCGGAATGTGCACATGGACACGTCTTGTGTCTTTCAGCAAGCCGAGTTGCCAACCGCTGGCAATGTTTCGTTCACGGCAAATTCAATCTGTGACAAAGTCTTCACCATATTGCAATGGAAAGTTGGGTGTGCTACAATGCTCTAGAGGCGTGCTGTCAATGCCTCTCCACAAGGCAAAGATAATCCGTTGGACATATTCGGCATCGGCCATCGCCTGCTGCACAGTTCCTATTTCCATCTCGACGCGGTACTGCACTAAGTATTGCCGGAACTTGAACACCTCTTCGTCCATGTCCAGTACATGTGCCAACGCTAAAATGTTGCGGTGCTTCATCTCTCCCCAGTAGCTGCAGGAGTCCCATGTTTCGATGATAGCATAGAAGCAGGCCCTTTCGATTTGGGCGGCGACCGACTCGTCTCTCGTCCGATCGGTCCTTGCCCGCTTTTGGCCGGACTGCACTGGCCCACAGCGTCAATACTTGTGCAAGTGCCTGTCTCGGCCAAGACGTCGCAGCATGCACCGTTTGTTCCAGGGGCTTGCTGTCGCTCTGCATGGCGCGGACTCTGTGCTCCTCGCGCGTTGTCCAGGGAGGTTGTCTTCAGATGCCTGTGATTCCTGCTGGAGAATGATGAAAAATGCGAATTGACTCGAACTCACAAAGGTTTTGTGGGGCAAAGGGTGAGAAGCCGCTGACGCGGCCCGGTGGGCGCCCCCCGCTGCAGCTCTACTATGTGATAGCCGAGGGCCGCGGCGCCGCGGGGGTGCAGGTTCCAAGAAGCTGCCTGCCTCGCACGCGCAGCCGCTGTCGACATCCCACAGACGCCATTCGTAATACGATAGCCGCGTACGTACCATATCCATAACGCATATGCCAGCTGGCAGGCTCTCGTAGCCAGGAAAACTCCACCAGGTTGCCCAGGGTCCGTCGGCAGGCCTCGAAGTGGTTGGACAAGTTCTTGTCCTGCGCGTGCTGCACCTCCCAACGCTTGAAGAACTCGACGATGCGGGCGTCGTAGTCCACTCTGAGCGTCTTCTCCATCAGCGGGTGGTTGAAGCTGCCGTCGGGGAGCACAAAATCCTGGAAGGCACCTGCCTGGCGGGCGACCTCGACCGCCCCCCAGTAGACTGACCTTTCCGGCGTCACTGCCTGGATGCAAGGACGGGCCATGGCGTAGTCGGTGCCGCCGTCCGGCAGGGCAGGGTACTTCTGGGCCTTGCAGAAGTCCTGCCTTACAGCGCCCCCATTAGTCATCAAGCAGCTTCAACATTTCTAGAAGCTGTGCCATTGACTTGACTCATCGTTGTTATGCGCTGGACAGTGTATAAACAGTCAGCCCAATAGTGCCAACAATCAATTCAGAATGGACCTCCCGAATCACAGTTACGGCAAGCGGATTGGGACCACTCCCGAATCTCCGAGCAGGTTGGCTGTTCATGATGTGATTGAGGTCATCGCCGGGAATCAAAACCCACGTCAACTGTTGAGCAACCTCCGCAAGAGGTTTCCGGCAATAAATGAAAAATTGACTACTACCAATTTCCAGGCCAAGGGCAGCAGCAGACTCCAATCGTGTCAAAACAAACAGCTTGTTGGATCGCCAAGAAGACCCTGTGCAACGCACGGATGCCAATCGCTCAAAAAAGGAAGCGTATGGAGATGTTGGGATGCGATGAACGAGACATCGAGCTGGAGATGAAGACGGTCACAGAAGAAGAGATCATGGAGAAGCTTCAAGAGGCATTTGCGGCATGCGGCCCGCTGAAGCAGTTCCGGATTGGGCCCTACCGAATCGACATGTACCTCTCTGGGCCAAAAATAGCCATTGAATGCGATGAGCATGGCCACAGCCCTACAACCAGCTTGAAGAGATGCAGCGCCAAGCCTTCATAGAAGAGCAGCTTGGATGTACATTTGTCAGATTCGATCCATATGCTCTAGGCTACTCTATCACGAAGCCTATTGGAGAGGTTGTGCAGAAGCTGATGGCAAATTGATTGCCATGGAGCTTGAGATAGCTTGATGAGAAGTAGATTGAAGTTCTAACAAAAAATGAAATGTTGAGAAAGCACCTGCCACTCGTTGAGGTAGCTGCAGTTCTTCTCCCAGGTTCTGAAGCCGGACTCTTTGTCGGGACGGAAGTTGCCGCGTTTGACCTCATGCTCTTCCTCCTTCATCCTGCAACATACAGAGCCGGCTTAGCAACAGTCGGCGGTCGGCACATCACAAAATGCGAACGCGCCGGGACTCACCCTTGTGTGGCCCAATAGCTGTGCGCGTAGCCGGCACAGGCATACTGCGACTGCGACTGGAACTTTGGGAAGATGTCGGGGTTGAGAGGCTCCTTCTCAATTACTGCGAATCGGTCCAAGCCTGGCACGGGAGGCTCTGCCGAGGGTGCCGGCACTGGCAGGATTTCGGAGACCCCTTTCTTGAGCCTGACACCCGGCCCCCGCCTCCAGCGGCGCGTCGAACAGTTCTCGGATCCTTCTGCGAATCGGACCTCCAGCTGCATCGTCTTTCCGGACTCTTTGTGTAGAAAGGGGCCCTTGTACTCCACGACCTTCGCCAGCTTGTTGGTGAACCCCTGCATTGTTTCGTACACTAGGCACTTAAACTTTCTGCAGAGGAAGGAGATGCTCTCGATAGTCTGCCAACAGTCGGTCGGTGGCTCTGTGACCTTGTAAGACACGGCACGCATATTTGCTCGAAGGAAAGCCGAGAGAAAAAAGTAAAAGTTGCACTCGTCTGTTTGATCGGTCGTTTTGTTCGTCGAAAAGAGCCGCCCGCTGCTTCCGAGGCAGAGCAGCTGCACAGAAGCTTCGAGGATCGCGGTCCGATCGCCAGAAACGATACGCTACTCGAGCGCGGTCTGGCGGGCTTCGGTATCCGGTTGCCAGGTGTTTTTCCTGAGGTTAGTTCGGGGACAGGCAGCTGTCGATGACTAAAATTTAATTTATCCCCTGTGGACATATGTTTACTACCCCTGTCTGCGAAATGTTGACCCCTTAAACGTCCCCTCGCGTGCCCGGGGGACGTGTTCAGCCTGCGAGTGGATGCAACGCACTGTGGATACGTTCCCAGGGGTCCCCTGGATGTTTATCATACGGCAGAGGTGATACATATGCCGGGCTGTGTATTTGCCAATTTCATGAGATCAGCTGAACATCCTTCACATGTGTGTCGTGAAGCGCTGCAAACCTGTCAACTCGACCTGAGAAATACGAGGGCCGACTCGCCAACCACAGCCAGTCGAAGATCTGTGCGCAGTGATCAGCGATCGGAAAGGGCTGTCAGCAAAGGCCTATGAGGTCCATCCAGACCCTTGGACTTGTGCTCTTACTTCTGGCAGCACTTTCAAATCACGCTGCAGCCAAGTCCAAAAGATCTGGTGCTGCTAGTTCTGTCAGCTCAAGCGACAAACGGGTGGGTTCCTGTGGACTTCACGCACGTACCTACCACATCCCATTGAATCCATCATATGCATCAATGACTGGCCTTCTCTCTGGCTCACCTTGGAAAGGTGCATGCAGCTTCAAGCTCCTGCATGGCAGGACAAGATCAACCCACTCATGTTGAAACCTCATTTCATTGTATGTCCAGTTGTCAGAGCTGGAGCAGCTTGAGACTCAAAGCAAGGACCATGTCATCCATTTTGGCCAAGCTCGCTTTGAAAAGTTTGCGGGAGGCCGGAGGCGACCCTACGCGCTGATATTCTTTCTGGCTGCCAAGCACCTGCTGGACAAGCCCCAATTGCAGCTAGGCAAATTGCGCCGAGAGTTTGGCTTGGTCTCTGCCCAGGTGATGTCCAACCCCTGAGTGCGCTCTCACAGCATAGGTATGCGAATGGTTGATGTGAGATGGAAGAGGGTGCATACCACCTGCATGCAAGCAATATACGCTGCAGGCTCTCCAATGCTTGCTGGAGCTCAGAGTCAGGGAGATTGCAGCATAGCATGACAAGAGGCTTTGCCTGATCTCAAATGTTGACTCGCAAAAAGGCACATGGAACCTAGCACTGCGCTAGATTGATGATGCCTGTCATCCTGCGAGCATGGGCAGCCATGCAGCATGAATGCACCACCCAGATGATTCTCTTTGTTGCCAGTCGCACTTCCTTGCGCCTTTCCAACCTCAGTGCATGATGGGCAGCAAGGCACGCTGATGAGTTTCACATGAGTGCACCATCAGCATCTGAAAGCTCCTCTACAAAAAGTCTCTGGCCAGGTCGACAGCAGCCCCAGTGGAGCGTGACACCTGCATGTCTGATGCCGGCAGTTAATGATCGCCTCCACCATTGTCATGCTGCAGTGCCTCATATCTGTATGCCTTGTGTACATGCTTTGCAAATGTCCTGCTCATGATGTCGGAGACTCAAGGAGCATCTCAGGCGCATTGCCTTCGAAAGGCGCAACATCACGAGTAGTCGGGGTCATCACTGTACTAATTGTCACAGATACCCTGCAGGCTGCAAAGGATGGAGACTTGCAGGATGCCTCTGGTCTGCGCCACTTCTTCGTTGAGCTAGAGTTCAAAGAGGCAGAGTCAGTGTTCCACAGGCTTGGGGTCCAGAGCCTGCCCTACATCTTCAGGCGCGCTTATGACCTGATGACCAGCTTGGCCTGACTTTATGCTCAGCATCATGCACATCAATGTAGCATGCTCAGGTTGTACCCCCTGCCCTGGCGATTGGGGCAGTCTAGGCTCACGATGGCGCCAGACATGGGGTCAAGAACTACTACTGTAGCATCATGAGGCCAAAGCAAGGCCATGGGCTCCTTGATCGGAATCAACAGGACTGTCTGCATGGCAAACTGGATGTCATCTCTCTACAAGGCTTTGCTGGCAGACAGCCTGACTTGCCTCACAACAACTGATGGCTCATCCCCCATGAAGTCGATGCACATTCTCGGCACCAAGAATCTTAGGAGATGGGCCGTGGCCTCGTACAGTCTGCGGATGGTCAAGAAAGCGATGCATGTGCCCAATAATTTAATGGAATGACAGCAGCTTGATTGTGAACTTTTCAACATGCTGAGAATTGATCATCAGTCTGATCCCTTGCCTTGCCCACCATCGCAGTCTCATGCAAGCATCACAAAATATATTGTACATACAAATGTGCCAAGGCAATTGCAATCGTGCAGGCTGCCACCCTCCAAGTTGATAGAGGCTGGCGCAATCAAGCTGCGCGATGATGACTTGATGCGAGCTCAGGACTACACTTCCTTCCCCTGGACAGCTGATGACATGGCAGCGTTTGTTCGGGTAAGCTGGACAAAATCTAGTCTCGTGCTGCTCCAGGGGTAGGATGGACCTTGCAGGCCTGATCTATGGTAACCTGCCTCTGCTTGGAGATCATGCAACACACCCTTCAAAAAATACAATAACATGCACGACTCCTGGCAGTGCCAGGCGTTATTGAGGCAGGGTCCCGCAGCGACTTGCTCTGGAGGGCATGATAGTACCCCCGGCACTATCATGCCAGACACCAGACTCAGACAGGCTGGCCTGTCTGGGCAATAGGTGGGGTTGGAACCCAGCATGCCTTCAGGCACACCGAAGCTCACCTGAGTTATGTACTGCGCAGTCAAGTCTCCTTAGCGGCTTTCAGTGCATGTTCTGCAAGATGGCTTCAGTTTTGAAATGGGGAATGCTCAGATCCCCCAAGTGGAAAGAGGTGAGCCTGAACATTCCACCTGTGCTACCAAAGATCAACAAGTGAAGTTGCTCGTCAGCATATTCCGCCTTTTTGAGATTATCTATGAGCAAGCTATCCTGCTCACATGTCTGCAGAGAAGCCGGCTTCTATCACATGGAGTGTGCACCTTCTTCTGCATTGAGCCTGCTCTAGATCATTGAGGGACAGTGGCGTGCTGTCCTGTGTGCTTTCTCGAAGAGCAGAACGTCTGGCCCCAATCGTACTGAAGTGGCTTCTGCCATGCCTGGCGAAATCTGGCTTGGAATGCTGGGTGCATTGCTCACCCCTGTGACCTTGCCATGCCACCCGGCATCTGCCATGAGCATGGCAAGGCAGCCGCCTTTTGCACCCTCCATGATGGCCTTGCAACACACCCTTCACAAGCACTTCTCAAGCCACTAGGCGTCTGGAGAGGCCGCCGCTGCAGCCCAAAGCCTGTGCCAGCACCAGGCTGCAGGGCTGTTCAGCCTGAAAGTTCTGCAGCAAATCCTGCAGAAGGACTGCTATCATCACCTGCCACTGACAGTGTTGGCTGGCAGTCCAGCCGCAAGCTGATGGAAGCGGCCAAGGCCATCAGATCAATTTTATACTGACGTGCCCCAGAAAAACGACAACGGCTCCTGGCACAGGGTGTGATCTGATAGCCATGGGTGCTTCATCAGCTTGCAATCTACAATCTTCAGGCGGGTATTTTGCTGCTCAGCAGACCTTTGCCAGGTCTTTTGCATGCGAAGCGCCACCATGAGCACCTTTGGTTTGTGCATGGCTCCCCCCCTCTGCGCCCGGGGGGGGGGGGGGGGGCAATCT
>CAWUCP010000160.1:0-19762 GCA_963920765.1 Ulota crispa
ATGCAACATTTTTCTGCTTTCCAGAATGTTCCCTACAGCATCGAACATGCTCTTGTTGTACTGTCTACTGCTTTGCTGTTTGAATTACATTGGGTGTTACATCAGCACAACAGGCAGCCTTGGCATCTTTCATTGCACAAATAGGGCTGACTACATGGCCCTGCAGCCTTGTTGAGCCTTCTCCATGTTTAATTTCTTCACCAACCAAGAGATTACCAAGAAGTCCATGTCAAAGTTCAGCAGATCATTGTTTTCACCACAAGTGGCTCTGAGGGCAACCTGGCTGTAGGTGTGGGAAGGAGCGAGGACAGCTGTGTCCAGGTGGCGAGCGCAGCTACGCCGCTGCACATCAGCCATGTGCAGGCTGTCACAGAGCGCCAGGCCGCTCAGGCCAGAAGCACCGACTCTGCCAGCCGCCTGCGAGCCAGAGACCACAGGTGTCCCAATTGTAGGATCTAGGGTTTTTGGACAGCTGGAATGGCCAAAGCATCCCATTCCGGGCGCTCAATGCTGGCTGAGGATGTCCCATTTTGTCTCTACAGAGAGGCCTGTAGAGTGGGCACCCATCGTTTGCCCTCATCAGGGGTCTACCACATGATGTCTCTTTGCATTGACGTCTTGCCCTTCATCTCTATGTGCTTCTGCTCCGCTGCTGATTCAGAATCTGTTATCTTTGGGACTGACATATTTGCAGCTGTGACTCGGCAAACTTGCAGAGTCAAATCGGCATGATTGGGGGCAGCATCGGGGCATCTGGGCAGCTGCCCTGATCTGCAACACATTCCCATCCAGATGCTGCATGATGGGACAGCCATCTGCAGACATCACCAACAGAACATCACTGACTGACGTTTGTATGAATTTTTGTGTGCATGTCTGCAGGCCCAGGCTGCTGTTCCAGCATCAGGCATACAGCAACCAGGAACCGCTGAAGCTTGCAGAGCGAGAAGTGGCAGCTGTTGTTGAGGCCGTCTGCGGTCCTTCTGAGTCTCCACCCATATGGGGGGTACGACCTGCAACCCTGCTGTTGCCGCTGCAAGTGGTGCATCTGCTGCGCAGCATCCTGGCTTTGCTCTCATTGCCTGATGGGCACAGGTACAATGTCAGAATGCCTCTGCCACTGTACCTTAGCAGAAATCAACCTGCATGACCCCTTGATGACCTTGGTTGATCATGGCACCCCTCCCAACTGCCACCTGCTGGGCGATTGCAACCATTCGACTCACCTCGTAGCTTGCTCCATCCTGACATGCAGCACGTCAGATCGGAAGTCTGAATGGCCAATTGCTCCTGGCAAACATGCAGGGGCCACAAGCACATGTTTGCAATTCAGCAGGTGACAGTGGGCGCCTATAGTCGGCTGTTTCCTGCTCCACATGCACATCTGTGCAGATGAGGATGCATCATCATGCAGGATGAGAACATGGCAGCCTTCTGGTCACCAGACACAGGCTGGAGGGGGCATGGCAGCGACGATGCTCCTGGCCCTCTCAGTGCCTCCATTCTGCTGAAGCTGATCATGGACCTCCACATCAAGGCTGGCCCTAGAATCTCTGCGCCACTCATCCTCACGATGCTTTTCAGGTGGGGCACCCTGCCATCCTACATTGCACATGCTCCTCACTTGCCAATGACCTGGATGCTACAGCATTCTGAAAACAAAGTCTGAAGATCCCTGCAAGCATCTGGTGCCTCTGAGCTTGTGTGTAGGCTTATGCTGCTTGCTGATGGCATCTACACTCAGCTTCCTTTGGGCTGTCCTCCAATTGGACACCATGACCCTACGTGTTGGACTCGACAAGCAAAGATGCATGCGTTATTGTTAGGCAGGTCACAGATGTCCTGTTTGCAGGTTTTAGGATGCATGACCAAACGCCTGTGCACAATCATAAATCCGCATGCAGCATCCTGCCATGACCAAGTTGCAATGGTGTTACTGCTCACTATGTGGACAATGCAGCACTGGTAATCATGCGATTGTTGCATAGCATGGGACACCATGCTAGGTGGCACTCTCAAATCACCGTTGCTGATGACATGTGCTTATCAGTGACAACCTCGCAACACAGGGCAGCAGGTGATGAAGATGTGGCAATCAGAGTCCGGGCGTATGACGTGATCTACAATCTGGTGCTGCACTCGGAGATGCTTCAGCCGTCTCAGACCATGGACACCCTCTCTGCCTCCCTGGTGAGCACCTGTTGCCACACCTGTTATGCCTGCAGATTTTGTACCTTATTTTGCTGAAGGCACAACATCTTGCTACACCCACAATTGCCTGTGCACCACTGAGCGTTCGATGGGACGCCCACAAGGGGATGCCCATAGAGTACATGGACTGTTGCATGAATGAGTCCGATCATGACTCGTCATGATTGGAAGGTCATGGATATGAATTCGACCGTGCATACAGGTCTCAGGTCCTTGAGGGTACATTCAGATGCCTGGGAATTGAGCAACTGTTGCGAGGAGCCAATCGTTTGGATGGATTCATCCCATGCCAACAGCCTTGCCTTGGCTGGATCTTATGGTCAGACATGAGCATGCAGCACGCCCAGTGCCTTGAGCTTATTTCCTCATGCAGGCTGATGAAATGAAGGCACATCACAGAAGCAACTCCTCGGACCCGCAGATGAATGGCCCATCTGCAGCAGAATGGGTCGACCGATTGGCTGCCACTCCAGACCATAGCCCTCCCAGCGCATCCACCCTGCAGGACTTCCAAGCTTGGCTGCGAGAGATCCTCTTTGAGCTCCTCTTCTTCTCTGTTCGTGTGAGTCCTGATCCTCAATATAAGATCAGGAAAGGCACCTTATACCATGCCTAGGATGCGGGTTTCAACTTTTATATCCAAGCAGCATTACAAGCAAGGGAGGCAGAGCCCGACATTCGTCAAGTTGGGGTCTGGGCTCGAGCGCTCAGGCTCTACTTGCAATGCTGCAGTCAGTGTCTGTCAACAGTCTTGCTCATGTATGTGACCTGCACAAATTATCCTTGTCCAGGCAGATCATCACAGATGCATTTGGCTACAAGCTGTCTGTGGGCGATATGCTGCTATGACCGTGTACATTTGCCAACTCTCAGTCTTATCGGTGCCTCGTTCTGTCGATTTGGTCAATCTGACAGACATTCTGCATTGCTCGCCTGGGCATCACTGCAGCACTCGCCAGATGCGTCTGGTCATGCCTGGAACTTGTGTGCCCCTGCAAGTGTCAGGGCATGGGCGAAACTCAGCTCCATGTCAAAGCATGCTGAAAATGTTGCTGCTGATGTTTGCCCATGGCGAGTTCTGCAAGGCCAAGCCTGAATCGGCCACTGAATCGGCCACACGCATCCCTCTGGCTTGAGCTGACAGGCCTGCGGTGCTTCCCATGTCCTGAGACCTAAATTTCGACCCGATCATTGCCGGCTTCAAATGAAACTTCATTCCTGGGTCACTGAAAACTGCAAAATTTGACGTGACGATATTTCTGCAGTATGGCCCAGTCTTCGTCAGAAGCTCATATCTGATTGATGCGCAATGCAGAGGTGTGAGAAGGATGAGACAGTGTGGGAGGCCATGCTGGGGTGCCTGCTCAGCCTGACCTGCTGCAATGGCAGCTTTGTCATGGCCAGCACCAGCCAGCTGTCCCCTGCCGTGGCCGCTGCCTTCATGCAGGCCAGCTCCCGCTTTCACTGGTCAGCTGCTTCCCTGCTCTTGAGCTTCTGGGATCAGCCATGTGCAGTGAAACAGCCCATGCTTTCCACAATACACCATGCTCGGCGCACCGAGGAGCTACAATGTGAAACGTGTCGCCACACAAGCAGAGCTTGTCCATGCAAACATTGTACATACGACCCGTCATGCAGTTATGTCTGTCTTGAAGTTGGCTTCAGCAATCTACTGAACGTGTCCCAGTCGATCAGTGAGCTTTCCACTGCTGACTATACCCATGGCAGCTCAACATAATCTCTGCAATTGTACAATTGAGACTGTTGACATGTGGCATTTCTGCCTGGCACCAAGTAAATCTGAATTGAAGGCTGTTCTGACATGCTCTTGACAGCTGCTGGGACAAGCTTCAAGGCCTCCTGTCAGCTACTGTTCAGAGCTGGCCTGCATGCATAAAACGCTTCTTGTGCAGTGGAGGTTGTAAGATTTGATGCTGCCAGTGGTGCGGATGCAGGGCGGAGCAAGTGCATTGCCACCTCACTCGCTTGGCAGTCAACCTGATCTGTCCCTTGGAAGGACAAGGTGACGCCCTTCTCTACTTGGCTTTATCGAAACATGCACTTGCTGCTGACAAAACCCAACATAAGGCATGCAGTGTGACCTCTCTACATCCTGCTTCTGATCTTCTGCAATGGTTCACCATGTGTGCAGATCTTGCAACTTGTCACTTTGGACTGTTCTTTTGAGCAACTAGTCCCTCCTTGTTTCTAGTCACATACATCACAGATGCCCGCATCCGAAGGCTGCCTCCGGCAGGGATCTTCAGATGGCTTAGGAGACCATGGCCAAGCTCATGCAAGTCCTTATGCATTGGGTGACGTAATAATGGACCTCGACATGCCCAGCACTTGACATGCAAGATGCGGACATTGACTGACATGCAGACCCACTCCATTTCACGAGCACACTATCATCATGGTCAGGTCGTGTTGGCATTTAATAATGATGTTGGTAACTCCTGCCCGGCGGCGACCGCACAACTTTCTTGGGCAAGTCGGTCACGTTATCTGCCCCTTGGGTGAGCCCTTATACGGGTGCAATTGTCCTGGGTCGGGTCCAGGACGCGCGCACAAGGCCCCCAGTGAGTGAACAGACGCCTTGCTGCGTAAACATCCATTCATGCTGAAAACTGAGGTGTCTGAGCAGGGCAGCGAGCTGGGCCCAGGCGGCTCAGCCTGGAAGCGCTGCAGCAGTTTGGCGGCCTGCAGGAGGTGCTGGGCCACTTTCGGGAGGCTCAATCGCCGGAGGGCCACCGCAATCTGGCCTGGATCCTCCTGCAAGGCTGTGCTGTTCGAGCCATCCAGGTCAGCCATTCTGCGCGATGAGCACTCATGAGATGCATGCAGCTATGAGCTTTCATGTCAACATGACAAGGTGCTTGGCCTCTTGGGTAATACCCAGGGTATGCTTTCCCTTCCAAATCCCAACTCACTGCAGGCACTATGCTCCCTGAGTGACATGGTCCAATGGTCTTCAAAAGCGGCAGTTCGCATGAGCTGCAGCTGAGAGTTCAAGGTTGGACTATTTGTAGAGGTCCTGTGCATGATTATGACCTACGCTCCAATGACATCCCAGAATTTGGCAACCCTGGCTGCGATTGAGTGTGCTGCCTGCTGTCGGACCTATTGTTGCAGTATGCGATGCAGCATTGCTCTCCAGGCGTGCAGGGCCTGCAGCAGGCCATTGGGGGTGTTTGACCATGTGCCATAGCATGATTCTGGAACATGACCTGCATTTGCAGATCAATGTGTCCCTGGATTCACAGTAAAAAGGACTACAGGGTACCTGGTACTCCACCCTGCATGGAAACTGCCTCTATGGCTGGAGTGTCCCCCTGGAGCGATTGCAGCCTGATTGTGAGATGGCCACATCATCTGACCTGTGCCTCCAGACTTTGCACCAAAATGGCGCAGCAGTACAGCGCAGTCTCATCTGTCCTGCAGGATCTGGGTGCTGGCGAGGTGGGGGTCAGGCCGGCAGCTGCCATGGAGGACCATCTAGCGGGCACTCTGGCCCAGGAAGGCTTTGCAGAGGAGCTGCAGCTCATCGCGCAGGCTGGCATCACCACCCGCTCCCCCTTCCTCAACAGCTGCCTCGCCCGAGCACTCGAGTATGCTGAGGTACTTCTTCGGTCATTTGCTGATCTGTCTATTGGTGACTGCCTTGCCAGAATGCTTCAGCATGATGAAATATTCCCTCGACTGTCTTCTGAAATATTTTGGAGATCGGACTCGAGTGCTTGAGCCCAGATTGCCCTCCCCCCCTTGACGTCTCATTGTTGCATGCCCTCCTGTCAAATTCGCCTCCCATTCAGCATCTCTCTGTAACGCACCTGGGTGTGGAGATTGTGAAGGTCCTTCTCTGTGACAATACAAGCAGTACGTCCATCATTGGGCATGCTATCGCCTGTCAAAATGACTGCAAAGGTTGCATGGTGGCCAACTACTCCCAGATCATGAGGTGGCATGCAACTTGACAAAGCTTGTATTTGCAGCAATGTGAGGCTAGCAGGCTTGCATTGAGCCATTGCAGGATTTCCATATGCCTGCACAGTGTTCATGCAGATCCATCTCTAAGCATACCTCAGAGACCATTCTGCAGCAAATGTTAAATCTTCTGCGCAACAAACAATATAAAGATGGACTCTTGACTTCAACGCATGCATATGCAGGAGACGAATCAGCTCGTAGAGGGTCTGCCATCCTCCATGGGCTTCATCGAGGGGCTGTCCATGCACCTGCACGAGTCAGCCTGGTCGCACACCTGTGACCCCATGCCACCCGGCATCCATCCAGCTGCTGCAGAGACCCTGCACAACATTGCTGCAAACTGCATGGGCCTGGCAAGGTCAGATGCTGAGGGTGAAATTGGAGCATTGTCGCCCCCATTCCAGGCCCTGCTGACGATGCTGGCAAGCAGCAATGAGTGGACAGGGGGCATGGCTCAGTCCTGGCTCCTGCAGGTGCTGCTGGTCCATGCGGAAGCTGCCATGGCAGGTGCATCCCTGCTGAACACCTATGTCGTGCCAGAAAGGTGGCTTCATCTCACATGATATATGGTCATCCTGGGACCTTGCACAGTAGGCAACCTCGGCGCGCAATACACCAAAGCTGCCGCTCTTCACAATTGACTGCTATACTGTGATTTGTGAATGTCTTGATCGCTTTCAATGAGTCAACTTTCAACTTCAAAATCAGAAGGTGCCCGCAATGCTTCCCTCGTATGTTGAACTCGGCATGGCGCGCAGCAGCAGATGTGCATGTCACATGCCATGATGTAGGTCGATGTTGCATAGTCATGTCAGTGAAGCTCGTCTTCCACAGCTGCGGTCCTGCTTGCAGAAGCATTGACGTATTTCACTGTATGCTGGGCGGCGCTCAGTGAGCTGAGTGAGCGTCCACTCTCTTGGAAGCATAAGGAGTATAACGCCCCCCAGGTGTACTGGCATGTTCAATCTGCTCATAGCGCAGCCATCCAGTGCCGCTGAATGCCTGCAGATTTGTCTGGTGCACACATTGCAATGAATGAACATGGACCTGAAAGCCGTTCCTTGCATTTCTGACTGGCTGGTCTTGGAACTCAACAATGTCATACAATTCGCCATCAGTATGATACATATAATGTCAAGCATTCCTTACATCGTCTCAATCTGCTGTGCAGACCCATCCACGGTCTGCCTGTTGCCTACACCGGCTACAGAAGCAGAGCAGTCAAGACCGCAACTGCTGCAGCAGCTCCTCAGGCAGGCTGTGAACTTGACTATGGAGGACGACTCAGCCCTGAGTCGACGCCGCTCTGGCAAGTCAGGGACTGATAAGGCAGGCGCCCAGTCTGGCCTGCCCGCCCTGCGCGTTTTCAAGACCTTCATGCGCCTCCTCTGCATTGCCAGGCAAGCTCAATTCTACATACATGTGTGTGTTCGCGCGCGTGCCGCACTGTGCGATGGCGCTTGCTTTGACAGTGCCGTCACACACCAACGTCCAGATAGATCTGCCCTGGTTCCTTCTTCCATGACAACAGTCCGCCTGTGAAGATTTGTAAATGGGGCACTTGCAACTGCATGCACCAGATTCCGTCAATCAAGCTTTGTGCAATTTTGGGGCTGATCAGCTTGGCAGCGCATGACAATCAGCGCTTTTGCCGCAGGCTGTTGGAAATTTCATTACCATTTGACCATCATGCGCTGCAAACAATGAAATGTACAATCTTGCTCTTCCTGATGGGATCATGCACACTTGGCAGGATTGTTTGCCCTCATGTACGCCCATTGTGAGGCCAACATCGGCATGTTTAAATGCTGCTGACAGGCACTATGGTACATCATTGCTCGCGACAAGTTTATCTACATACTTTGCTGGGGATCTCGAGTCATTTCCTACCGACTGCATGCTGTTGAAGATAGCAGTCAGAGTCCATTTGGGTGTGGTTGCTTGAGATCGTGAAGCCTCCTGCTGCAGGATTCGTTGTGGAGGCATGGCCGGGGAGCTGAGGCATCCAATTCCACCCGATGCCAGGTATCCTGGGAGCGGCAATCCTCCTCAGACACTGGGTACACCTGCTGATGGGCCGAGGTTGCAGCCAGAGGAGACACCACTCAACCTACAGAGGCAACCTGAGGGCCGCAGAGTCTCAGTAGAGAGCGAGAGAATCAGCAGGGAGGATCCTGGCAGCGATGCCGAAAGCTCAGCGTCCATGGGCAGGTCAGTATCGCCTTGTGCAATTGAAGTCTTGCGCATGATGTCCAATACCCGTTGAAAAAACCCGACAGCAGGTTCTACAGAATTTCATCCCGTCCTTGCACACAGCAGATCCGTCATGCAGACTGGCAGCCACCAGAACACAAGCATATGAGCGCGATTTGGCAATCAGCTGCTAATGGCCATTCAACAATTTGGCTGCTGTGTTGCCACTGCCTTTGCAACATCTCTCAAGAGCAGGAACTCTTCCAATTGCATGCATGAAAGTACGCGCTTGACAGAGCTGATGGGCTTTCATCAGCTTGTGGCAGAGGCAGCATATTGGTGGTGCTGGTGGCACTTCATTGCATTGCCACTCAGACAACGCATTGAGCAGGAGCACCTATTCGCATTTGCAGCTCCTGTCCGCTCCAAGCATGCTGGTGATCTGAGCAAGCCCAGTGGCATGTTGCATCCAGCATGCTGCAGCTGTTTCAAGCCAAACCTGTTTGCCCTGCAATCTGGGCATCTAGAGGGATGCAAATGCTGTAATGAAGCAGTATGCGATGGAGTCGGTGCTTGCAGCATGCGCATCAGGCGGGACCTGACCCGCAAGCCGTCGAAGTCAGAGGGCGCCAGCGAGGCATTCCCCTTCTTGGCTCCCACAGCCGGACGGCCGCCACTGCCGCGGCCAGCCTCTCATGAGGGGTCCATGTCCCGATTGATGGACCACATACAGCCGGAACTCCCTCTTGGTATCCCTCAGAATCGGCACATGTCATTTGATGGCTTCTCAGGGGTGCAAAATCCCAGCAGCAGAGATGCATCTCAGCATGGCTCAGAGGACGGCGGCAGGGCACCCTTGCCTAGAAGTGCAGTGGATCCATCCAGGCGACTGTCCCTACAGGTGCCATTCTTTCTTCTGGCCTGCACAAAAGGGCATCATCGGTGCAGCTCTTGTTGGCTCAGAGTTTTCAAAATGTGAGACCATGGCCAAGTTAAGCCGCTGCATGCTTGGCTACAGTCAGAACCAGATATTTACGGTGCGCATGGTTTGATCTTCATGTGCTGCACACTTTGAATTTCCATGCCATGAAGCTACAGCAGTGTTGCCCCTTCACCAAGTCAGTTGCACACTTGCTTGCTACTGCTTGTGAAGATAAATGCATGATGGTGCTGCTTTCATGGCGCATCCAAGGGAGGGGCCTGAGCCTGCAACAAGTGCATAGCAGCTTCATAGCAGTCTCCTTACCCACAGAAAAGTCGCCCCCCGTTACTTCAAGCAAGCGATTGTTCCTCCATGTTTGACGTCTGAAGGCTATGGCCTGTGGAGGTGGATTGTCCGCCATTGTAATGCCCATCTCCTCTCAGGCAGATTGGCTGTCGTCATTGCAATGGTAATCATGAAACGTCATTATTGTTGCTTGACCCATTCATGTGGCCACATACTAGGTCCTGTTCTTGTTGGGTGCGTATGTATGTAGCATATCTTGATGTGAAGCGTCCCACTGCTGCCATTTGCAGGGCATGGGAAGGTCCAACGAGAGCCGTAGAGCGTCGCTGGAGAGGGCAGCCAGTGCCATCAAGGCAGTCGCAAGCCGTGGGGATCAGCCGCCAGAAGGGACCATCACACCTCCACAGGAAGAGTCACAAGATGTCAACCCTGCTGAGGAGGAAGAACCAGAGGAGGAGCGACCGGCCCTGCCCAAATCCAACTGGAACCGAGATGACCCCGCTGTGGTTGTGCTTTCCTCCTTTGCGGCTGCAGTGGAGTGGCTCCAAGCAGCACCGGCTCCTGCCAGGTGACAAGCTTGACCTGCAGTGACTAGTCGGCATGGTTGGCAAAGTGATGCCAATCATGAGGTGCAGTATACTAACCCACTGATGCTGTGCATTGTCATCTGTGTCTAAATCTCTCAGTCCTGTCATCAATAATCTGCTTGTCAGGTGCTGATTGCACTCTGAGAAATGCGGGATAGCAGCATCATCAATGGCATCAGACTGAGCTCATCGTATGTGGCACAATTGTCAAAACGGTGACGGACACCCGATTGACTCGTGGCAACTATAGTTGAAGGAGATGGTCGTGGCTGCTGCACTGAGCAAAGTGCACTGATTCTTTGATGCAGGCGCTGCTTCGTTTTGCCTTACATTAAGGCTGTGTTCTATCCACATTTGACCATGCTGCAAGCCCATACCAAGCCAAATACAGCATTGCATGCAACCTGTAGAAGTGCATGTCTTCAAGCACACTTTGAGAACTTGCATGCAACGCCTTCGCTGGCATTTGGTTTGGGCTTGCAGCAAATTGAAAAGGATACAAGATGCTAGATTGAAGGCTTGTTCAGGAGGGTGGACATACTGGTGCCCACTAGGCTCTGGATCCTCCAAGCTTAGCAAGTGCCTGTTCAGATACAGGCAAAGATCGCTGGCTAGGGCTGATCCTCTTGCAAGAAGCACAAGGCTGTGCCTTTCTGACTGGAGGTAGCTGCCTGTACCACCGGCTGTTTTCAGCACCTCCATGACCAAATGGTTCAATGATCATATCACATCACTTTGCCAAGCATACAGTCCAAAGTCACTATCACCAAAATCCACACCAAAAGAAATACCAAAACAGACCGAGTCCCTCTGCATTGCCTGCACTGCCACTGTACTGATTTGCAAGCAGCAGGCTGCAGCTTGCTAGGAAAAACCTTCAGGGAAAATAATCCATCTTGTGTCTGCAGTCTAGACAAATCATGGAGCTGGTAGCTGCAAGGCATTTGCAAGACGGTCAAAGCAGCCTCCCAGGCGCCCAAATGCACTGCTCTCAAGCCAACTCTCATGCATGCTGACTGCATCAGGCGCGATGCCTGCCTGGAGGCGGGCAGCAGCCTGCTGGAGCTACTGGTCACGCCTGGCCCGCCCACCCTGCCGCCCTCCAGATCCCCCCTCCTCTCCCTGTCTCCTCCCGAGTCCGCCCTCCTGGGGCTGCCCATCCATGTGCATCCCAATGCCGACCTCTCACGGCCCTCCCCTCACCTGTCCCGTCCTTCCACACCCAGTGCGTTGCTCTTATGGCTCGACCCCCCCCCCCTTCACGGCCCGCTCTCCCTCCTCCGTTTTGCAAAGCGTCGTGCCATAGGTTTTCCATCAATGTGTCTGCTGCGCACTCTTCAGTTTGCATCTTCTGCTTCCTGTTTGAATAGCTGCATGCCAGAGAATGCAACCTTGATGCATGCCGCAATGCACCAGATATTGATCTTCGGTTGAGATGGGGTGCCAGGGCAGGGTCACCTGTAGATTCCAGCCTGCACAGGTGCACAACCCAACTGGATATCCACCAATGGACATGAGCAGGCTTGCTGTCTTCATCTTGAGGATGACTTTTGAGCATGTGCTGCTGGTGCTCAGAATGTCTTTGCATTCCCCTCAAGTGTTCAGCTTGGGCCAGAGATGTGCATGGAACATGTTGTCAGTCGATTCATCAGGCAAAGATGGCAATTGTCCAAATTTCAAGTCCACCTGCAGATAAGCTACAGGCAGATGGTCGCTGCGCTGTCTGCACCAGAACCTTGCAGACTCTGTTTACATACCCTTTGGATGTGTTTACAGCTTGCTACCAGGCTTGCGGTGGTTGAGATCTGCTGAATGCTGGCATGCTCACAGAGGGCTGCGGGGTCCTCCAGCAAGTCTCTCTAAGTATGTGAGCTCATGTCTCTCTCCAGCTTTGTCTGCTGCAAAACTTATAGATTCAACAGCTCTCGTCCAGGTTCTGCATGTACATGATCCAACCACCTTCGCATGGATATTCCAATATTGCATCTATCATACATCTATCACTAATTGCGATCCCGTGTTTGTGGTGCATGTACAAGCAACCTTTCCAAGACCTGGTTGGTTCTGCTGCAGGAAGAGTCAGTAGCTCACAGAATGGTAAAGTTGAGAGGCTGGGATTGCCACCAGCTTCCGATGCGTTGTCAGCAACTGCCCGCATTCTGCAGGGCGCTGCTGTGGTCGACAGGCACCTGCTGCGGCAGCTGCCGGCTCACTTGCCTGTGCGACTGTTCTCTCTGCTGATGCCAGAAAAGGTAAGCATGTATATCCCTTTAGGGCAAGCTACACCCACAATGAAGATGCGACTGCTTCATGCACCTCATGGACTGACAGTGGTGTCAATCGTGATCCGACATCACAGCAGAGACCTCACCCCCTCTTCGCCCTCGCCAAACCCACAAATTGAGTTGCATGGAAGGACTCGGGATTCTCAAGGGTCCAGATTGAATGTGTTGGACGCGGTGGGTATGCCTGCAGGCTCAGATTCTGGCCTTGCTAAGGCATCCTGTGTCCGTGCTCACGTTGCCCCTGAGCTCTAGAGCTGGACTGCACACGATCTTGCCACACAGTTCGCGTTCTGAGAACCTGGCTGTCAGTCTCTGCAGCGGCTGCATTTCCAGCAATCTTTTGCATGTGTTTCTCTCACCCAGACAGCTTCAATTGATGCAGTCTCAACAGCAATGTTGCCCTGGTGTTGCAACATCCTGGTGAGAAACAAAAATGCGCACCCATGCAGAGTGTGCAAATGCAGGGCAGGGCAGATGAGCCGGTTGCAGAAGTACGACTGGCCCTGTTGCTGGTGCACCTGGCGCGATGCCGCCTGGACGGCAGTCCCATGCAGATGGTGAGCAAGGCAATGTCTTGGCCACAGCTTTGATGTGAGTATTTTCTAATGCAGATCACAATCAGCATATTCCATGGAAATTCGCCCTCGAATCAAGCCGAAGGAATGTTCGGCTGACCTCAGAGCATTTCAAAAATTGCTGCCTGTTATGCGACAATGTTTGATGGCTGATCAGGTCGCATCCAGTCATATGCTCATGTATTCATGACATGCACCAGCTCTCCTCAACGCTCTGGATACTCAAAGCTTCAACGGCCAGAAAGGCAACATGCAGCCATACTTTTCCGCAAATCTTGTTTGAGCTGCATGCCATCTTGACCAAGATTAGGCATGATTGTATCTGTAGACATGGGGCAGGCGGCCATCTGCATTTCTCCTGGAGAACCAGCATTCTCCAATGTCTGTACAGACATAGTCTGAGGATGCTGTCTGGAGCAGGCTGAAGGGCCGGCCTTCATCCCAGCCTTGATGGCAGACAGTGACATGCGCGTCAGATTCCATGTGGCAGCCTTCCTCCAGCAGCGCCTGCAAGCGGCCAGGCCACAGGTCAGTCTCCACCTGAACCTTGTTGTATTTCTTGCCAAGAGCATTTTGTCACCTGCTTTGCTAGAAGAAAAACAGTCTGTGGTCAGCTTCTCCTCCTGCGGACAATGCTGTGCTGGTGCAGACCAATCGTAGCCATAAGCTGCCATCACTACTTGTTCAAATTCCTGCACAAGTGTTTCATCGAACTTTGGATTCACGACATATCTGGAAGGGTGCTTGCATTTGGGTAGGCAGTCCTGAGGTCTTGTGATGTGTTGCAAAGGATGCAAGCTGCCAGGCCATGCAATTTGACAGATTTGAATGCTGATCCGTGCCAATGACGCGATTCTGATGCTGCAGGCGTACCGGAAGGCACTGAAGCAGCTCATGGGCCAAGCCCAGGCTCAGAATGATGACCGCCTGCTGCGCAACCCATACATGCAGATGGAGGCAATCATGGACACGGCCGTGCTTGATGTCGATCGCATATGATTTAAGGTCTTTTAATTTCCATGGCTGATTGCAAGTCCTGTCAATGATAGCCTGGCTGACAGAAGGTGCATAGCTAGCTTTGAAATACATGTAGGTACTTGGCTTTGCACCTGGATATGTGCTGAGTGCTGAGTTGTGCTGAGATATGGGATGTGTTTGACAGCCAATATGCTACCAGATGTGCTATGCCTGTCATTTTTGCACGGCTTTCTGGAAAACCTCAGTACTCGTGCTCAAGGTAAGACTCGTGTAGCAAACCTATGCGACTGCCCAGGACAGCTCACTGCCGGCCTAAGCAGCTACATACGGCATGTCTGAAGCAGTTGAGGATCTTGAAGTAGTTGAAGAGGTAGATCCAGCCCCTACTGACTCCTCTGCAGCACCATACCTTCCTCCTAAGAAGTCCAAGGGCTCAAAGCTCTGGGAAAAGTTTAAATGAGACCCCCCTTTGGGTCAAAAGGGTGTTAATCAGATCAATCCATCTGCAACATGCCTGGTCATGCAAAGGTCCCCCGTTCAAGCCGAAGGGCAGTGCTGGCCTGATGAACCATATTCTCAGCTGCGACAAGGTGTCTAAGGATGATCTGAAGTGTGAGGGTGAGTCAGGACATAATTTTCCTTGAACATGAGGTTGGCCAAATGCTGTGAAGCTGTTGGTTGTGCACCACCCTGCCTATTGCATTTTGTGCATGTTGAGTAGAGAGCTTGGCCAATGGATGGATATCCAAGCTGTTATGCTTGTGTGATGGCAAATATGCTCATGGTTCAGGCATCATTGCCATCATACAAGTCCGCAATGCAGCTTGCATTGGCAGTCGTGAAAACTTTTGTCACAGGCATTTCCTGCACATTATCTTGCATATTAACTGGCCATTATCGACCATTAAAAGTAACTATCTGCAATAAAAACCTCGGTATAATAGCTATATTATACAGGGTCTCGAGACTATTATACGGAGCTAATAGGCAGGGCAGGGCAGTTGCAGCAGAGGTGGGTGTGAGGTTCTGGTGCTGCACCAGTGGTGCTTGGCTAGACAGTCCAACCTGGAAGCTACAAGCCGGACCCGAAGATAAAGCTTATCACCTTTTATACAAGGTGCACTACCCCTTGTTCTCGATGAAAGGGAGCAAGCGCCAATCTTCGGTTGTACACAAGGAGTACCTTCAACATTCAGTGCTCGAGGTGCTGCACGCACACGCAGTGTTACAGAGGTCCTCCGCATCAGCTTTTTAGGAAGAAAGGAAAGGAGGGGTTCACAGTTGCGGCTCGCGACCAAGGTTGCATGGCACGGATTGTCTGGTCTGCCTCACGTGCTGTGTTGGCAGAGCTGCACTTTGTCTGGCAGGCTGGGATGGGCCAATGGTAGGATTCTTGTCAGCAGTCACATAGTTGCCTGCTCAGGCAGCGCAGAGCTCTGGTGACATGATGGCATCCCAGACATTCCATGCCAATGATTGCAAGCGCGATTGTGTTTATTTTAATCCAGATATGGGAGATGTCGACAAGAGGGTGACATTTGCATACACAGGCTTTGCCATAACAGCAGAGAATACGTCAAGCAATGCTGAGAAGCTGGACCATGAATCTGCCAGAGCTGGGTAATTCACTAGAACATGTTGCTCATTGCAAAGCTGATTGGACCAGCATACATGGCCGACATGCCTGCACTTGGGCAATTCGAGATATCGGCGCACTTCAGCTGGGAAGCCTGGCTGCCAACTATTCATTCATGAGCTAGGGAGCTTAGAAAGCATAAGACAGAACAGCCCTTGCCAGATTGCTCTGCAGATGATGGGTTGTAGAGCACGTACTGCAACGGCAGCTTGGGAAAGCTGACAAAAGGAATGATGCTATCATCGGGCTTGAGCGACTCCAGTTCTGCAGCTCCTGACCCTCTGTGTCCCTCAAGGTGGAGATCCCAGCGGGTCCCAGGAGCATCGTCCGTCCTAGTCGCAAACAGTCTGCAGAGATACACAAAGCATTCACATTCATTCTACAGCCCTGCCTTGCATATGCGAGCCATGTACTGTTGATCACGCATGAGTGGTCCATCTTATCCTTCACAGCAGACTTCCAAGGTTGCTTGTGACCATAGGTACTCCGCAAGTCGCAGTCTGCCTCCCATCTCTGCAAAGGAAGTTTAGTGAGTTGCTGTGAGGGTACATATGAGAAAGGATGAGATGCACCGACGTCACCTTGAGAGGCGGGCCTCTCACAGCAGGCAACTTCTGATGACATATGGTCCATATTATGGAGTCTACGTGCTTCCGAAGGTCAGAAGTCATGGACAGCCGTTGCTTTGCTGGATCAATTTGGAGGTATGTCCCCTCCTGGAGCTGAAACTCGAGCAAGCCTCCACAGATTGTGCTTGACATCTTGTATGCCGCAGCGTGCGCACTTGTCATCAGTGAAAGCCATCAAAGTTCCGGAGGCCTGGGGCTATGTGTCCTCAAAAGCTGGGACCAAGCAAAATTTTGAATCTGTAAATTCGTGAACAGCATTTTCTCCTGCTGGATCGTAGTTGCATGCAGCTGGCTGCAGGCAGTTCGAAATTTGAACAGAGTTTGGCCAATGTCTGCTCCCATTGGGCCAGGCTCATATCTGTGTCACCAGTCATGCGTGTCTGAACAGACATGCCATGGGCATGAGACACGACGTACATGAAGCAGAGTCATTGTAAGTGAAGCGGGACAGCCCATCATGGCAAGATGTTCTCAGCTGTGCTTGCGCGCGGTCACAATCACGGCTCCATGCAGCTGGACCATACACGTCCTGCATGCTCAGTTCAGCCCCTGAAGTGCCAGTCCAGCTGGGGTCTGGCAGCAACATCAATATTGGGTGTCCAGTCTCTGTAGGCATGATAATTGCAGGCCTGACACCCAATGGTGATACATTTACAATGTCTGAAGCAGGCACCCTTTAATACCAATACCATTGTAATGTACAATGGTAATCATAAAATTGCCACCACACTGCTTTGCACTTACATCTGGTATTCAGCTCTGATTGCCAGTGCTCTGGTGCCATGGCAAACCTTGTATGGGCCAATGATCAGCCTCACACTGAGGGTCACAGATCGGTAGCTGAATGGCTAATCCAGAATGTGTCCTGCACGGGTAGCTGATGAATAGTTGACTGTAGCTGGCTGAATTTGCTTCCGTATTCTTGGTGCGTGGATGGCATGTCACTAAGGCTTTCAATGTTGCAGCAAATTGATTGTGCGCAGACAGGTTGTTGGCGGAAACAAAGTCATCAGGACAATTGCAGACAAGCTGGCTTGCTGGAACTGGTCCAGTGTTCCATGTCGCCATTTGGTAGTAGTTGTGTGAGAGAGATATAAGGGATTGTCAAGTCAGGTCACAAGCCTCTGCTGAGCCTTGCGGTTGCATTGTGCATCACAGCATTCTGCAGGAGCCATATGAGGCTGCGGGTAACATCTGTTTTCATCACAGATCTCATCTTGCCAGCGATTTGATTGAGCTGTTGTCATAGGCATCTTGCAAGCTCTTGGAACTCGTTTTTGCACTTGACGAGATTCTCAACTCTTCGGGCCAGTGATTCTCTGCTGGCAGCCAGGATAGCCACAGCTCCAGAAGCTGCAAGCAGTCGCACAGATCTGTCAGGCACATCCAGCCTCTGAATGCAACCTTCACTGAGTCAGCGGATCAGTAATGCTGCCTGTGCAATTCCAGGTGGTAAATGTTGTGCCTGTGGTGAAGCAGGCATCAGCATATGATGCTTTGTACATTGAAGGATGTCCTACACACAAGGCTAGCTTTGCAAATGAGCTCTGAGATCAAGGTGATGATGACTGCCCACAGAAATGCACTCAAGCATCATGTTGTGCGGTGTGCATGCCTAAATCTGCTGCAATTCCGCCAGTGCTTATGCAAGCAGATGCTTTGCCAGTACCTCATTCGATTTCATCCAGTCCAGCTGCTGCAGACGTCTCAACATCCATCTTGACATGTTTGCTCCTTGGTCCGTATGACTCAGACTATGAGCAGCTGAATTATGCGCATGTCATGATATGTCGCAGCCATGGAATACACGCAGCAATGTGCATGCCTGGCATGCTGGAAAATGGGGAGATGCACAACTGTGCAAATTTTTGCCGCACCAGCAAACATGCTCATGACGTCATCATCGCGGCGCGCAAACAGCTTCAGGGACAGATCGCCAGCCAGCTTCTGGCTGATGGGCTCCAGGAAGGCCGATCTGAGAGTGGCTGGAGCGGCCTGGACAGCCACAGCCTGGCGAATGCGGGCGAAGAGGCGCTCTGAACCCAGGCAGATGGCCCTGAAGTCGCCCTTCAGGCTGGTCTGCGTGCCGCCAGGAGTCAGGCTGCTGCCTGCCCCCATGGGCACTGACCCCCGGATCCCCACGCTGGGGCCTTTCATGGCTGTCGTCCTTGGCAGCACTCGCGCTGCATGCCCACAGCACCGTAACGAGACACTGGTTTTGAGGCTTAGAAGGCTCAAGGCGGCAGGTTGTAACATTATTGAAAACATTTCTTTTGTACGTGCGAGCGCAATGACTGGGCCAGGTACTGCAAAGTATGCGATGCCAAGCAACAGGCTATACTTGTCAGCCATAAGTGCTGGTCGCCGCCCTCACACTCCCGGGTCTTTCACGCCTGTCGTCCTTGGCGGCACACGCGCTGCAGGTTCACAGAAGGCATTGTTATGTGTGTCAGCAATTGATAGGGCACAGCCAAGCACCTGATGCCCAGCAATAGCCTGTCTGTGTCTGCCTGTAAGAACCTTCTACCGTGCGCAATCAACAGGAGCTGGATGAGCTGCAAATAGAATCGCATGCAGGCATGGTCAGCTGCATGACCTTCAGAGCTTTTGATAGACATTGTTCAGGCGCATCAACATATGAAAGAAGCCATGCAGAATAGACAGCTGTCTGTCAGAACAGTACTTGGACTGGTTGACTGGTCTTCTGCAACCAAACCTCAGCGGAGTCAGAGATGGTCAGTCTGCTTTGCGTGGTCACCTGCGCCAGGCTGAATTTATGCGCAACAAGAAGGGATTGTCAATGATGCTGATGCTGGATGTATCAGACTTTTTAGCATACCTGAACCGCAAGCTGTGCGGCGTCATTTGTGGAGGTCGAAATATAAAGTCCTAAGTACTGCTATGAGATGATTGATCGTGTCCAGACTCATTCTTCCTGCATCCCCCGCCAGATTGATGTTTCAGACAGCAAGCTGCCAACAGACAAAGCCAGTGTGCCAGAGTGGTTGATGGGGACACGGTGCACGCAATTGCGATCTCTGAAGTCCGCATGCTTGCATTGAATAGCCTTAACGATGGCTGCATTAGGATGATACAATACAACACCACTACGGGGTGCTGCATACCCTGCCGCCGGGCATTGCCCTTGAGGAAGGCCATGTCAGGGGAGGGGGTCTCAGGCACGGTCATCTGGCTCTCGGCCAGGGGCTCCCGCAGGTCCAGCCGCCGCAGGCCCTCCTCTGCAGCACTGTGCCCAGGTGGGGCCTCGTTCTCCTCGTCTCCATGCTGCGCTGTGCTGGACTCTTCATCTTCTTCCATGTCTACGCCTGCAGCCCATGCTGGTGTTCTGACCCCAGAAACAAGGTTGGGGCATGCCTTGGGTCCTCTCTCAATGATCATGGCACATGTGGAAAGAAGAGTGCAACTTCACGGACTTGCACAGCATAATGT
>CAWUCP010000164.1:0-32941 GCA_963920765.1 Ulota crispa
GAAATGGCAGGTCCTCATAATGAGGCCACAAAAGGCTTGTCAATGATGACACCCTGCTGCTCTGATGCAGCGAGGGGGAGATGCCATGGCTCTTGATTGGGTCTCACAATCTGAGCAGGGCAGCGTGGGGCGAGCTTCAGAAGAAGGTGGGCCTGCTTTCAACCTTCAATTGCTGTGACTGGAGGCAGGATTTGGATGGATTGCAGTTCTGTTGACCTCACACATGAACAGCCACACAGCACTGATCCCAAGCATGCGATGCAGTAGATGGCAGGCAGACCAAAATGTCATGAACCTTGTGAATGGGAAGGTGTGCATGCCTCTCTTGGTCTGACTTGCGCTATGGCGTATACTCTCCAATGAATGTTGCTGCTGTCGACACTGACCTGGGGCCTGTGCACTGAAAGTGACTTGCACTAAGTATTACCGTTGCCTATGCAAACTGCATGTGATGCAGAGGTCTGAAGGCCACCTTGACGTGCAGTTGTCATATTGTTTTCGACTCCCTGACTGGCTGCTCAATGACCTCCGCAATGCCTCCCTTTTGTTGGCACGGCAATTGGCCATTCGAGTCCTTGCTGCAGGGCAGCATGATAGAGCTGTCTTTGGACATTGCAGGCGCAACAGCTGCACATTCGCTCATTTGAGTTGAGCGTCCTGTTCACGCCTTCTCTGCTTGCTTCTGCGGCTATGCACGAGCACGCAGGCTTCCAAGCCACTGTTCTGCCAGCGCACAATCCTCTGCCCAGCCTCCACAAGCATTTACAGACGGCAAGTGCTGATGGAAATCCTCTTGAGCTCACATTCTGGCCACTTGGGGACATCACTGCTGCCAAGCCTGCCGGAGGTCTCAGGTGCGCACTCCTGCTAGCATGCGCAGGCAATTGCAATCCTTTTATCAATGCTCTGCAATGATACAATCTTGCACAGCCTTAGAGGTGGATTTGCGAGCTTACAGACCTGCCGGGCACATGTGGACCTCCTGTAGGTGAAGCAATGCTCCCCACCAGCTCATCAGATGCATCATGGCTTTCAGGTCTGGGCATAACTTGGATGAGGTGCTTCGACTGCAAATTGACGGACTAGCTTGTTGAGCTTGGGGGATGCCTGTCGTGTAGCCTTGCCCAAGTCAATGTCTAAGCACCCTCTCAAGGAAAGGGAGCACTTCTTGTACGTTTTGGCACCCTGATTGGACACCAGATTGTCAGCTCGCACTTGCAGAGGCCAGCAAGCATGAACGCTGTCATTGATGATCTTTGATGCCCTTGCACCACGCTTTCACATGCATTGTCCACCAAGCTGCTGGCATCACATCAAGAAGGGACACTTCCAATCTAGAGAAAGGTTCATCGGTTATTGTGAAGAGACCTCATCCAATTTGTGAATAGGCTCCGCTGCAGTCTGGGTTGAGGGTCTACTGCTGATGCTGTGCAAAGTAATAATCAAATATGACATGCAATCTGAGCTCAGAGGTGGGAGCATGTGCAGGATTTGCATGCCGCTGCCATACAAGTTGCCTCCGGATCGGTATGAGGTTGCAGACCATCCATGGAATGTCAGTGACCGGCACCCGGGCGTTGACTCTCTTGGTAGAATGATGAAGCCCTGAGCCGATGATCTTCCACGGCAAGAGACCATCTGTTCGACCCAAGATTGAAAGAAGTAGGCTGCAGATTGAGTACAGCTGCCAGACGCCTGAAAGAAAATTCCATATCATTATTCCAACGTATCAGAAGCATTTCTGGTCGTTATCTTGCTGCAGGCTGAAGCAGAAATTTATGGCACTTGGACGCCTGCTGCTACTGTTGACTCATCGGACCACTGCTCAAGATGTCAAGAGACAGTTTCTGCTGGTGAATTCGTCGTCTGCTGAAAGGCATCCAGCCTACTGGTACTGGTAGGCCTGTGTCATTGCCATGATCCCGAACACACTGGAGCTGGCACCGCAGAGCAGAGGCACATCATGAATGTCGGGCTTGAATGTGTCCGTGGTATGATTGTAGGTCTGACCTTGAAAAAGGCTCTGGTTTCTCCGAATTGCATGCCTGCAGAAGCTGTCCCCATGCGACGCACAAATCTGTGAATTTGCAAGCAACAGTCCTGCTGTGTCGGCTGCACAGGGTATGTGAAGGCATAATCTTGATGAAAGTCACTGGTGAAGCTGTCAAAATGTTTTGACCTCATGTCGCATCTCATTGAACAACCATACCCAGCTTGCATGCTCTGAGATAAGTGTGCCAGCTTTGACAGCATAGAGCTGCCACAGGTCCAACTACAGCAACTGTCGACCCTGAAATGCCGCCTACTGTACAGCGTTCATGCCACAGATGAACAGCAAATTGTCAGATGGAAGCGCAGACCACAACACAAGTTGCTTTCTTCTGACGAGGAGGCAGCCAGTCTAGCACATGTGCGGGAACTGCTGCATGCTTCTGCCAGCAGATGCTGGCAACAAGGATGTGGCATCATCTGCCTGGCCCAAGAATGTGCCGTGCTGAAAGAGCATGCACGAAACCAACAAGACCTGTGCAATAGATGGAACATAGTCTGCTAGATGAGCACTTCCCATACAGCTTGAGTCTGTCATTGGCAGCCATGGCCTGTGCCTGTGCCAGGCATGCTGGAACGGCTTTAACTGCTCATTTCGTGTGCACACACAGGCCTGGCATATGATCCAATGCACAATGTCTGGCTGCTCATCCTGCAAAGCCAAGCTCATTGTGGCAGATTCTCGGAGAGATCAGATGCACTGTTCGCCAGCAGATGCCGCCTCAAGCCCCGCACAAACGCTGAGAAGTCCTTGGACCGATTGAGCTCCTCCAGATGCTCTCCCAAGCAATCCAGGGGAGGACAACAAGACGTCACTGCAGACATAGACTGAACATTGATATCCTTCATCAGTGGAAATGGTCAGGTGTTCAAAATCAGATGGGCAGTCAGTGGCATCTGGAGATGCGTCCTGAACGCGTCCCTGGTGTTTCATCCAAGCAGCTGATGCAATACAAGTTGCAATTGACAGCTGAGCTGTGTCTTGCGTGCACTCATATGCAATCCTGCCCTGATACATCCCTACTGTTTCAGATAGATAGACAACGACTGGCATGGACTCATGGCGCTGCAAAGGAAGGTCTTTGCGGCGCTCGTTTGACATATTCAGCCACATTCTACAGCATTTTGTGGCTATCTGCCCAGCAACATCATGTGGGGATATGACCTACATACCTTGATATTCATCATTCTCCTTGACAGATACTCCAATCAGGTATTCCTCATCTGGTCGATCTGGATGCAAATGACTATAGACAATCTGCAGCTCGCCCGCTCGATCTGTGACAGCAGCAGCATCAGCCAATTAATGTCCATTTGCCAAGGCCTTCACCGGCATGATGACTTGCATGGGCAAAGGGAACTGTGTCCACATAAAGAGCCACAGGGCATGTCCTCCAGCAAGACAAAGCGCCATGGAGCGTTGGGGCATCAAGAGGAACTTGCAGAGCATGCGTTGGAAGCTCTCAACTCAAGGTTTGTGGGCATGCGAGACTGATCATGATGGCAAGCACGTGCTGGTGTTTATCCTGATCTCACCTATGGAATGCCTGAGCTCGAGGCCCAGATGTTCTCTGTAGATGCTGAGGGCTCTTTCCAGTCCCTCTACAATGGCGGCCTGTGAGAGTTGACGCTGCTGCATACCTAGCAACAAAAGTGATATGTGTAGGCGCAGAATTTGTGTGCAGTCGGGGGCAGATTTTGCGCTCCTCCAGCATGTAATCTTGCAAAGATGCCAGACGTGATGCTGCTGCCACCAGAAAAGACAGAGGAAAGTCTGACTGATGTCCTACACATGATTGCCATGCTCACCATTTTGGAGCTGATCAACATGCTCCTGGCTGTTGGCTAAACAGGCGCGCTGCTCATCCAGCTGCAACAGCTTTGCAGCTTCTTCAGCAGTTGCGACTTGTATCCTAGAACCTAGCTGCCCGCTTTCCTGCTTCTGCTCTTCGATTCCTGCAAAGCAGGGTCTGGGCTCGGACAAGTCCGCTTCCTGAACAACTCATCTACTCCTGACACTTACGTGCAGCAGACTGCTTCTCCTTGTCCTCAAGGGTCTGACGTTCCTGTTTCAGGTCGTTCTTTGTGCCTGCACGCTTTCAGGAGTGAAGCTGGTTGACAGGTACCAACGTCTGAAGCTCCAACGGAGAGTGCTCTGACCTGCGAGGTCGAGCCTTTCTGAGTCACTGTTCCTTTGAACGTCCTGTGAGAGCAATACGACGCGAGCAGCCCAAGCTTTGACTCTATCTTGGCGTCCTTGCAGCTCGCTGGCCAGCTGGGCCAGGTCCAGGACGGCCATTGTCTTGGCAACCAAAGAGATGAGGGTTGCAGCTGTCGCCACACAGCTCAAAGCTGTGAAGCTTCGAATTACCATAACTTGGCAAAAAATCATCTCTACTCTGCGTTATTGCAGCGAACACCGCAGCTGCCTCCACCTTCCTCACTTCGAAGGCTTTGTTCAATTGCTTCAGATCAGACGACTGTTACAGTGCGAGGACTGTGAAGCTGCTTACCGTGAGCTTGTTGAGACAAGATTACCTCTGTTGCTCCTGCGGTGAGCATTGCGCGCAGCTTGGCTGGGACACGCACTTTGTGAATCGACTTGGCAGATTCTCTGAGTGCCTCCACTGGCCGGTATGGCAGCACCTGAGCAAAGTTTGCCGTCTGAGGCAGCCAAGAGAAAAGCTGCTGCAGCCAAAAGCTACATCGAAAATATGTATCGCAGCCAGAATGAAGCTCAAGAAAAGCGCAAGCTCAGGTCTGTGAGTGTGGATCTTTTCTTGCCTCTCTTCCCAGACCGTGTGGTCCGATCATTTTGGCCACAGGAAGGAGAAAATCGAGGCCGAGATCAGCAGGCGGCAGCTTCCTGAGGAAGAACAGCAGCGGCTTCGACAAGCAAATGAACAGAGAGAGCGCGACTTCTTGAGATTACAGCGACAACGTCTGTCAGCAGTTGACTTTGAGCCCTTGACCATCATTGGCCGTGGAGCTTTTGGGGAGGCATGCCACTCTGTCAACTCGCATGGCACAATTGAACAAAGCAATCAGCCACAGCATGTGACACTGTTATGTGCTGGATTAGGTGCGTGTATGTCGGGAGAAGCAGACGGGCAAAATTTTTGCAATGAAGAAGCTGAAGAAAGCGGAGATGCTTCGGCGAGGTCAGGTCAGCTTGATTGCTCAGTGCAAAGGCCACATGCACTGGGCTTGAAGCGCTGAGCGGAAGCTGCCATCCAGGTTGATCATGTCAAAGCAGAGAGAAATGTTCTAGCAGAGGTGCATAACCCATACGTTGTCAAGCTTTTCTACTCCTTCCAGGTAAGGTGCATGAAGGTTTTGAAGTCCTCATGGCCCGGGGTGGGTTCTTGCGCTGATTGCTGTGATGCCTTGCCCATCACTTGCTGTGATGCAGGATGATGAATACCTTTACCTGGTAATGGAATATCTTGCTGGCGGAGATGTGATGGTAGGTTCCAGCTTGGCAAGCACCAGCACACTTCGCAAAGCATCTCACAAGTCCCACTGAGCCGCCTTGGCTTAGAGTGCCAATGAATAAAGGGGCTCTGTGCTTGATCAGTTACCTCGGTCTCAGCGCTGCAGCACATGAAATGCCTGTTTGCGGCACAACTCCTACTTCTGAAACCTGGCTCTGATGCTGCAGACTCTGCTCATGCGGAAGGATGTTCTTTCAGAAGAAGAAGCGCGATTTTATGTTGCAGAGACTGTCCTTGCAATTGAGTCTATACACAAATCCAACTACATTCACAGGTACGGGCTGGCCTGACGATGGATTGCATTTGTGGATTGAGCGTCCGCGTCGCCAGACAGGGGCACTTTTGCCATCGATGCAGCTTTTGGCATTGCCTCGTCTATGCTGCATGTTGTCCGTAGAGCTGACCTCCTGGGGCACGCCTGTCCAATTGAACCTGCTGAATTGCTTCTGGTTGAACTTGCGTCACCCATCAACAGCACCTTTGTAAATCCTAGGCTGAGAGATGCTGAGCGTGCAGGGACATCAAGCCTGATAATCTGCTACTTGATGTCAATGGGCACATGAAGCTATCAGACTTTGGCTTGTGCAAACCTGTGGATGTCAGCATGCTGCCGACCCTTCATGAGAATGAAGCAGAGGATAGGTGAGCCTTCATGCCCAACCTGCTTGTACAGGCTGTTTGTAAGGGTGCAGATCACAGCTCTGTGCTGGGCCTGTACTTGCACACTGTTGCTGCGTTGCAACAAAAATTTTGGGAGAGCACACTAGCAGGTCATGTGGCACTCACATGCAACACATGCCATGTGCATGGCACACACGCCCTGCAATGCTATTGTCTCGCAATCCTTGCAGCATCAGAGCTTAGCTTGGGGCCTCCATCTCTTCATTGCCATGCAAGTTGCCAGGCAGTCAGATCGCTCCAGACATTCACAAGAAGGAAAGGCTGAAATGGGACTCAGAGAAACATGTGTGACTTGCGCAGCTTGCAGGGCATCGCATCCCCCAGCCTCAACCGAACACAGAGTGAGCAATTGTCGCACTGGCAACAGAATCGCCGGAAGCTGGTAAGCCCTTGCACTTACTTCCGCAAACCTGCACAATTCTGTGTTGATAGAACACGCACGGCAGTGCTTTGTCTTACTACAAAGCATGTCTGACAGGTGTGTGTGTGTGTGTGTGTGTGTGTGTGTGTGTGTGTGTGTGTGTGTGTGTGTTGGGGAGGGGGGGCAGCTGTATGACCATCTGATAGCGGCTCTTCAGAATTTGCCAACAGGCATGCTCTGACATGTTGCACAGCCACTCAGGGTTGAAGCAGGCACTTTGCCATCAATTTAGCCTCGTTAGACCAAAGCATGACTTGCCTGGTGAAAGTATACATGATGGGTTGCTCTTGCCTGCAATTTGGTCTAGCTTTCTGTATCTCCTGCTTTGTGAGGTGAGCCAATGCGCATGCTTGCCATCAGGTGAATGGGTGCATGATCGTAGCATCTGCACTGTATCTCAAAATGTTGCTGAAGAGATCAGCACTCAATTATCTCAACTCTCACCATGTCAAACTTCTGCAGGCGTTCTCAACTGTGGGCACTCCAGATTACATTGCGCCGGAGGTGCTCCTCAAACGCGGTTATGGCATGGAATGTGATTGGTGGAGCCTAGGTGCAATCATGTATGAGATGCTTGTCGGCTACCCACCGTTCTATTCCGACGACCCAGTGTCCACATGTAGAAAAATTGTCAATTGGCGGCAATGCCTGCGCTTTCCACCTGAGGCAAGTATGCAACACCTGTGATGTCGGCAGCATGGCGCTTTGTCCCGCTAGAGCATGCGTCCAGGATTGTACAGGTTCAGCTCTTTCCACAAATACCAGATTGAAGTCTGATCAGCTTGAAATGCCGGCAGTGTGGTCCGTGCATACAGATTGCAGCGCTTTGAGATTGTTCCTCACTTCAACTACCAAGTGAGCAATTGTCATTGCCTTGATAGGTCACTCATGATGGCACCTGGGGCGCTCGACCTAGCCCTTTGGCACAGGGCTTGCTTGCTCATCATAGCATCAAGCTGCAGCAGGATCCATCAGAGAAGGCTTCAATGGCTTGCTACACTGCCCTGTGCTTGCCATCAGGCAATTTTGAAGCGGCAGCATCACCGCCTGGGAATTGATGTGATATGGCTGGTCAGGTCCGATTACCACCGGCAGCGCAAGATCTTATGGAGCGGTTGCTGTGTGATGTGGATGACCGCCTGGGATCCCATGGCCCTGATCAGCTCAAGGTCTGCCGCTTTTGCTGAAATTATGTCTGCTGGAGCTTTCTCATCACTAGCAGAAGCTCAATGCGCAGTGTGTTGCCAGACAATTGCAAACGCAGCATTGCCTTGCCGTTTGCTCAGAACGACCTTGTTTCTGTAGCCATGTGTTTGGTGGTGACCGCTTGCTGGACTGTATTCAGATAGAGTGACAATGGAATGCAGGGTGGGCATGCAAGATTTTCTGACTGATCTGAAATATGTATGAGCAGCAAAGTGGCTGTGCAGGCGCATCCCTTCTTTGCTGGAGTGGATTGGGAGAATATGTACCTGCAGCGATCCCCATATGTGCCTGTTGTGACCCATGAGCTAGATACGCAGAATTTTGAGCACTTTGATGAGGATGCGAGGGGGATCAGCGGCTCTGCTGCCAAGCGCTGGGCTCGTGCAGACCCCAACTTCATTGGCTACACCTACAAGAGCTATGAGGCCGTCCAGCCATCTGATGGTGGGAGCCAGACAATCGATTTGAATCCCTCGTCAGCACAAGCACCTTGATATTCCCACCATGGATCAGGTCCAGGGCAGCTGCTCAGGAAAGTACATATGCACAAGTACATCTGCACCAGCTGATGAGCTTCAAGCTGCGACATGCTATACAAAAAACCAGGGATGACTGCTTTCACCAGATGGATGTTTGCTGCATAGATGCGATGTAACAAGCCTGCCAACTACAGGAGGTTTCAGGCAGACTCTGGCACTATCTGACTATCATGTATAGCACTGATGCCTTACCAGCATAGCCCCCGGCTATCAATGCTGGTAAGGCATCAGCCCTGTAGCGCTCAAGATTTGATATTGTGAGGGCAGCCCTCACCCAGAACGGCTGTTCGATAGCACAACCCCCATACCCACAGCTGCCTTTCCCCTGGCTTGGGACAGGTGACGTGCCCTTGCGGGATTTGTGAGGGCTCTTGAGCCCAGCTCTTTCCTCTGATCACTCACTACATTTTGGATATTGGTAATTCTAGTTCAAACTTCTCCTGATGAGCTCTTGGCGTGTGTGTGCAGGTTCTGGCATGGTGCAGCTGAAGAAACGCGGCAGTGCCAGACCCAAGCTGAGTCAGCTGCAATCAAATTTCAATACTCTGGGGCTCAGCTCAGAGCCTGCAAGCCAATGATGCCCAGATTAGCAGGCATGGCCGTGTACTGATGTGCATCGTCAACATTCTGCAGTTTGGTGATAGGTATTCATGCAGACAACTAACAGTTATTGCTACAGTGATGTCAAGAGCATGTTTTTAATGCCATGCAAGATTGATGCATGGGCTTAGTGGGATATTCTCACATCTCAAATCATAAGCAGCGTGCAATGGATTGCCAATGTACATTGTCCTGCTGCAAGTGGACGACGCCATCCATGATCATATGCTGCAGTTCTCAGCGGGCCTTTGCACCACTATGACTGTGTGACATTGGTACGTCGAATGGACGATGCATTTGCGTGCTCTCGCACAATGCTTGTTGCAGCCTGCATGAAGCCATGCGTGCAGCATCTGCGTATCCATACCAGCAAGCTCACAGCTTGAGGAGTAGCGGTATGGTGAGACCAAGCCCTGCACACCTGAGGATGATCAATGACATCATGCTCAAGAAGATGGGCTCCCCCCCCCCCCTACGCCCACACTCTGACTAAGTGCAGCGCGGTGTGCTATGAAAGTGGCTGTCTTGACCATCTGCAGGTCAAGATAATTCCCAGAACAAGTGGACATGAAAAAGATTTGCCGCCTGCTGTGTTGACCTGCAGATGCCATGCACCATTCTTCTGTGTACAGTTCTTTCGGCATGATCCCGCAACACATTGTTGCATGCCTGTTTGTAGCTGCAGAGACATGCAGTTGAGATGCCAATTCCAGTGCCACTGAAAGACAAAAATCCTCCTGTGACTTGCCACCCATCAAGGTCTTGCTGTGTTTTGAAGGTGCAGCATCCGCGATTCCCTCCCATTGGTGCCTATTTGGAAGCCATGCAATCCATCAGGGGTACTTTTCATCGACCCTATCAAATTCACCCAATGCAAAGAGATTTGTCTAGAATTGCAATTGTCAAGACTGCGGATGACGAATTATGAACTGCGCAAGCATTGAAGGAATGCAGGGTGCCTGGCACTGCGTTGTTCTGCTGTTGTGTGTTGTGCCTAACCGTTTGCACCACTCCTCATGTGGACAATTTCGTTGAAGGCATGGGCTCCATTGGCTCCTCAAGCATCCAATAATCTCAGGGGAATCACATGAGCTCAAAGTCTGAAGAGACTTGAGTGGTATCACGCAGCTGATGTCTTGACAGGGCTTGAAGTTTTTCCAGGCTCGACAGGTAGTCGGCAGCCTGTTGCCTCAGCGCTGCAAGCCTGGCCCTTATCGGGGCGGGGAGTACTCTGATGTTTCCTTCCTGGAGTATTTTGACGAATATTAGGCGGTGAAAATCGCAACTGAGCAGTATGCTTTCTCAGCAGCCGACCTCATCAAAGTGTACGGCATCTGCAGCTGCTGCCAAGCTACCTTGGGGCTCCAACACAGCCACAGGCTGCCTCTTCTGCACCTCAGTCCTTCTCATCAAATTCAATCGATACCAAGTAAAAGAGCATTGCCTGAGCTTTTGAAAGGGTGAACAGTCATACCCGCCGAGTGCACGATTTCCCCAGAAGCTTTTCACACTTGCAAAGCGTTATCCTCAGGTAAGCTATTTTTGGCGGCTGAGGGTCAGGGATGCTGATTAGCAAGAAATGGTCAATTACCGTGCCACTTCGCGGTGCACATTGCTGAACAGAAAGCCTGTTTGCCAATCTGACCCTCTGTCATCCTCAGTTCCGCTCCCCTCTCGACTGCGGGGTTGGCCGTGTGATCCAGCCAGACCGTCGTCAGATCAACTGTGGCCCTCGAGTGTGTATGAGGACAGCCCACAGCGACTCTGCGGTCACAGGCACTGTCCTTGACGAGGTCTGCTGCAGGAGAATGGCTGTGCAGCCACGCTTTAGGAAGCGTTCTCTGGTAACGCCTGACAGTATCTATTTCGCTCAGGCTTGGTTGGTGGCAGACGTTCCACTCGCTAAAAGGGCCTATCGGGCTTCCCATGGCCCGCAAGCCAGCCAGAACGGCGCTCCAGATAGGTCTGTGACCTTCAGTCTGAAGCCGAGACGTCCAGGACCTCATTACTCCTCACCCAACGAGACCAGCCTTTCCAGATCAGGATTGCGCAGCACAATCTCAGGTCTCAGGGCCCTCCAACGGTTCTCCAATCATCCTGCATCATTTGCATGCAAGTATCAACATCCTGCCGCCAAAACTTAGCCCTGATGCAAATTGCTTCTGTACAGCTTGCAGCGTAATCTCATCAGGTAGCTGCAAACTTGGAATGCATTCACTGCAGGGCATGAAAGCAGCAATGGCAGTAGCAAACCAGATGGTCAGGTTGCTGCTTCTGCCGCTGGCTGCAGCAACGGTCACTCATCCACAAGTGGCAGCCTGCAGCACTTGAAGCACGAGCCCCATATTGGAGGTTGGGAGGCCCAGGCCCCCAGCCTAAGCATTGCTCTGCCTTGCGATCAGATCGCCAGCACAAATGGTTATGCTCAACACGGCAATGAAACAACTTCAGGGGTCCCTTTGCAGCAAGCAGTACATATAATGGGTCATGCAGTTCATGCAGACCGCCAATTGCATGCTGACGAACGGATCCATGGCGGCAGACAGAAGCAGGGTCTCAGGGATCTCTTTCCCCAATCAGAGGTCATTCCATTCTCAATGCGAGGCCCACGGTCCACATCAGGTGCTTCTGAGACGAGCAGTAGGGCGCCACAGCCATGGCCTTTGCCGCCCCGTCTGGTGGCTCTCAACTCGGCCAATCCACCCCTGCCTGCAGCCTCTTTGGCAGCTCAGCCAGCAACAGTCAGCACACCACAGCAGCATGATGCGTCAGCTGAAGCGAATCAAGGTGTATTTGCAGCTGAGCAGCCCAATGCGCGTCTTTCTGATGCACATGCATATGAGAGGCATGGAGCAGCTTTGATGTCTCAGCCTCCGCCAGAGGTGGATTCTCATGAGCAAGAATGTGATGTTAGGCCTGCGCCCCTCGATTGCACCTGGAAGGGGTCAGCAGGTCAGCAGGAGGCACAGCAGCTGCTGCAACAAGGCCAGATTGATTCGCCTATAGGTTCCCTGAGGCTAAGCTCAGCACAGAATGCTGTTGTGCCAGAGAACAGCCATCTAACTGACGCCTCCTTCAAGGCAGCTGCTGCTTCTGCCTGCAATCCTGCTTTCGGCTCCAGATCGGCTGGTCCCGCATCAGATGCACGGTCCAACACCAGTTGTGATCAAGATGACTTCATGTTGCATGCATCAAGATTGTCAGATGGGCCAGATCGAGTGATACAGGCAGCCAGCCTTGCATGCCAGGCACAGGGCACTTTCCACAGCAGGCAACCATGGTCAACCACGACCAGCATTGAAGGCCTCCTATTGGATCCCTGTCTGGCATGCTCCAGCAACCGAATCTCCTTTGCAGGCGCAAGCGACATCTCCGACCTCGTGCTGCTTCCGTTACAGCGAGATGACGTCCACCTGCAGAGTGTAGCCTGCAGACATCCCACAGCTGGCACATCCTGCAATGCAGCAGCCTCTGGCACTCAGGCAGCGGAAGCTCTTCCACAGCAGAACATCGAGTCTACCAGTCGAATGGCAGCACACTTATGGGATCGCAATCATGGCCACATGAAACGTGCCACAGGGACCATGCACATGACCACTAGCACCCAGAGGGACCCCAGGGAGGCCTCGCACACAGCTACCAGGCAACCTGCGCCTGGCGCTCCAAAAGATGCATCATCAGCTCATGTGTCTGGGCCGAAGACATTTGCATCCGTGCATGCAATGCTGTCCAGCATACGCTCTCCAACTGCCCGCTGGGGGTTGCAGGCCGAAAAGCTTTTGCCAGATCCTGACCATGCAGAGGACTGGGAGCCCTCCGACCTGCATTTTGACACCACCATTCCAAGCTCTGTCAGGGCAGCAGCAGATGCAGCCGCGTTCAAGCTCATGTCCTACACAGAGGCACTTGAGGTGCTGGAGGAGAGCTGGCCGGGGCTGACCAGCCGCAGCACGGTCAGACCATCCAGAGAAGCACAGCCTGCTTCCAGCTCCAGGCATGCAGGAAGCGGTAGCATTGCACATCCAGCCCATGAAGCAGATGCCGATCGCGAATGCAGTAGGAGTCTCAGCGATCACAAAATCCCCTTGTCTGCGGCATCTGCAAAAACAGGCGGCTGCCGGGACAGTCAGCAACTGATGCAGCGCAACATTCACATCAGAGCAAATGACCTGGACCCAGATGTGAGCCAGCAGCCAGAGCGCATCAGCTTGCATGATGCTGATCCTCCGTGCATGGCAAGTGATCAGGAAGACAGCTCGCTGGCAGGTGCAGCAGATGCTGGTGGGGGAGCTGGTGGGGCCAGCATAGGGCAGACATGGCTGAAGGCTGCAGCAGAGGTGCTGGCCCGGCAGCAGGCCGCCATGCTCTTCATCCAGGACAAGTGCCGCTCAGCTCAGCAAAGCGTAGACGTCCAAACCCTAGTGCAAAAGGTACGGCATGCTGCATACAATTTGCGAATACTCTCAGCTGCTGTGCGGGAATGAGGGAATGTGAATGCATTGGAGGCAAAAGGTTCCGGAATCTAAGCCTGGCGTGACACAAAATCATTGCGGACGCGCACCCAGCCTTTGACCTGCAAATCGATTCCTGATCATCATCATGATTACACAGTCATGAACACCGGTACGAGGGTGACAGGGACGCTCTCGCCTTGGACTGGCATGGAAGCAGCCACCGCCCCATGACATGAGAGCTGCATTCCTACTGCTGTGCTATCTGGCTGACCGTGCGGAGGGCTATAGCCAGGATTTCGTGCCCAAGCACAAGCACAAAGAGATGGCTTCAGTCAGGTGGCTCAGCATCATCAAGCCTTGCATGGGCTCAAGCCTAGATGAACGAGTGGGTCAAAGGCGCATGGCACACCATGTCACATGCGCTTCCATGCATATGCCAGCACGGTCTATTGCAGGCTGGCATATGCAGGTGGTCATGGACAGAGCTGCAGAAGCACAGGCAGCTGCAGCAGCGCTGAGGGCAAGTCAGCCAAAACCGGCCTGGAAGAGCGGTGCAGCAACCCAGGCTCTCAGCAAGAACCGGATGATGAGGGCAGCGCCCAGCTCTGATGAGGTCCCCTCACCCCAGAAGGAGGTGTGGCCTCTACGTCAGACAGTCCCAAACTCCCCAATTTCAGTGCGCACAATGATGGAGACCTGAAGCTCTGGCAAATTGTACCTCCATGCATTCAGTGCTAGGGACGAGTGGCTGTGAGCAGCAGCTCATGGGAACAGGCCAATGCTTGCAAATGGGCACCCAGCTCCACTCCGAGACATGTTGGCATAGCGTCAAAAGGCATGATGACAAATCTGTGATCTTGATCAGCCAGCAGGAGGTTGCATGAATCCACCTGCATTGTGCTCAGACAGTGACAGCTGTCCTGATGGCATTTGCAGGCCGCTCGGCTAGAGCAGCATGCTTTCAGGCTCAAGCTGCTGACCAAGCAGCGTGGCAGCTGCTGCTGCAGGCAGGCTTCCTGGGCCTGCGCCACCATCACCTGTGCTGCAGATGCAGACGAGCTCTGACTGATCATCTTGCCAACAGGTCAGGTCTGCTGAAACATCTGTGCAGCTGCCCAATGACGCACTGATGCTGGCAGAAGACAGCTGAAGTGTAGCTGCAGACCTGCATTTACCATTCATGGCAGGGCTGCATACCATTATGGTCAGACGCTGAGACACACCAACTGGATTCACCATCACCATGGAAACCCATTGAATGAGAGCACCAATGATGCAAATGCGGCAAGATCTTTTTGCATGGTGTCATCCTCAGGGCACTTGTGACCATCCCTCATGAAGACCAAGTTAGTTGATTGGGCGCATGCTGCTTGGTGTTCACACCGTGATGGCAAGGCAAGCTGGGGTTTCTGTACTCGTCAAGGAGAGGAGAGGTGATCTTCCTTGCCTGTCTTGCAGGTGGCAGCATGTTCGCCTTCAGACCGCCTTCAGCAAGCTCAGCTTGCACTGGAGGGCATGTCAGCGGGCCAACAGAGCAGCTAATGCTCTGCATCATCAGAGTGTCAAGGGCAAACTCATCAGAGCTCTGCACTTCTGGCATCACTGGGCTGTTCAGCAGCAAGCAGCAGCCTGGCTGCATGCTAAGCTCTGTGCGCAGCAGACCCTGCGCATCCTTCATTTTTGGAAGCAATGGACCACGCTGCACTCGGCCTTGCGTGCCAAGTACATGGCAGTCTGTCGCAAGCATGAAGTCCTGATGCGGCAGAATGCGATGCACTGCTGGCGGTCTGCTACGCTGCTGCTCCTGAGCAGAGCAGCTCATCACAAACTCGCGGCAAAGTGGTGGTGTGTCACACTGATCAGCAGAGCTTGCCATGTCTGGCAGCGCTGGTGCAGGCAGATGCAGGTAGGTGACCTCACCATTCCTGTCAAGGAGTTCTGCTGGCTGCTAGCGTGGGGTCCAGACATGACATAAGGGCTTTGTGTATTGCACAGTGGACCGGCATGAATAAAGACCGGCATGATCGTTGCGCCTGCAAGCTGTTGTGAGCGTAGAAACAATTCAAACTGACGTATATCGTATCTTCAATCTGATTCCAGCCATGGCAGGGTCACCTTGGCATAGATGGTCTCGTGTTTGGCAATTTAGGGCTCAGGGCGAGCACAGGGTCTAATATATGTTGAGGGACACACTGACATAAGCAGCTGCTGGGACAGGCACTTCGGGCAGCAGCCTCTGATATGCCGGCAGAAATGTCAGAAACAAGGCAGATATGTCAGGAAAAAGGTGTCAGAGGCTCTGGCATCTCTTCTTATGCTTCCAAGAGAGGTATCTGCACAGCTGAACGGCAAGCCGCCATTGCTGCTGCTCAGCGCTTCAATGCTTTCCACACAGGGCGACCCCACTTGATGCACACAGGTGAGTCCTGTCTAGGGCTATGTTGCCTTTCTTGCAGGTGTCCACCATGACAGCTGCGTACATGACCGACTGCACCTGCGCCTTTGTGATTGCCTGCTTTGTCAGGTCAGGCCAAGTCTGTCTAGTGTCTTCCTGCTGACTTCAAACGCATTTGCAGACGGGCCCAGAGACAGTCATACAGCTGGTCGGCATGCATTCACAACAAATGATCATCCAGATCCAGCAGCGCAGCTGCAATCAATCCCTCGTGGTATGCAGGCACCTGCAATCGCCCTGCAGATATATCTGTTCCGTCAAACGGCCAAGTAAGCCCATTCAACAGGGGTTCTTTCAATGCGCCTCGTGCACATCAGAGCCTTCTGAGCAGGACGGTGTGGGTCGATCATGGGCATCTCACAGGCCCAGTTTGTACAGCAGCGACGAAGAACAGGGGCATGCATACCTGGAGCCTGAATTGGCAGGGCAGTCCAATGGCCAGGTGACCTATACTTGCGAAGAAATATCAGCATCATCTGGCCGCGCAGCCCAGCCCCAGCCTGTTCAGTCTGCCAGTCCCAGCAGTTTTGGAGGCTAGGTGGGCACGAACATCAGCATGAAACAGGCTGCTCAACGCTTGGCACAGCATCGACTGACGCAAAGAGCCCTGCAGGTGCTCCTCTCACAATGCTGTTCATAACAGACCTCTGCTCTGCACGCCATCTGCCATCAACAACTGTATCGTTGATCGAACTGGCTTTGCATATGCTTTGTCTGCGGGATGACACACTCTGCATCCAATGGATTTTGATGCTGATAATTACACCAGCTTGCAGTGCGGAGATGGTCAAACCATCTGGACTGCTTGTGCTGTGGTTGCAAACAGCTTCATCAACTATCCTCAGCAGGTCACTATCATGATCAACAAACGCTACATGACCCTGCTTCGTGCTGGCGCAGCTTATAATTGCGCAGTCTTACATTTGCTTGAAATGTCCAAGCATGCAGTTGAATTCAAGCGGTGGCAGAATCTGTTAGGCCTGAAAGCCAAGACTCCCGATCAACATTGGAGAACCTCTTTGTTGACGTCCTTGGTTGGATTCTGTGCATGGCCAAAAGGGGTTGCTGGCAGATGGAGTTGCATGATGTTGGCTGGGCCACATGTCTGAAGGAGTGGGCTGGGCTGGGCAGGCATGGCAGGAGCACTGGGCAGGCTGGCAGTGGCGGCAAATTCAGGTCAGCCTCAAGGGAACAAGCTGTCTGCTGAGAAGATGCCTGCACCGCTGGCATATCAACACGATCCTTGCCAGGGCTTGGCTTGCGGCACATTGCCAGAGAAGGCTCGTCTGCTTGGTGCTCAGGCATTGGCACAGCAGCTGGCAGGTATGACCGTTGCGCATACAACATTCCAGCACCAATCCAGAGTAGGATGTGCATGCCCCGGCCAGAAGGGTGAGTGAGGCTTGCCGTCCATTGAGCAAGGCCTCTCAGAGCACAGAGCAGGCCACTCATCGCTCTCATCGATGAGAGCGAGATGTCGTCTGCAAGGTTTCTCCACACATTAAATGCTAAGCAATGCCATGGCAGCTGGCCCAAAATCCTTTGATTTTGGCGTCGCGTCTTGACGTATGCAGGCAAATACGCGCCTTCTTATCACAGTACCCGGATGCTCCAAGATGTCACCATTTGCTGTGCACATTCCTGCTTCAGACATTCCTAGTCATATCACATTCCATTTCATTCCAATGCTGCACACTCCGTCTGCAGCAGTTCTCGGATACATGTAGTTGATTGAATAGGTGACGGTGAATGGATCTTGTGCAGTGCAGGCCAGGGTCCAGCTGGGTCTGCAGCAATGTCTGCTGGCACAAACGCACTGCAAGCTATTGCTGAGGGCCACCTTTGCAGCATTCGTGGACTTTGCGAAAGTGAGGAGGCGACAAGCATCAGCGATCCTCTCCTGCAGGTGAGCAGCCTTCATTTCTGCCGCAGACTGACAGAATTGCAGCATGTACGCTGGGTGCTGGGTGCCAGCATGGTGTTGCCAAAAGCACCGCTGCCGCTTGTGAGTAGATGACCCAACCACATGATTGGCCATTTCACATCGAAAGCGTGCTTGAATCCTTGATTGTTTTCAGCCAGATCTGGAATACTGTTGAGTCCTTTCAAATTTCTTTTGCAGCAGGCAGCGTGTACGCTGAACGACAGGACCTCGTGACAGTGTTTTGCCTACAGGCCAGCAAAAATGGGCCGGGCTTTGCAAGCATGGCGGCGTTGGCTTCTGGACCAGCAGCGCAATAGGCACATGCTTGCCATGGCCTTGCAGCTCAGACGATGCAGTCTCACACGTAGCAAATTCTTGCACTGGGTGACCTTGTACAAAGCCAAGGTAAAGAGGACTGTGGTCCTTCTGCAAATCAGATGGTGATATAGGAAATCTTTTGCCAGACAGTCCGAAGACTTTCAGTACTCGTTTGCCCTCAGACGCATGCCAGCAAAGTCCCATCCAGTACGTCTGAATGATTTGCAGAGCATTGCAGAGTTATGTGAGGCAAGCAGCAACCTCTTCGGCAGCGGCAGCAGCAGCAGCAGCAGCATCATTGTCCTGTTGAGCGCTGCTGGGATCAGCGCATGCTACATAGTCAAGGTCCTTGGCCCGTTCAGTTTGTCATTCACACCCAGACTGAAAGGTAGGTACAAGAGCATCTGAGCAATAGCAGAGAGTCTATTGCAGCTGCGTCCATGATCAAGGTGATTCAATGAAGTCTGCTGGTCGCCATAACTCTGCACATGCAGTATCGTATCTGCCCTAAGGACGTCGCAGGCTCTTCGGATACATAGGATGCAGCTCTGGCTGCTGGAACGCAGTTGTTGTGACTGTAGTGTGCATTTATTTGACGTATGGCACAGGCGTTGATCTGCCGGGTCTTCACAGCTTGCGAGGCTGCCTGGGAGCAGCGCGCCAGCGTCTGCCACCCTCTGAGCTCACTCCCAGCAGTCTTTGAGCAGTGGAGACGTCTGGCGGTGGCCAGCAGGCGACAGATTGCCAAACATCTGTCCACATCGATTGCAGACACATACCGGTGCGCCTGACTGCGACCATGCATGCCACCTCACTTAAAATCCTGGTTGCGCCATCAGCATTGGCGTGCTTGGTCTGCTTGTGCCATCAAGGATTGAGGCAGCCCGCACCCTTTTCTTGCTTAGCATGATACAATTATCTAACCTGTGCACATAACAGGCTTCATCAGGGATGCATGCGGCAGCAGACTTCATGCCTTGATGTGTTTGAGCGTTGCACGTCCTTTTTGCATGCACTGCGCAGCATTGTTGAGAGTTAGGCAGCTGCAATAAGATTGACTGCCAGGCACCTGCATGTGAGGCGTTGTGTGGAGCGCGATGGTATGTGGCCCCTCAGTCTGCCCTCTGGGCAAGGCCAAAACAGCACTGCCACAGCGGCAGGAGTGAACTGGCTTAGTCAGAGCCTGTCACAGCCTAGTATGCGCAGTCAGGCAACAGCTGCTTCATTGCTTGGTTGCTAAATGTCCAGTCTAGCCTTCCGAGTCAAACAAGCCTCGAGCGTGCACAGAGTCTGACCCTCTATGTTTTACATTGCGAAAGACCTGCACAGATCTACTGGGAACAGCAATAAGGGTCCTGCTCTGACATCTGACAATGCAGTCCCAGACCTTATCTGGGGCTGAAGACTGCTGCCTGCAGTTGAAGCGCTGATGCAGAAGATCTCATGGCTGCAACCGTGAATGGGGTTGGCAGCTATGTACATCATGGACGATGTATGGAGGGCAGGATGGGATCCTGAAAGCTTTATTCCTGCTGCAGGCATCATCGCCTGCTGGCTGCTGGGTGGCAGGCTTTCCTGGGCTGCCTGGCGCAGGCTCAGGAAAAGGCCAGTCAGCGATGCCTGTGCGCCTACATGCTTTCTGCATGGCGGACGGCAACTCGCAACAGCCTGCAGTGTGGCAGGGGGATGCACCTGGCTGCAGTGAGGCGCAGGGCACTGCATCCCTGGGGCTTCAGGTCAGAACAAGCTTGGCACAGGGGGCGGCTGCTGAAAGGGGCCTTCCAGGCCTTTCTAGCATCTCGCCAGGCTGCCCAGCAGCACCACAGGGCCCGCCTGAGCCGAGTCTGCCTGCGATTGTGGCTGTTCCTGGCGCAGCAAAGCAGATGCAGGCAGCAGCTCATCAGCCAGAAGCTCTGTCGCAGGTACTGCTCTTTACCCCTTGACACATGCATGCAGGATGCCAAAGCTCTGCTGATTCTTGGACTGTATTTGGCGATCACAAGCCAGCTCTGCTGCACTGAGGTCGTGAGTGACTTTGTTGCCATAAAGCGCAGCTGGTTGGTGTGTAGTCGTTGCCACCGGTTCTGCTTTGCGAACATCTGTCAGATTGAGTAAGGGTCTGCACAGATGGCAGTGGGCATGCTTGAAATGGGAAGTCATGTCCATTGTCATCCAGCCAAGTTTCTTCTGGCCCTGTCAGCACACATGAAACAAGAAGGCCGTGCTATACAGTTTTGCAAATTACAATGGCTTCTGCCCTCGTGCATAATTTTTCTTCGCCCCCCCCCCCCCCCCCCCACACACACACACACACACACACGTCATCCTCTGCCTGTACAGGGTGCTGCAGACATGGAGGTGTGCCAGCAGAGCCCAACAGGCCGATCGCACCAAAGCTGCTATGGCCTATGGCATGGCCAGGCAGTGCTTGGCATGGCGGGCACTGACAGTCTTCAGCCGGGCTGTTGCTGGAGCAAAGCAACACAGGCGCCAGCTTGCTGCGGCCTGTGAGCTGCGAGCAGTCCACCTTGTCAGGTGGGGCCGCCCATAGGCATCCATACGGAGGGATGATACATACACTCATCTGGCACCCGGCTCAAGGATCGGTGATGCTGTCATGTGCATGATCTGACTTGGCCTGCAGATGTCAAGCCAATACTTGTGCTTGCAATCTCGTGAGAGCTATATTTGCTGTGGGTGCCAGGCATCACGGTGAAGTCAGGCAATGCTGGCCCAGGCCTCAGCAAGGTGTTGTGTGGAATTGCAGGCGGTTCTGGAGGGTTTGGAGGGCCAGGCATGCTCTGCTGCTGAGACTCCAGCAGAAGACCAGAAGGCGGCTCCTGTGGAAGGGCTTTGCTGCTCTGCATGATGCAGCCCAGATATCCTCACAGCTTGCACGCCTGCAGCCTGCACCAGCCCTCCAGACAACCTCTTCGTCTCTTCAAGGAATTGTGCAACTCCCTCACAGGTGCGCCTGTAAATATGCGAAGAGTTGCCTGCTTGCCTGCTACTCTTGCAGGCCATTGTCAGACGCATTGGTCTCTGTCAAAACTTTTCGTCGTTGAGCTGTGACAACAGTCACAAGCCTAGTCAGCATGCTGCCACACATACCAATGCCAATCTCAGCAAAGGGATCGGCCCCACACCTAACTTGTCGTAGGCCAATTGCAGTGTTCCAGATGAGGAAAGGCCTGAACATGTATGCCACATGATATGCAGTCTGTGCCTGCTCATGCCGTGCCAAATAGTCCAAGTCTAAGCTGCGATGCGACATCGCATGGCAAGGCCCAACAGAGTTTGTCCAGAGGTGCTCGCTCTTGGATTTTGTAGATAAACATTGAGACGGCGAGTTAGCCTGCTATGATTGAGAAGGGTGTCTGGTGAATGCAGCAGGACAGCAGCTCAGAACAGCGTGGTCGCGCCGATGGGGCATGCCACTGGGCCTGCCTGTCCACCCAGAGCTAGGCTCTCTTGCCCATACACCGCACTAGCGATTGGTGAACCTGTTCCTCCCGTATCCTGGGTGCAACGGCGACCCCTCTTGCAGGTGATGCAACAAACGCATTGCAGGCTGTCGCATCATGAATGTAGAATGGGCTTGATGCTCCCCCCTCCATCCCAGACACGACCAGGAGTCATGTCTGCTCCAGATCATTGAAGCAGCAATCAGAATGAAGCGTTCATGACGTAACTTTAGGCCATATCTGTGTGAAGAGTGCAGTCGGTTGAATTGTGTCATGATGATGTCTGGCGCAGGCTGCAACGCCACCACCTATAGATGCAGAGCTGTGGGGATGTGCAAGGGAGGCAGCTGAGACGGGCCAGCTTGCTGTCAGTGTCAGCACCATCAAGTGCTTGGATCAACTCAGGAACATATGGAGGCTGTACGGCGAAGATTAATGCAGGAGCAAAATGCAAAATGTCAGCAGGCTTGGGATGCTGCATTTAGATCTGCAGCAGGTGTTTGCAAATCTTTGGGCATCGGTATCATCAGCAGTTCTGCTTGGTTGAGGCCCTTTTGCATTTGCAAACGCAACCTGCATCTTCACTTGGGTGGCCAAAGACGCTTTGCAATGTTCTACAAGCATGCTGACCATGCTGCATCGTGATGCGTCCAACACCACTGCAAAGGACCTTTGATGCAAGGCCACTTGATGCAAGGCCAAACATCTAACGTAGGTAGTGGCAAAATAGCATGCATCAGATTTGCCCCTTGCAGAATAGCTGAATATGTTCTACAAGCACACAAGGAAGCGCACAGCAAAAGCATGCCCAGTATGCTGCTGGATTGCGTCAGAACGACGGAGACCTGTGCAGACCAACAAGCTGTGCTGGCAAGACAAGCGCCATCAAGGCACAGGACAGATCAGGAATCCTACCCACTTCACAGGCGAGAAGGGCAACCTCAAGGCAAATGGCAGGCAATGCATGCTTCACCTGGGCTCAAGACCCCTACCTGCTCAGCATGAATGAGCTTGAGACTTCGCATGCGGGCTCAGCGCAAAATTATTGGTGCTATGATAAACCTTCAGCTTGCCACAGGTGAGCACACAGACAGCCTGGCTGACGAGAAGTGACCAGTATCGTGAGGGTGCCTCCTCTGCCTGAGATGGAATCTCTGGAGGGAAAGGCCTGGAACTTACAGTGCCAGACTGACCCTCCCACTGGAGCTATTGCCTGAACAGCTACACAACCACACGTAGACAGTGTATCGCCAGCTCTTCGAAGCAGAGAGAAGCTGAACTAGATAAGGACCACTGTATAACCTGCTCAGACACGCCTGATGTCAGTGCACGCTGGACCAGGCAATGTGGCCTCGCAAGAGCGCAACAGGACAAGTCAGGGCGGTCATCGTGACGGGCAAGCAGTGTGCAAACAGCTCTGTCCCAGGGCCAAAATGCATATCAATGAGTCATCATGGATCATCTGCACGTGTCTCATCTCACAAGATCACAGCTTCAGCTCAACTTTGGAAAGGTTTGTGCGCCTTCCGGCAGTGTACTCAGTGGTGCCCACAGAGCCTCCGACATCTGCAGAAAACAGGTAGTTCTTTTTTATCGCGTGACTGTCATTCCCTGCCTGTCTTGCCTTGGACCATAAGGTCAATATACGATGACACGCTGTTCAGTAGTGACTCTTGCTTTCGTTTTTGGTATTTACACAACCCGAGAGAAAGTAGCTTCGGAGCCTGCGAGTCCTTGCAGAACAGCATATTGCTCTGAAGTGTCACCAGCGAGATCTGCCGTCTTGTGTGGAAGATCTGACAACCTTTTGGGCATACAGCAGTGACATGAGCCGTTTCAAGTGCTCTGATGGATGCAGGCGGCCATGACGGGATTCTCTTCCCAAATGTTTGGCAAGAAATTCATGGGCTGCCCCCAGACCCTGGGCCGCACCAATGGCACCAAGACAATGGCACTCTTTGGAGGCAAGAAGGGAGGAGGCGGCGGTACAAAGGTCCTGAAGCAGGCGTCACAAAAGGCCACCAAGAATCTGAAGGGGACCTCTAAGAAGGGACCTGGAGGTGCCAAGGGTGCTGGTGGCAGCTCCAGTTACAGAAAATACCAAGGTGATCTCGGCAACATGACATTAGTCTGATGTCCACCTTGAGCTACCATGCTGCCAATGCGTGCTGTGCAGCTTCGCCGTGCCGTGGTGGCATGAGATGCAGATATTAAAGGCTTGTTGCAGCAGTGTCACGCAGCAGGGCAGTGGCTTGCCCTTGTAGCAGATTCTTTTCCTGCAGATGCATACACAGATATTGCAACTTTGGTCATCAAGTCAGTCAGGAGGATCGTCATCATGCTTGTGATTGCGGCTATCCATGGTCACCAGGGGCAGTGCTGTTGCACATCGCATGGCAATGTGTGCGAGAGCTTATTTCCAAGCACAGAACATGCACGTCAGCAGCGCAGCGTGGCGACACAGAACCTCCCCTTGCTGCAGGATCCTGGGTGACAACTCAATGACAAGTTGCTGTCAGATGTGCCCAGGCATGGGCATGGGCATATAGACATCATGTGCAGATCGCACACGCACTTCAGCAGCGCATGGGAACGCTCCAAGCCTGCATCAAAGCGCTGGTCAGCCAGACTTAGCTTGACAACTCCTTAGTGAAACTGGTCTCTTGGACCACCCAGAATGCGATACATATATCAATTGCCTAAATCAGCTGCTTGACATGGCAATACATACATACATACATATGATGCTAGGCATTTGTCACAAAGTCATGGGCAGCTCTGATCAGATCAGGACTGGATTGTTTCAGAGTCAGGCTACGGGGCTGGCTGATTGCTGCATGCAAAGCTTTCCGCCAAGAATCCTGCATTGGATTATGATGTTGGTTGCAGATGTCACGGAATGTAGATGAATCTGTTCAAGAGTCCTTGTGCATGCAGCTGTGCTGATGTCAAGTTGCTTCAAGTCTCTCATGGTCTGCTTTTAGACGGTGCTGCCAACGCCAAAGGCAAATACCTTATGTTGAGCATCATATGCCCAAGGCAATAGAAATGCCAGTACACTAACGCGTCCATCTGCTCCATCGAGTCTCCTGGCGCTGATGACGCTGATCATGCAGACGAGGCACTGTGGCTGCCAAACACGCAGCGGCCACCGTGGCTGGACGGTGCCCTCCCTGGCGACCGTGGCTTCGACCCTCTTGGACTCGCCAAGCCTGCAGAGTACCTGCAGTACGATGTTGACCAGCTTGACCAGAACAAGGCCGTCAACAAGGCTGGCAAGGTGCGCTTGTCTGCAGATTTCTCTATCTGGTGAATTCAATTTATGCACATCCTGGAAGGGACAGCAATTGTAATGTGTTAGTTGCGATACTGATGCAGCCAATCATGCAGCCCAGAATTAAAGGTGCCGCGTACATACTTTACCCCTTTCTGATTTCATCTCAAAAGTTGGGCTTGCCCATTTGATGTTGGCCTGGTGCATGATTAGTGGAGGCAAAGCCATCTTACATACCTGTTTCAAGATGGCTTTGGACAATGCTTATCTACCAGCAAGATCATTTGCATTTGCTGATCATGGCAAGCCAGCTCTGTTCTCACAGAGTGCTGGTGGCGCCTTGTCAACCTCACAGCATTTGCCGGGCTCTCCCAAACAGAGTGAAATCTTGGTGTGAGTATGCGACAGCGTGTATGCATGTACCTGTTTCCTTTGCCTCTGAGAAGGGCACAGTCTGACGGATGGAGATGGTATGCAGCTCATTGGAGACTTCAAGAGCAAAGCTGGAGGCGGTGGGCAGGCCCGCGCACAGGCCCTTGCTCCGTACGATGAGGTCAGGCGGAGGTCCATCATGTATCTGGGCACCAGAGACTCTCAGACTCTGCTGATGAGACTGCATGAGCATATACAAATGTTACATGAACAGCACAAATGTGAGGCCCGCATAAAGCCCACATCCCACGCCTTGCAGATCTGAGTGGCCACCCCAGGCACCTTTGTTGCATTTATTTGAGTGCTCATGATGTCCTCCCCCTCGTTGACGCTGTGCTCGCATCTGAGGCAGTGTGGCAGCACCTAAGCCTGGGCTTTTCTCCAGACAAAGTCTGCCATCAACAAGCCTACAGCCTGAGGAGGCATCTGCAACATCATGCATGATTCCGTCACAGTCTTGCAGGACCTTAATCCAATGCTCTGCTGCAGGTGTTCGGCCTGACACGGTTCCGCGAGACTGAGCTCATTCATGGTCGATGGGCCATGCTTGCTGTGCTGGGTGTGATTGTCGGCGAAGCTTCAACGGGCGTCAGCTGGTAGAGTCTCTCCATTTCATGCTCATCAACCCTTTTGGTGCATTGTGATTGTCGATTCTCATCCAACCGAATGCTGCTGTGCACTCTCGTTTCAGCAGATGCCAAGACATGACCCGCTTCATTTTGGCCACATCATGTTCAATCATTCTGGCCACAGTGATAGGCTGTAGATATGTGATGGGCTGTTTGCCCAAGCTCAATATCAATTCTTACCAGCCTCCAGGAAGCAAAATTGTAAATTCGGGCCAAGTGGGCACTGGAACTGCATGCCCTGGGAACACCATTCTGGACTGTAATGTCTGTGTGGCATGACTGGACCATGCTGCAAAGGGCCAGCCCCTTTGCAGTACAGGCATTATTACGTATGTGGGACACCGTTGATCAGCTTGTGTAGTTTACCAGATCATGCCTCGCTGTCCCGTCAGCATTCTTCAAGATGGATTGTTCAGATGATCTTTCACCAGGTGTGTTGAGCAGACTGAATGGCAAATTTCAGATGATGCACTTGCATCGCACATGCCCTGGTCTTCAGCACCATCTTGCTTCTGCATTGTGAGGTCACTGACATGTGACAGGCCAAGCAGCCTGGTCATGAGGCTGTGCATAAGGAGCAGATGCAATATCACTGCTGTTCTTGGATGCCAGGTGTTTCCGATGAAAAACTGCATCACATGCATTGGCCCTGGCTGGACTGCATCTCACTGAGCAAACCTACAGGTCACAGAGCTTGAATTGGTGGCCGTGTGCAGGGTGGATGCTGGCAAGGTAGAGTTGGATGGTGCACAATACCTTGGCTTCCGATTGCCCTTCACCATTTCTCAACTGTGCTGGATTGAGGCCATCCTCGTTGGTGGAGCTGAGGTGTACAGGTGAGGTGTATGGGAATACACAGGAAATGCTGAGGTGTACAGGATCATTTCTGAGGATTGAAGCTGAGGTGGGATTGGCATACAGGAATGGCGAGTTGAACTCTGTGAAGCGCATCTACCCAGGTGAGGCTTGCAGCACCCAGCACTGCACAAATCGTATGACTAGTAGTACAGCCAGGAGCACATTTGTGCACCAACTGTCGTCAAGTGTGCCTGTGGCTCTTGCCAGCTCTGATCTTATCAAAAGAACTGCACGTCTGCTGTTGTGCTGCTGAATGCTTTGGGTGTTACTGCCCAAGACAACCTGACTGCTGCACAGGTGGAACTGTGCTGGCTTTCCTTGTTCTTCTGCTGAAGGGCATTAAGCATAATTTGCCACATGATCGCAAAGTGTGGCTGATTGCAGGCGGCTACTTTGACCCCCTCAATCTTGTTGACGGCCAAGACGAGGGCAGACAATTCCGACTGAAGGAGGCTGAGATCAAGCATGGTCGTTTGGCCATGGTTGCCTTCCTTGGTAGGTCATCCTTGCCACTGTCACCATCACACGCATCTGCAATGATGACATGACAACGCAGACCCTCTCGGCAGAGTCAGAATGTATGCAGCGCAAGCAGCAACAAGCCAGGCTTAGAGAACCTACCACTTCTGTAAGCCTTCCACTCCTGAAGGATCGAGCATCGGACTCAGACACATGACAAGCTCTTGTGCATATTTTGTGCCAGCTGCTGTGCAAGTGCACTTTTGCCATGAATGATTGCCTGAACAAAGTGTGCTGGTGCAGGGTTTGCAACTCAAGCTGCTGTGACGGGTCAGGGCGCTCTGGGCTCTCTGGCTAAATTCTCCAGCTCCTTTGCGCCAGAGCTCGTCGAGGATGTCGAGAAAGCCCTCGGACAAATCCCAGGCCAATAGATCCCTTTACACTGCTGGCCTGGCATGGACCCTCTGGCTAGTGCTGGACCTTGACACTCACCAGCAAGGTGGTCTGCCGCCACCAGACGCTCCGCTGTCCGCGAAATGAGACGCTGCAGCTCTGAACCTGGAGTGGCACAACATGATTTTTCCATGCCAAAGTGCATTGCTGTTACAGCGAACACCTCGCATCGCAGGGCTGCCACTGTCTGTGCGTTCTGACTGGATCAAACAGGGACTCATTACCAATGACCAAGCCACAGCGCCAACAACAATCTTTGCTCACTAGCTGCGATGCATCATAGCCTCGGACAGAAGCTCAGGAATCTATCCTGACAGGCAATGCCAAGTGAAGCAGCAATCCATGGTGTAGTCATGCTTGGTACCGCGGACATGTGCCATTGACCATGAAGTTGACCTCTGGTGGTCATTGGTATTGTGCATTCCAGGGCGCATATATGGCTTTTGATGCTCATGTGCTGCATGATTGCTATCATGCAATCTCTGACGTTCTCACTTCCACCGTGTTCAATCACTGGTTCTGGTTCTCTATATCAAGAATACACTTCTTGAATGATTGTGTGTCGCATACATTTTCCAGAGTTGCATTTTTCCTCACGGAGGTTGTGTGTTTCGCAATTGCCTGCATGCCTATGTACCATGATCATGGTATCATGAGCCCCCTCTTTGCTGGCCGAATCAAGTGTCAGGGATGAAGGCGTCCTTATTGTGATTGTAGCTGTTTGAGCGAATTCGTCCACGCAATTGGCAATATTTGCACCTGTGATTGCTGCTGAAAACTCTAAAGACTCTAATGGGAGATCTCTAGGGGCCAATGACAGACCTTGTCCATCCGGCACAAGCGCATCGATATCGGCTGGCTGAGAGACTTTTGAAGATCATGATCGGGCTTTGTCCGACAGAGTCTGTGTTGCCTGAATGCATCAGTGATGATCATTAATTTACTTGAATACCAACAGTTTCAGAAGACCGGCACGCAATAGATGACAGCATTGCCAGGACTGCAGGACATCGATGGCTCTCCTGGATGGCACTGTCAGCTAGAAGGCGGGTTGCTGTCAAGCTCAAGATGGAGCCAGATGCTGGTGTTGATATTTTGTGGAGCCTGCCTCAAGCAGACTGTGCAATCCAGCTGATATCAGCTGCTGAATGCAGCTTGGCCTGTCAACTTCTCCGATCTTGACCGCGATCTCTCAGAGGATAGCAGTGCGATTTTGAAAATCCAGGTGCAAGCGTCGAATGCACCGTGACAGATCTAGAACGAAGTTGAGTGCGAGTGGACACGGGCCTCTTGCGAAGCCTGCACAAGCAACCCTTTTGGGCTTGGGTCCGACTGAAGTAGTTCCGTAACTTCACAGCTCGTTCAGCAAAATGCGGATGCCGAGAACGGGCACACGCTTGCAGGCGGGAGCTTTTGTTCGAAACTCAGGCACAAGACCAGTCAAAGCTGCCGGGGGCTCGCGCAGTTATCAGAAGTTTCAGAAAGGTGTGTCGATGCCGGTGTGGCCACCTACCGTCAAGCTTACCAGTGCTGGGGTTTCGCCAAAGTGGTCTCGCTGGGCGTAAATCAAGCTGGCACCGACAATCAAATGGTCAGCGATGCCAGGACTGACAGGTGTACGCTTGTCACAGATGCGCGCTGGTTGCCCAACACTCCAAGACCTGCTTGGCTTGATGGCACTTTGCCTGGGGACAGAGGCTTTGATCCTTTGGGTCTTGCGAAGCCTGCGGAATATCTCCGGTATTCTGCGGACAGCCAGAATATCAACACCTCCCAGAACTTCCCTGGAAAGGTATCTCTACCTTCGACTACTCCTCGAGCCGCCCGCACTGACTAATTCTTCACCACTCCGGACCGTACGTGCGTGGGTGCAGCTGTTTGAGCTAGGGCAGCTGACGTCTGGCATTTGCTTTGCGAGAATCTGATTCATTACAGTACAATGAAAGCTAGAGCTTCATCAAGTCACAATGTCCTGGAGGCAGGATAGGATTTTATTTTTGAGCCTTGCTGATCAATTTGCTTTTTTGAAGCTGTTCAGGTGACACCACTGGTGACAGGCTTGCAGGGTGCATACTAGCATGCGCCTGTCTACTGCAATCTGCATCAGCCAAGGTGCCACAGCAAGGCTTCATCCGGGGCAATACTACAAAAATTGACTAGTGAAGTCCGAAAGAATGTCTCGACCTGGGTCAACAGGCCTGTTGACGTCCCGATAATGGTCTGAAACTTCCAACACTCATGCTGCAGCCTTGACATGCTGTAAGCTACTTTTGAAATGGTGGCCTGAGTCGTGTGGCTCCATGAGTGCACATGTGATCACAACTCAACCTCTGCATGTTATAATTCCAGGGTTTCAGACAGGTTATGCAGAGTACCGATCTATAATTTGATCGTGGACATGACAGAGTCTGATGAAAGCGGTCAGTGCATACATACAACCTTGTGTATGCTCAAGAGGCAGCAACCTTGAAGCCGTACAAAGCATAGCCAGTACTATTGCCGAATAGCATGTACTATGTTGCATGGAATCTTGACCCTGTTGCAGGGCTGCAGTATAATTCCCTTGCAAGCATTCAACATTCCAGAATGGTCACTTGCAATCAATTCATGAACCGTGTCTGGCGTTCGTGGAAAGGGTAGCGTGCATGTGTCTCCACATGGTGGCATAGGCATCTGTGCTGCTCAGGAGCTCATGAGGGCGCCAGATGCCTAAAGGCCGATCACCTGTAATCGTGTGCAGTTCCGGTCGTATGTTATCTGCTCGTATGCATGCCGATTACAGGGGGGCTTCTAATTTGTAGGTGTCCTGCGTAGAAAGAGTGCTCCAGAGAGCTGCTAGCAATGTCCTGCAGGTGTTGGCAGAGCCGCTGCCAGGCATTGCCTCTTCAAGCTTTGCACGGCGGCAGTCGTGCGACAGTTCATTGCTCCGCAGGATGCAGAGACCCAAGGCGTTGAGGATGCACAGCTGGAAGAGTACATGAACGCTCGAGTGCTACATGCATTGGGCATGCATATGAGGATTTTGGCTCATTATGGAAATCATGGTACCTGGCCATCTGAAATCAGCCAGCAGCTGTTGCCTTCCAGGCTCATGACAATTTGTGACACCGTGGTACAAGGGCATCTCTGGAAACAAGGCTTGTTCTAAGGATAATGAATTTATGCAATTTGATGAGCAACAAGGCAGCTGATGATTGTGGGAAGCTGTCAAGCCAAGAGAATTTGTGCAATGAGTGCAGCTGGAGGGGCAGTGGCAAGAGGCCAAGAGCAACAGCGGCCTGATTGGCACTCCCCTGGTCCCATATGCAGATGCCTTCGGTCTCCAGCGTTTCAGGGAAAATGAATTGATTCATGGTCGCTGGGCCATGTTGGCAACAGCAGGCATCGTCATTGGAGAGGCCAGCACTGGTGTCAGCTGGTGTTGTTGCTTCCACCATTGCCTGCCATTGTAGAAGTTGCAGCACATGTGACAGTTCTTGCCCTGATGTGCTGTGTCTAGACCTGGCAAGTAAGCTTCATGCATTTGTAATGGCATGCACTCGAACATCCTGCAGGATGCCGCCTCCTGCAGGAACCAACCATCATTACAGAAATTTCCAGCTGGACACACATAGCTCAAACAATATGTCGGAATTGCTTGGCATCTGCATTCATCCTCAGAGAGCAAACCCTCGTGGCAGAATCAGCTGTGCATATCATCAAGGAGCCCACTGCATTTTGGTGCATCACAGCTCATCTTAATGCCTTGCTGTCATCTGTGAAGCAAAGCTTTGCTGATCTTAAGATCAGCTGATGCAGGTTATGGCAAAAGGGGCTGCAATGCATCATGCCTGCCCATCGGGCACTTCCTTGAAGCAAATCACCACATGCATCTTACTGTGACATCTGCTGCTGAGAGACAACACATGCGCGTTACCAAATATGCCGGCAGGTGCTGTGCCCGAGGTCACTAGACCCTACAGACCGTTCATGACATTTGCAGGGGCTCCCTTGGCAAGTTGTTAACATTTGGGCAATACATATGCAGCCAGGCCTTGGCTTGCGTAATGCCAGCAGATGGCAAACTTGATGCGCTACAGGTTGCCCCGCAGACCGCTCTTGTTCTTGTGAGCAGGGTGGATGCAGGCAAGGTGGAACTGGACGGGACTCAATATCTGGGGTTCCGGCTGCCATTCACCATTTCTCAGCTGTGCTGGATTGAGGCCATCCTCGTCGGCGGTGCTGAGATCTACCGCAGTGCAGAGTTAGACCCCACAACACGCATCTACCCCGGTCAGTCACAGACCTGTTGCTTGCCAGCCGAATCCATCCTAATCTCAAGGGAGTCTCCCTGGGTGCCACTGATTTTGCAACTCATGCATGCATGACTTGGAAGACAAAGTTCATCGATCAAGCTGTGGCATTGCATCCGGTTGGTCAGAAGCACCACGTGTTGCTTGTTGTCGCCCAGGTTGATTCATTGGCATTGATCTGCAGGACAGACAGCTGCTGCATTGTTTGCACAATCATAATGACTGAATTGGTTGCTATGACAGTCACAAAGCTATTCATTCCCATCATCACCACACAACAATCTCCAGTTTGGGCAGGGAGCTGCCTGCAAAATTCCCTCTACAGGGTCCCAAAAACAAATCTGCAAGGTGCGACCTGATTTGCCTGAAGGCATGCTGGGCCATAGGCTTCTGCCCAAGCGCAGTCAGGTCTGACTGGTGCCTTCATCACACCCTCCTCATGAGCCATTTGCTGCAGAGTGTTTGCCTGAACCACACCTGGCTCAGCTTTTTTAGCTTGTTTTGATGAAACTTCCAACTTAATTCTCATTTTTACAGTGTTTTACCTGCAGGTGGCTACTTTGACCCCCTCAACCTGGTGGATGGACAGACTGAAGCTCGTCAATTTCGACTGAAGGAAGCTGAGCTCAAGCATGGCCGGCTTGCCATGGTTGCATTTGCAGGTGATTTCTGACATTGAAATTCTGCTGATGTAGTCTTGCCACAATATCATTGCTGACAATACAGAATGCCTACCTTCGGCTCACATTCTGATAAGCAGTCATCACAATTGCACCTCTGAAACACATGCATCTGGCCTCGGACCCCTTTGGAGATGATGTCTGTGCCTTCTTAGGTGGCAGATTTGTCTGCTTAGTTTGATCAAGCTCAGACCTGCTTGTCGCACACATTTGTGGTTTGCTGGTGACGCATCTGATTGCCTTGTATGCACAGCTGCTT
>CAWUCP010000169.1:0-15064 GCA_963920765.1 Ulota crispa
AAATTGAAGGACTATTTCATTGTATAAATGTTAGAACTAGCACGGGGTTTAACCCTTGAACGTTAGATGGGTGGTAGTGCCTGCCTTCTATAGTGGTTTCTACAATGGTGTGGCAAGTGTCCACCCATTAAAATTTTGTTTCTTAAAGTTGCAAAAGTCAATAGTTCATGATGCCCTCTTGAATGTGCAAGATGGGCAGCCTGAGACCTAACACCGTGTCTTTGAATCTTCTCACAATTTGGGTTATTGAAGATATGGGTACATTTGCTGAGCTTTTTTTTGCCTTCCATGATGCACCATGTGTTTATGATCACTTTTACAAAAAAAATTGTTGGAAAACAGCTTTTTCTGTAACTTAGCTTGTTTTTTTGGTAGCCAGAGGACGATTTTAGTCCCTGTCCACGTTTAACCCCTAAATGCCCAAGCAACCACATTTAGGTCGCTACAAAACTTTGAAGGTGAATAAAAAATTATCAAATCACAATTTTTAGTATTTTTTTTTCAATACAAGTTTGTTTTGAAGTCTATTTTCAACATTAAAAATCTAATTTTGAAAATGAAAGTTGATCATTTTTCTACTCAAGCTTTTGTACAAGAGTGTCCATTGCAATCTTGAGTTTTGTAGTGTTGGAAGAACTTAAAAATGAGCCTCAAATACACTAGAGCTGGGAGAAATATCCACATCAGAAATCCGTTTAAAAAATATGTAGGAGTAGATTTTGAAAGCCGTAAATAGATTGCAACTACACATGTAATGACCTTATATCTCATATTTTTTTGGTGACCAGCTTTTTAGTTTTGACATATGAAATGAGGATTAGAAGACTCCAAGTCACTTTTGGAGCATCCTAATGTTCAAACATTATAATCTTTCTAATATAAGTGACATTGTTGTGTTTTCTTTTTCCATGTAATCTCTAACATATTTAGTTTGAATTTGTATGGTTACAATTGAAAAAAACTTAATGAAATTTATGAAAAGGTTAGTTAATTGATCAGTTTCATAAAATTCCAAGAAGCTCAGATAAGCCTTGGGCATTTAGGGGTTAAGGGTTAAATACGTGATGCTCCATGATAAAGTTCATTGTTGAAGGGTTTGAAAAACTCGTAAGGCTCAATCAGAATAGACTAAAGAAAACTGAGAAGAGAAAGGAGTAGAAAGAAACTCTAAAAAATCAAAAATCAAAAATAGAAATGGAGCCTAAAAAATTTCTTCCCCATTCTGCTGATAGCTATAAAACCCAAGTACTATTTGAGAAAGAGGAGAATCTTGAGAATCCTGTTGTTTGAAAGTCATGTCTAAGCCAGATTGAATTTTCATCTTGGTAGCCAGTTCATTAATAGAAATGTATATATTATAGCAAGTGAGACAATCACAGTGTTTGCAAGGTTTTTGTATTTTTTTCTTGTTAGATTATTCCGAATTTGGATGGTTGACATTTAGATAAATTGGTTCATGCATATTCCTTGTAGAAACTTATGTTTTGAGAAGCTCAATTTTGTTCAAAAAATAAAGCTATTTTTGTTATAATATGAAGGTGTTCATTCACCTAACTTTTCAACAACTAGGTAGTTAGATTCTTGATTAGCCTTCACTCTACATTCAATATTGACTTGCACTATGAAATGGACTAAGGAAATTACAAAATTACAAAAAAAAAGAAGCTTTATTTGAAGATGGATGAGTTGTTATGTATTAGATGACACTAGTTTCATTTGTAGGTAAACACTGGATTCCACTTACTCCCAATGTATTAAATACTCCATTGTATCAAAGACATTGTTTGTGATTTGATTGTAAATTAGTTTTGAGGAGGGGCATATGAAAAGTTTTCTCCTGATGTGATGATATTTTGACGAGCTATAACACAGGCTTACTTCTTTAAAAAAATCCAATTGAAATTATTTGAAACAAATACTACACCGGTAACATGTTGAAAATGATATTTTTGAAGTATCATGGAATCATATATCAATAGCTGACGTTGAAATTTACAATCAACACAAGTATTTTTTAAGCGAATTTGTTTGAAAGTATTTGTAATTGGTATTTTGAAAATCATAGGCCCTTTAGACGCATTCTATCGCAAGCATTAAAGTTTATTTATGCTATAAAATTAGGAGGGAACTGGAATTTTTCTAAAGTCACAATAATTTTTTCACAGATTTGTGAATTCTAGATAATACTGCCAAGTGGATATTAATTACGATAATGGCATGAATCTAAACACAAAAATTTGGAACCAGTTTAGTAGATACTTGCTTCCAACAATTTGATCTCTCAATAAAGTAAATTTTTATTGTAGTTTCTTTATGGAGCACTCAAAGTTTGTATTGCAATAAATTTTTGACCATATTAAAGAGCTTTAAAGAAAGAGGTACCAATGATTACCACATTAGTTGGGAAGATGTTAGAAAGTTATTCTGTGTGGTTTTTCAGCATTCAAACTAAGTTCACTTCATTGTGAAGAGTTCCATGGTGCAAAGAAAGTTAAATACATAATTTGTAGACAAAAATAATTTCTCAACATGCACAAACACTGAAGATATACTCAATATTTAATGATTTTTTAAAATATACTAAATTTCCTATAACCTATTATGATACTTCATTAGACTCAATTTTATTTAGTTCCTAAATGAACTTGACAAGCAATGTTAAATAAACAAAAAAATGTATGCAGTTATATTATTGCATTTAAGTAAGGGAATTACTACAACAACACCCTAAATTGCTAACGGGACACCCCTTGTGAACATGAAATTTGATCATTTAGTGCTATTTTTTATTTATTCAAGTGGTCTATCATTCATTCAATAAGAGCATTATCACCCCTTGAAAGAAAACATGACAAAGTACCCAAAAAAAATTGAAATATTATTGCAACAATAATATTATTTTTTGATGTATTTTTATTTTACATAACCCAAAAGTCCTACATTTTTAGTTTCAAATTTAAGCACACCTATTTTTTTTAGTATAGCCTTAGAATGGTAAAGGTGAAACAAATCTTTTGGTGCCAATAAAAATATCAGCATTAAAAATCACATTTCATGCTTACAAGGATGTCCCGTTAGCAATTTAGGGTACCTCTGTAGTAATTCCCTTAAGTAAATCCTTTTACAAAAATATATTATGCAAGCATTTGAAGTTTTTTTTATCAACAATTCTTATTTTATTTGGGTAGAAAACAGTGGTTGTGAAATAATTGACATTCGTAGGCCACAGTCGGCCACTTGGGGCTGAAATTTAGATTTGGGACCACCTACTGATGTCCCCATGCCTTGGCATAGCAGGCATGCCCATGCATGCAACACTGCGGCCACTGGGAGGATGGAGAGATCACCCATGGGCATGCATGCCCTGCACATGGCCCTCTGGCACTCTGGCATATATTGGAGGATCTCCGGGGGTGGGTCGGGCATGGGATATCCAGCTCATCTGGCCACTGCATTTCTACAGTAGCCTTTCTGATAAGGCCAACCTTCTGTAGCTGCCCCTATAACTGCGCTGGGAAAAGGTAACCTGCAACTCAGCAGCCACGTCAGCTCCAACCGAAAAAAGCTATTTTCGTGATATTCTCAACGCGTACCTTCCACAGACGCCAGTGGGTGGATAAAGGGCTCTTATAACCGTGGGTTCTCCTTTCACTGTAAGATATTGGTCGTTTCTGACTTTCACAATCCGTTACATTAGATTTGCCCACTTGTAGGCAAAATTTGACTCGTTCAGGGTTTACATCTATTTCTGGAAAGCTTTCAAATTTTTTGCCCCCCCTCACCTTGCTCATCAACTAAAGGTATGTTCACACGTGGTGTTAGGAGGGGTATTAGCAACATGAATGTAGTCTAAAATAGTATCCAAATGCATCTAATTTTTCTTTGCTAGTATCTCTCTTAACATCAAGTGTGAACATACCCTTAAACCTCATAAATAGTCAATTGATCAATCATTACGTGGAGTATAGGATAATACTCACTATTTCTAGAATAAAATATGTATTCTAGGGCCACTACTTGACACACTTGGTTTGATTGCTAGGAGAACAATTTGAGGGGCAAGAGCACTTGTCATTCAAGTATTAGGGGGTTTCAAACATCAACTTTTTAGATGACTCAAGTTGCGATTCACCTCGGTGAATTCACAAGTGAATAGCGAGGTAAGTCACCTTTGGAATTCACTCCTAACGTGATTCACATTAGAAGTGAACTTTAGAAACTCACTTTTGCACGGCTCATCCTCTCCGGTGTCTCAGACGCTCAGACCCCCGACTTGTGCACAAAACCCTAATCGCAAACTCACAAGTGTGTCAGACTTTGGGCATGCCAATGAAGAAAAATAAATCACTATTGAAGTCAGCAAGGATCTCATGAGGTGAGAAACTCGTAGGCCAAATTTTATGTTTGAACCCCCCCTATTGTGTGTAAGGTAGGAACACACAATTACAATACTAGTTGTTTTCCAACAGCTATAAAGTTGAAGAAATGCACTAGTTGCTTGACCTAATCCTGATACCCAAGTTAAGGAAAGCTCCCACTATAATTGGGTACAGAGAACACAAGTTGTGTAGACGGCACAAAAGCTAAACATATGACATGGTCTTTTTGATGACCCCTTTTCATTTCAATATGAGCATTTCAAAGAAGGTCTGTCGACAATAAAACAGTCTAGAGAGTTATCTTCAACAATCCGTAGTTTATTCATACAATCTCAGAAAATTCCGAAAACAATTTTGCTTGCATCTGTTTCTATTTCCTAACAAGCACATGGTATTACTTTCTCCAAAGACCTTCCACAGCGCCGCAACTGAAGTAAGTGTCGATTTGAGGTTCTTCTACCTTATCATACCCTCAGCGTGTGAGGGTGCAGATGCTGTTACGGACAAATTTCCATTCTGTGATTAAAGTTGTCCAAATTGAGAAAACTTATATCTCAAAATTTATGTGCTTCTTATGAGAAACTTGGTAGTATACAACTTTTAACTTAAATATTGTTATTTTTCATTATTCTTCCATGCATGGTGCTGTAGCTGCTTTCCTGTTTCTGCGATTCTCTATTATTCCTATGCGTGGAAGTTGGCCCTCAGGAGTATCAGATTTTGAAGAAAAAATAACTTTCCTCGAGTGTTCATTTCGTCAATAAACTGTTGTCTTTCCAAGTAAGGTAGGAGCACCCATAAACGTCAAACTAAGGGTTTTGAACATGATGACTATTAATAAATAACTAGCAAATTATAGAAATTATAGGATCCTATTAGGGATAGAAAAAAAATGAGTTTGCACTTTTGAATTCATTATCTAGATAATATGAGAATAATTTGTGAATTTTTAAAGAGCAAACTGTCATTGCACCCATAACCACTTTTAAGATTTCATGTTCACATGTTGTACGCCCTTGTAATTACATCTATTCACTTCCACAGATTTTCCAAGATTTCAAAGGTGACGTTCATGGGGACACTGACGCTTACGGGTGTTCCTACCTTAAAATCCAAGTACTCTCTTGGCAGAGAGGTTTTTCTGGACTTTTTTTTGATATGGCACTAGATAGTTCATTACTGAGAAACTGTATGAAAAAACGGATAGAATTATCAAATATTTTGTAAGGACACACAACATATGTCAAAACTGGAAAGAAGCTTAGCAAAATTAGCTGGGTTCGTGGTTGTCACTTTACACAAGAATGGAATCTACCCACTTCTTCTTTACATGCACGCATTATAGGTATGTGCTGCTGGACCAAAAAAATTACAAAAAAATTATTTCTCTCAAGAATTGAAGTGCTACAGGATACCCAAAAAGAACCAAACAACAATGTAACCCTGTCGAATTTATGTCGAGGCACAATTTTTCAAACAGATTCCATCACGTACAAAGAACTTCCACCTCCAGAGCTCAGAGTCAACAAAACCCAAATAACTAAGGTCGCAATACGCTCACTGGCACGCACATAGTGGAGCACCAACAACCTCGATAAAAAGATGACAACTGTTGCGCTTAGTGCAGCAGATTCGATCAATATGGAGTTGCATGTTATATATGGAGTGTATCTAGACCAATGCAAAGACCAGATACACTCCATATATAACATGCAACTCCATATTGATCGAATATGGGGTACCTAGTCCCCCCCTCACGCAAAATCAAACTCCAGCTTCACAGTCAACACCCGATCCAACAACCATGGACAACGACACGCCACGTGGCACCAAACAGGTCACAGAAAACCTGTAACATCACCATCGTACAACAATGCCCGAAACCCACCGCCGATCAGAGACTGCCACTAAAGTACAGAACAGTACCGTACTTAACAAACCCAGTAAGAGCTTGATTGCAATGCCAAAAGTAGCGCAAGCGTTCTCAAAGGAATTCAAAAATCTACCATTTCATGAATATTGAACATGACAAAACGACGCTATAAGAACGATGAAGCATCGTCTCATCGTCGGTCTCAGCCAAACGATGATCCGTTCAAGCGACGTGAGACTCCAGAGGAACCATTCTGCAACTCCCCCACCCCCGACAGATTGGGAGCCTATAACCCCTACTTACCCCAGACGGCAGCGAGAGTGCGGTGCGGCTAACTCATCCACCTTCTCAACCAGGTGGAGAGTGTAAGTGTTCAAGATAACCGCTAAAAGGACGAGCGAAAACATAAATTATACAAACACCGGCTACTCTGCGTCGCCCGTGGCCGGGTCGTACACCACCTGCCGCACGAACTGCCCGCGCACTCGCGGTCTTTGCTCCGCCAGCCGCTTCCTGCTCTGATACCGCACCTGCTCACCACATCCCACACCAACTCCACGTCAGCCCACTCGCCGAACTCTCTACCGACAAGCGCCATTTCCCGACAAGCGCCATTTCCTGCTCTCGGCACAAGCGTCCTCCAGTCCCGGACGCAACGACGCACGTGCTGGGTCAACGCGGGCACCTACGCAAAGAAGTGAGGTGGCGGCAGCGAAAACGCCGCGTACCTTTTTCTCGAAGCACCGCTCCTTTCGCTTCTGCCTGAACTTGTTCAGCGCTGCTTCCCGCCTCGCGAAACGCATCTGTTCCGTGCACACCCCGTTGCCCCCGCTCGCCCCGTCCATTGCCACGTCATTCCCGCTCGGCTCATTCGCCGCGCCCGCCGCGCCCGCCGCGCTCTGCCCGTGGTTCACCCCCGTGTTGCTGCCGGACGCGCTTCCGTTCCCGTTTCCGTTGCCGTTTCCCGTGCTTCCGTACCCATTGCTGCTGCCGCTCTGCCCATCCACAGCGCCCGTCCCGCCGTTGGCGGATCCGCAACGAGGAGCTCCCGACCCGGGAGTGATCACCGACTGCTGCTGCTCGTCCTGCACTCCCGCGTTCCCGGACGCCGGCGTTCCGCTCCCCGCGTGGTGGTGGTGGTGGTGGTGGTGGTGGTGCTGGCTCCCCTGGTTCCGATGCGCGTGCTGCTGCTGGCTCTGCCCGGCCTGCGAGCGATGATGATGGCCCGTGCCGGAACTTTGCTCCTGGAACCCGCCGCCCTGGCTGTACGCGTCCCCGCGCTCTCCCATCTGCCGACCCGGGGCCGCCATCCATGGCGCCGGGTGAGCGTAGTACAGCGCGTGCACCGCCGGCCCGAACGCCCCGCCCACTCCATCGTACGCCAGCATCCCGGGCGCCGCCATCGGGATCGCCACGGGCATGCCCGGCGCCATCATCCCGTCGTCCTTGCCCTGCCGGGAGCTGCCGTACCCCTCTTGGCCCGCCTCCGACCCGCCCTGCGCCGGAGGCGTCGCGCCCTCCGCGCTACCCTTCGACGACCCGCTGCGGTCCAGCCCCATCCCCAGACGAAGAGACCCTCCGGACGTGCTGTACGCTCCGTATCCGCCACCCACCGGATACCCGCTCGGAGGCAGCGCACCCCCGCCCGGATGGTACTGCTGTATCACACTTCCTCCGCCTCCGGTGCTATACCTGCACAACATGGCGCATCCCACAACAACCATCAGCCATCCAGACCTCCAATCCACACACCGACTCTCATCCGAGCTTGCACGCGAAGCGCCAGCAAGACAACAACTGGCTGTGGTCAGCATCACCACATTCTCGTCCACCACACCCACCAAATGCCACATCGGATTGCGTCGCAAGCGCACCTGGAGAACGCCGACCCCCCCGAATGCCGAAGAGGCTGCCGCTCATCTGCCTCCCCATCCTGCTCCAGCGCCGACCGTGGCCGCTTCAAACTCAACTCCAGCATAGGCCCCGAGTCCGAGCCGCGCTTGGCTCTCGGGCTCGTCCCACCGCGCGCATCAGCGTCTTCGCCATCGTCTCCGGCGTCGTCCCGGTCCTCTAAGGCCATCGCTTGCGGCTGGCAGGCGATGCCATTGATCAGGTCGATCGCCTCAGGAGACGACTCCGCCGTCGCACCACTCGGACCGCTGGGCGAAGGACTGTCGCCGTTGCCTCCGCACGGCGACGGCCCATCGTCCTGCATCTCGCATGCGACGTTATCACTTTGCTGCCGGATTCCCTCCGCCTGCTCGTCCTCCTCGTTGCAATCACCATCGGACCGGCGTGTGGCCATCTCCAAGTCGTGCCCCATCTCCTCGTCTGCCAAATGACGAACTCGTCAGTCAAACATGCAACAACCATGACAAGCTATCCAAATCACTCGTGTATCACCATCCATCCAATCCCCGAACTTTCAACAGATACTGCTGGGATGACCCCTTCTCTACGCAAGAGGTTCAATTAATAACTATGGTAGTGTGGCTGCTAATTACTTTATTGAACGTTTCCGACTACAGCAGGCATCTCAGGCAGCGAGTGAGAACATTGTCACTCACCCAAGTTGGCGCCTTTCTCTTGGGATGTAGCTTGCCCTTCCTCCTCTCCATCTGCAGCTCCCGGCTTCACATTGCTCCTTGGAACCTGTACCGGTTGCATGCAAACCTGGTTCCAATGCCCACAAAATGAGCCATGATTACCTTGGACGCCACTCACGTAGCATCTTGGTTGATGGAAAAAGCTATCTTTGCGAACGCTGCTCTAAGTTTCCAACACAGCAATAGTCCATCGGAACTAAGTATACAAATATGGCATTCGCTTACTTGATTGCCACTGCCATTGTCGCTTCCGCCCTGTGCGTTCAAGCGGCTGCTCCCATTGTCGTCGCCGTCACCGTCGCTGCCATCATTGCTTCCGCTCGGATTCTCAACGGCTTCTATTCCCCGACCTTGGGGCTTAACCACTTCCCCGGTATGACTGCCGCTTCCGCTTCCGCTTCTGCTTCCGCTCGACTGTAGAAACAAAAATGCCGCTACGGTCACATCATGGTCGAGAATCCCTTACGTGTCCAAGTACAACTTAACGTGTCCAGCACACCAGAACGACAAAATGCTACCAAACCTTGATGGACTAACAATACTCGCGACACAACACCAGTGAATGCTCAACAACCCATTGCCATCCAAAATGGCTCCAAAATACACCCTGACGAGCACGTATCTCACCAAATGCGAATCCCTTCCGCCAGAAGCTCACCACATTCATACCACTACGGGTTGCAGAATCCATTAAAAAATTTCCAGGAAAACCGAACAGTCACTTACGCTGTGACACTTTCTCCACACATGCTGCCACATGTTCCGGAGCTCGTTCTTCCTCACCGGCTTCACCAGATAGTCCGCCGCTCCTTTCGACAGGCACCGAAACACGATGTCCAGGCTGTCATACGACGACATGACTGTGCATCCACCACACCACACGTCTCAGTTTCCCCCCTCCAAACAAGTCCAACGAGATAAAGCTGAAGCACATCAATCCAGAACCTCAAACGTGCACCCATCCACCACCAACACAGCAGGTGAGTGCGGCTACTTACTCACGACAGGTACCCGCTTGCAAGCTTCCCGTTTCATCATCTTCGAGAGAAGCCCCACACCCGACAGGCACGGCATCACCACGTCCGTCAGCACCAGGTCGAAGCTCCGCTTCGCATCCTCCAGCAACTCCCACGCAATCGACCCATTCGCAACCGCGGTGACTGGGACAGGCACAAACCTTCCAGTTCAGGTCTAGACTCCACATCAAAACCACATCCAAAACACATGCCAACGGTCTGACAACCTGCTACTCAGGCAACACAGACTCCGGAGACTTCAAAAGGGACGTGCAACCGAGAAAGGTAAACGACCTTCATAGTTGCAGTTCCGAAGCAGAGCCCGGACGACGTGCCGCGTGCTGTCGTCGTCCTCCACCAGCAACACCCTCAGGTTGCGTTGCAGCAAGAAGCTCTCCCAGCCGCCTCCCTCCTGCACTCTGGGCGTGGCGTCCACCCCGTGCCCCTGACCAGTCAACTGCGGCGCCAGTGCGTCTCCTTCATCATAGCGATCTTCCACGCCATCTTCCCTGCGGCCGTCCCCGTCCGACTCCGGCGTCCGCACCGCGTCGCTCGCAGCAAACTGGTGGTCCAACTCCCGCCGTATTTGTTCCGCGATGTTCTTCGGGTCGTCCCGCGTCTCCAGCACCACCACCCCCGTCCGCCCCGCCAGCCCGCGCCCGCTGTCTACCCTTCCGAACCTCTTCTCCTTGATGCCGCCACCCCTGTCCGCAGCTCTGAACCCGCCCTTGAGCCTCCCCTCGGCCCCCACCGGGGTTCCCACATTGCCGTCACCGCATGCCGTCCCGCCAGCGTACGTCGGCTGCGGCTTGCTATCCGACTCTCCCTCTCCCACCTCAGTGGTCATGTAGAAATACCTTTACTTCCCCCCTCCCGCACCTCTTGTTCAGTCTCGTCGCCCTCTCACCCACGCCTACCCTTCAGTTCCCTGGCCCACACTCAATCGGTATCTCGGAACGCCGGCAGGTCTCCGTCGCAGTTCGCAAGACATTCGCTACGATTCTTGACGACGACGACAACACGTGACCTCTCGGACCACCACGCTGTTCATACATTTTGATCATCATATGTTAACACGCGCTTTTCGACATTCACCACTTTGCTTCATACTTGCCAGTGCCTCTCTCACACTCCCCCCTCCCAATCATTCAACAGCGGTCCCAAAATTCACACAATATCAAAACGACAGTCCACATGTGCTTCCAGCCAGATCCAAATATGTCACATACAGAATGACAAAAAAGCGAGAGAGAGAGAGAGAGAGAGAGCACTTCGCCACTGACCTGTGTGCCGGCGACGGAACGCTGCTTCAGTAGTGCATCCACTTCTTAACAGAGCAACGGCTGCAGCCGAAATCCATCGAGCCGAACAGCGCAAACTACGACCATGCTGTTTTCAAAAAAAGGCAAAAAAAAAGCATGCGATGCAGGAGCACACCGGATCGAGACACAACATAAGAACTCAAACAACATGGACACTCCCGAAATGGGACACACGAGAGTAGACCTTCACGCGTATCCCGAAATTTGCAACCCCCGTGCTTAATCAACACGCCTAACCCTCAAGTCCGTCCTGCTCTGTACCGCCCTCTGGGACTTGTACTACACCCAACACTGCACTCTAAGCCCGAGGACTTTGCCCCGGAAGGGTTAAAACGATCGAGGTTTGTGTCGGCGACGACGGTAGCATGGAGAGAGCATGAGAGAAGCTCCAGAGCGATGGCGAAAAGAGCTTGGCGAAGGGGCGAGAGAGCGTGAAGAGGAGCATCGCAGGCGGGCAGCGAGCGAGGGAGGCATCAGGGCAACGGCGGCAGCGCGCGGAGCCGGGGGCGGCCACAGAAGCGCGCAACCGCGGCTATAGGGCGCGCCGGACGTGGCAGGCTGCGGTGCGCTTATTTGATCGCGTCCGGTGGAGCGCGTCCACAGAATGGCGAGGATTTAGATTTTGCTAGGCGGAGCCTACTGCCGTGTATCGTGGGCATAATATCTGGCCGGGCCCGGGGCGCCTCTAGGCCTCGCATTTGATTTGCCGCGGTGGCAGGAGATCGGTGTGGTCGGCCAATCAGGGCGAGCGTTTAGGTCCCCCCGCCTGTGATACCCATGCAGCCTGGGTGCTTGGTTCCTTTCCTGGTTGTGTGGGGGTGACTCAGCCAGGGCGGACGCATCCATCCCCTTCAAAGTTCAAACAATTTTCCCCATCTTTTGCATGGTGTAAGGTAGGAGCACCCATAAGCGTCAATCTAAGGGTTTTTGGGTAGGAAAATCAATCGATGAATTTTGGAAATAACATTGTCAAGTTAGGAAGAGGAAACCAAAAATATCGGCATCAATTTCAAAGTTCCAATTACAAGCATTTGTTTGCAAAAAAAATTCAAAATTCAAAATCAATAAAATTGTAAATTCATGTGTAAGAGATGCTAAAAAAAATGGTTATTGATTCTTCAATAGTGAGATGGGACACTTAAAATTATCATGTTAGTCACCCAAAACCACCACTTTGTTACCTATAACCATCACTTCATCACTCATAACCATCACTTCATAGCCCACAACCATCTGTTTTTCCATTTATTAGTCCCTGCCACTGTCAATGACGCCCATGGGGACACAACGCTTATGGGTGATGCTACCTTAAGGTGGTCATACCCATCGCCAACCACCTCCCAATGCCACACTCTAAGGTAGCAACACCCATAACCATCACTCTACCCATAACCATCACCTCTAAAATTTTGGAAAATTTGTGGAAGTGAATAGATGTACTTACAAGGATGTACAACATGTGAACATGAAACCTTAGTATTGGTATTAGATGCAATTGTAGTTGGCTCTTTAAAAATTCACAACTTATTCTCACATCATCCAAATAATACATTCAAATGTGCAAACTCATTATTTTTCTCTTGCTAATAGGATCCTATAATTTGCTAAATGTTTATTGATAATCATCATGTTCAAAACCCTTAATTTGACAATTATGGGTGCTGCTACCTTATATTTAAGATGTTCTCCACACACTCTTGAACCCAAAATGGAGCAGTGAATGTCACTTATACAAGTGAGTCTTACCACAAGTAAGTTTAGGAGCTAGTTTGGGAGAGTTGGGATTGGGACCGGTCAAGTACATATATAGAAACATATCCAAAGAATTCCAAAGTTAATCTACAGTTGCTTTTAGCATCCTATGAGTTGTAACTTTGCCCCTCAATATAAAGTATTCTACAATACTTTTTCCTTAAAAAACAACGTTCATTGATAGCTTGTTAATCCTACAGAACTTTTTTTTGAATTTTCCAAGACCTTGCTGTACTCCAAACCCTTAAATGGTTGGGTATGGGTATACCTACCTTAATACCAAAACTCATCACACACAATCTTTGGAAGCACATAAAAGCCTTTCAAAATAGGTAAAATAAATTTTGAATTTGGAGTTTAAACAATCTACACACATATGATAATAAGTTTAAGAAAGCAAAAATACATACATTGTTACAGCAAAAAATAGTCTTCAAGAAAACTTGGAAATGGCAAATTAAACTTCAAAAGTTAGTGGATTGATTTTCACGGGTTTCTTTTCTTTAAACAAATTTTCATGACAAATTATATTTATCTTTATGTGTACACTGTATGTGTGTGCATGTATGCAATTATGCAAGTACAATAATGCTTGGTGATTCTCAACCTTTGCAATAGAAACAAATAGATAGGATCAAAGCATCTTCACCGGTTGGCTCTGGCTTGTCATTTACCGTGCCCTGAGGATTGTTTTTGATTTTAGAGTGTTCAACGTTGACATGGTGATGGAAATTTTTGCCTAGCCGTATCAAAGAAAGCTCCAAGCACTCTCAACTACCATGGTAGTTTTCATTTGTAACGTGCTTGAATTGTGGTTCTAACACTTTTATTTATTGCCTTGATGATTGGTGAGGCTCCAATTTATTTGCCATCAGTTCTTTAAAGTTGAAACTACTGACTTGCCCATCTTGTCGTGTGGCAAAGATGCCTAGAGCATCCCATGCTGCAATGGCAAAGATGCATGGAGCATCCATAAATTGCAGCTATTTTTGGCATAGCTTTTAATTCCAAACATTGTAGCCCGTCCTCTTAAACTCAATCTGGTGGACACGGGAATTGTATAATGAGCTGATTCTCCATGAAGGGGTTGGGCTAAGCCATATGGCGTATCATTCCACTGGCCAAATGTGGAGATGCTCTCACAATCCCACTCCCCTTTTGTTTGAAATGTGTATCATGAGCCCAATCAAGGTCAAATGATTGCGTACAACCAATGCTTGCTTTATATCAATGTCCATTCTAACTCATCAACTAGAAGGGTGTATGGTTCATGAACTAGAAACACAAATGCAAAAGCACCTTTAAAGTTGCAACCACCAAAATTAGGGGAAGTAATGCAAATGGAGTGCTTGTTTGTGATCATTAGTTGGGTATGATTAACAATTTTTTTAGCTCAAAGTGTTTAGTGTTGACCTTATTCGAGCACCTTCACATGTATATATAGATATAGCTTGCTTCCAATGGACTCTATGTTGCTTGTGTTGATTGTCTAGTTTCCAAAATTAAATTTGGTTATATCTAATTAAAGAGGTCTTTGTGAACTTCCAATTGTTGTATTCAAAATTTTAAGATTATACCATGCAAAAGATGGTATTACATTTAGTGAGTGTTTTGGAGTGTTTTATTGATATTGTTCTAAGAATACAAGTGCTTGAAAAGATTCAATTTTGTGTATATGTATATATGCAATTATGTACATGTATATTGTATAAATATGTATATATACATTTATATATATATATATATATATATATATATATATATATATATATATATATATATATATATATATATTTATTTATTTATATTATATTTATAAATGTATGTTTTTTTTTTTTTTTTTTTTTTTTTTTTTTTCAATTTAAAAAAAGATTGAAGCCATTTAGTGAAAGTGTGAAAACTTTGTATAATGGAAATCAAAATATTTGGATGATAAGATTTACAAACACTTCATGTAGAAGCTGAAACAAGCAAGCACATTCTACTTGTCCATATATATAATAGATTAGCATGTCTATTGATAGATATTAGTTGCAGTATAATGAAAGCTTATGGGTAAAAAAATTGGCATATGCAAAACCTATTGCATGGGTAATATTGCATGAGTAAAAAATGG
>CAWUCP010000173.1:0-18592 GCA_963920765.1 Ulota crispa
GTTGTTAGTTTTTTGTTTTTTACAAATTGTAATTGTCTTTTTGTGACCTATTAGATTTTAAAATGGAGGACTTTTTGTGCAACAAATTTGTGCAACAAGATTTGTAAGTATGAGTTTTTTTATGGTTAAAGCCTCATTTGAGTTTGTGGAGGTTGCCATTGTATCATATCTATTTACTAATTCAACTTTTTAGTCTTTGAAAAATATCATGGCAACTCCCTTGATACCTCTTTGGTTCCAAAGAGGGGGTTTAATATGTGCCAACAAATTTGTAAATGTCAGTTTATCATAGCCCGCAGCCTTTTCAAAATCCAAAGAGGCTATCTAAAATTCAAAATTTTGCATATACATCTAGTTGTTTAGCCATTAACAATTCACATGGCAGCTTATGTGAGACCTTATTGGTTTCAAAGAGGAAGTTTGTAGTGTGCAAGTGAATTTGTAAATGTTAGTATATCGTAGCTTGAAGTCTCTTTGGAAGCTGAAGAGGTTATTTTAATTTCATATTTTTGCACACCTATTCATTTTGTATCCAAATTTTGCGTCATAATCTCATTCATTGGATGATACTTGGATGGATGATTGGATGAATGTTTTTGATCATGAATGAATGAAATTTATTTTTCATCTGGTTCAAAATTCCTTTTATGTGCATAAAGTACAGTTTCTACCATTTCTACCTTTCGTGACCTTATTTGAACATTGGATGAGTTCATAAAAGCTCTCTTTTTCCAATTTTTTTAATAGATTTTCCATTTTAATAGTTTATCCATTATTATTTGTTGGCCCAAATTCACTTAATAATTCTCTAAAATATATTATTTTTAGTAAGACATGAATTTTCACTGCTCAAATCCAACTGCTCACTGCTCAAATTCAACTGCTCACTGCTCAAATCCAACTGCTCACTGCTCAACGCTCGTTGCTCCCCGCTCACACTCTAGCACCGTTGACAAGCACCTGCCACGCTGTTGAGATGGGAGAAGGATATGCGTGCTTAAATGATTCGCGGTGAACCCAAGCTTCCACTAATTTATGGGCGACTCTGTTCAGACAACCCCAAATTAGCCTAACAGAAAATGCACTCAATCACAAGTCAGGCTCCAGAACTTTGAAAACTCCTTTTCTTACCATCTGGATAAGGTGAACGACAGTATCACCCACGTGGAATTTCTTTTGTAAAATTCGAATTACAAACTTACCACATGGCATTCTCAATTCCAATCCTCAAAAGTTAAATAAAAGGTCAAATAAGAATTTACACTAAGTAGTGCATTTAGGTTGCCCCATACTAATTTATTGACATTTTGTATTATTTAAATACTTACCAAGAGTACATTTATCTTTGTTCATAATTACTGTGATCAATAATGGAGGAAGCATGCAGAGGTTAGATACAACAATAAGCACCAAGGTAAGGGAAAAGGGAAGCTGAGATTTTACGTAGAATTAAGAATTATTGTAACATAATGAGAGTTGCATGCCTCTCCACATGGCCAAGGATAAGTCATGAGGTAAATTTGCAAAGGTAAGACAACCTAATTGTTAACCCTTTAAGGACCACGTGGCCATATTTTGGTCGCTAGGAGTGGATTTTGGCCTGTAGGTTGAAATTGCTCAATAATTTGGAATTTGGTCTTGAAGAATGCATGTCACTACAAGAATTTTCCATCCATTTAAAAAAACAACGCAATGCAATTGGGTATGTGAGTTGACAAATAATCATGTTTATACGGCATGGTTTCAAAATACTTATCCATTTTTTGTCAAAGATGGATCAAAGCAACAACACAATACATCAAACATCCAAGAAGAATGTCAAATTTCAATTGCACAATTCTAACAAATTTCAAATTGCTTAAGAAATATGCTTGTTTTGTTTTCCTATACGGTGGTAGTATAATTGTAGTATTTGAAGATCTACTAAAATGGTGTTGTCATTTTGGTTTTAAAATTTGTCATCCTACATTTAAGGCCAACTCTTGATTGTTTTCACCAATTGGATTTTCTAGAATAATTATCAAATTTCTTGTAGAACCATTTTAGGTTAGCAAAGAAAGTGGGGTTTTGACCCTTTTTGTCCACTTAGCTACACCTTGTGATTGCCATTTTTGTCTATTTTGTGTGAATCCAATCTTATTGTTAAGGTGGGAAACCATGCTTTCTAGAAATGTAAGGCTCTTTTCAATCAAAGCATGCATGAAGCTTTAACAACCAAAGCTTGCATGAAGCGTTAACATTCAAAACCACACAAGCATGGAACAATGAAGAATTTCTGCATACGACTCACTCAATCATTATAATGTTTCGCCTCCAACGGTAGATCTAGCTAAAATTTTGGTACTTTAAAGTGAACAAGGTTTACTTCCCATTTCTATGGTTGATTATTGAAAATGGTTCCATATTTGAATCAATTGCACAACTAAACTTACATCTCTTGTTTTTAGTGGATTTTGTGAAAATGGGTGTGGTCCTTAAAGGGCTAAGACAACCTAAATGCACTTTTTGGTATAAATAGTACTCTTTGGTGGAAACCTTCAAACCCTCAAGGAAAACAAAAATAATTGTAACAAAAAAAAAGTAGAAAGAGAATCTTTTCAATTGACCTGACAATTCTATGTCACGGTACACCATATATATCAAGCAACCGAATTTGGTTTGTGCAAGAGATGACCAAAACGTAAATAAATGTATTGATTGTAGGGAAAATTTCATGGATACCCCTGAAGTTTGCAATAATTTCATATATACTCCTGCTTTTTCAGAAATTTTACAGATACTCTTGGATCAAAATTTTCAAAGCGATTTTTTTGTTGTGCATGTCATTTCCCTCCTCATTTTGTGTGCACACTATTTTTTTCTTGTTACATGTGCACACAAAATGAGGAGGGAAATGACATGCACAACAAAAAAATCGCTTTAAAAATTTTGATCCAAGAGTATCTGTAAAATTTCTGAAAAAGCAGGAGTACATATGAAATTATTGCAAACTTCAGGGGTATCCATGAAATTTTCCCTTGTTTGTGTGCGGAAACTAATAAAGTGCTTTAACATTTTTGTTAATTAGTGGTGGGAAGGTGTCTTGCACTCCAAGAATTTAGAAATGGCATGTGAGAATAGAAGCAAGAGAATCATAAAAACATATTGCAAAATTGGGTTCAAGGCTTGCCTACGTCTTCCATTTTCCATGACCCTAGAGAGCATATTTTCATGTGTAAGTTAAATATAATAAAGAGGAAAAAACATAATTAAAAAAGAAAACAAAGAGTTGGCCAATGTTTGTGAAGGGAAGTACGAGTAATTGGTCATAGTTAAATCAACAAACTTTGTTGGCTTGGTTTAAGGTTCAAGTTTTTGTTTTAACCCTTGAACGCAAAGGAAGACGACGACAGAAAAAAAAAAAAAAAAAAAAAACCTCCTCTGCTTCTGAAAAAACGCTCTCTGTGATAGATAAAAGCCATTTTCCATTTGATTGTTTTGCAGAAGTGATCATAAACACATGTTCCATCATGAAAGGTAAAAATTTGCCTCATTAGATTCACCCATATTTTTAGAAAAACCAAATTGTATGAAGATTCATAAACATGGTCTTAGGTCTCATACATCCCTCTTTGCAAAATTTATGAGGTCAGCTTGTACTGTTGACTTTTACAGCTTTTGGAAACTTTGATATAGTACATGAGCACTTGTAAACTCTATGCAATACAATAGCCAGGCTGGTTGCGAGCCTGGCTTTTAACCCTTGAGCGCCCTGGGCAGCGCCCCATATATTGCCTCCCACGATTTCAAAGCCTTCTTTTGAGAGATTGAATTTAACTTTTTAATCTTGTTATAAATTACAATTATGAAGGCATTCAAGTTGTCCATGCCAACGGAGTAATGGTGAGGAAAGCCAAATGTTGTACAAGTGTTGCAAGAGATTTGATTAAGTGAAACACCATACGGGTCTTGGTGACACGCACACAAGACGTGGTGGCATTACAGGCTGCAAATAATCAATACCACGGTTTAATTTTCTAGCAAATGAGTGCTTTGTTGTTGCGTCCACAATGGAGAATATTGAGAGGGAACTAAAACCATTGGGGAAAATCTTTCAGAGGTGACATATTTTTGTCAGAAATTAAACCATGGTCAATATCCCTTACAAGCTTCCTTGTGTAAGCTTTGTGCTAGCGGGAAAGTTGTTGGCAAGGGTTCAAGCCTATTCTAAACCCTTATTATGGCAACCGTCATCGACTGTGCCGGTCATTGTTTTCCGTGCAATGGCGATTTGAAGCCCTAAAACTTGACATAAAAAAAAGTGCAATCTTCAATAATTTTCAAGTATGTGCATTCACATCTAATCTTGCTGCTCACAAAATTTGAGATGAAACCAAGGCTTATAGAATTTTGTAAAAATCATCAAGTAGCAACTACCCCCAAAAAGTGAGATTTTGCCATCACATGTTGTTTGATCAAATGTTATAATCTCCCATCTCCCGTGATGAATTGTTTCCAAAACTTGCAAGCCATTTTTTAAGTAGGTGTTCCACAATTTTCAATGGTTGCTTTTTGTGAATCATCCAATTGGCCAAGATACGATGCATCAAAGTTGTCAATTTCCAAAAACCTTGGTTTTGGTGAAAACGGCATGGGCGCTCCGGGGTGAATGGTTAATATATTTGTTGATTGGAAACGTGGACAACAAACATGAGTGGGACTTGACAAGTAGCAGAAGGTCACCATTGTTTGTGACTCAAATCATCCATGATGAACATCGTATTACATTTTCAAATTGGGGCAAGTAGTATATAGCTAGAAAGGTGTTCTTTGGGATTTTCCCTCAAAAATCACGCTTCTAATTTTATTATGAAAAATCCTCTACTTACGAAGCTTTATTGAAGTACTAGTGGCAATTGGTTTTAAATATCAATACATTTGAGATTACTTTAACAAGGCAATCCTATTCCTTCATTTGTTTCCTCCCTTCTTATTGACACAAAATTGATTGGTAAAATTTTTGTTTGCCAATATTGGAATATACTTTACCAACTCATTTGTGATGTCTTATGCCGTGGTGGACTTTTCTAGCACATGGATGTCCACACGTAAAACTCAATTCGTGGTGATTTTCAACAATCACTTTGTTTGGATAGAGAACCAATGTCAAGTTTCATGTAAAACAAATCAACCAATAAGCAACACATTATTCTGATTTGTTTAAAAAAAAACCAAAATTAATTTTGATTTTCATTATTACTAATATTGCATTTTTTAATTACACAAGTTGTTTCAATTATGCAGGAGTTTGAATAGTGCACAATCCCTTCACAATAACTTCAAATTTATTAGGTCTAATTCACAGAAAGGCATGACCATGCCTCTTGCCTTTGTCCAAATAGGATTTTGATGACAACGCTTTGTTGCCCTTTAGGTAACAACTTGGTGTGGCAACCTCTAACATGCAACATCATCCAGGCACTCCCTACGAGGCTCCCTATTTGAATATGTGCTTACAAAACCACCTCGTGAGTTTAGTAGCTTGAATCACAATATTTGAGATGGTGTAAAGTACCGGTACTTCTAGGTCATGATACACTGAATTCACCTAAAATACTGAAAATCACCTTATTATTGGTGTGCCTTGCAAATGCATTTGTTTCTTGCTTAACCCCTAAAGGACCACTTGTCCCTACGGAGGATAAATGGGATTTCGGGTATGTACTTATGGCTAAATTACTTTGTGTAATTTTTAAAAAATTTTATAGAAGATGGGGAATTCAAAGATCTATGTGGGCATCTAATTTTTTCCTCATTCCAACATTTATTGAAGAAGCTAAAAATGAACTTATGAGTTTTTTGGTTTGTCAAGCAGCCCAAAAACTTCTTTGAAACTTGCATTTTTTGAAAATAGAAATTTGAGGTTGGTTCTTTAGACTTATGTATATGTGGGAAGCTTTGAATCATTCAATTTTGATAGATGAGATGAAAGTTATGAGAAGTTTTAATTTGCGGATAGGTGTGGAAAACCTCAAAACTATGCCTACACGCAAACTAAAACTTCTCATAACTTTCATCTCATCTATTAGAATTGAATGATTCAAAGCTTCCCACATATATATAAGTCTAAAGAACCAACCTCAAATTTCTATTTTCAAAAAATGCAAGTTTTTAAAGAAGTTTTTGGGCTGCATGACAAACCAAAAAACTCATAAGTTCATTTTTAGCTTCTTCAATAAATGTTGGAATGAGGAAAAAATTAGATGCCCACATAGATCTTTGAATTCTCCATCTTCCATAAAAGATTTTAAAAATTACACGAAGTAATTTAGCCATAAGTACATGCCCAAAATCCCATTTGTCCCCTATAGGGACAAGTGGTCCTTTAGGGGTTCACCCCTAAGCTTCCACAATGGAACTAAGAAAATGAGGCCAGGAGGGACCATGCTCAAAAACATTGCGCCCCAAGCTATGAACATAAATCAAGGAGGAATCACCACTAAAATAGTAAAAAGGGTGCTTGATGCACCTGACCAAAAATTTGCAAAACTTTTGACCGCACCATTTTGGAGATTGTAATAGTCAAAGTAGTTGACTATGTGGAAACCGGTCAATTTTAGGGGGGGGTCCATGGCTATAGAAGCATAAATTCATGCCTTGGAGGAGGCTCCTTTTGATGAAATTTAGGTTGGGGGTGTGATTTACAAGTATCTCACCTGCTGCCAAATTTAGTGATGTTTTGACATCCATAAGGTGCTTTTTCAGAGGCCCAAAGTTGCAAAGCTCACACGGCATGCTAGACAATAGATGGAGATGGGCACGGTTTTGACCTCCACAAGGGCACGGCTCTTGATGGTACGGCTACAAAACCCTTCTCCAGTCTGAGGCATGCATTCCAAAACACCCCTAATGATACGGAATTGGTCATAACCGGTGGTCTCTATCCTTGCACCTAAACCCTAAACCGCACAAAATGAAGTTCTAGCATACTATTGTCATAAGATAGGAACACCCATAAGCGTTAGTGTCCCCATAATTGTCACCTCTAAAATCTTGGAAAATTGGTAGAAGTAAATAGATCTAATTATAAGGATGTACAGCACCGTCCAACAACTCTACGTACCACCCTTTTATGGCATTCAAAAAAGTTGGTATAACAAAGAATATAACTGACATTTCATTCTCACATTTTTAATTTGTGATCCTTGTGCAATCATGATCAAGCATAGTGAATTTCAGCTACTAAAAACCAAAATCCTATTTTCGGTAAATTGTTTTATGTCAAAATCATGGTTTTACAAGAAATTTGATAAAAAAACATTGGTGATGAATTTTTTAGATTAGAATTGCATGGATATGTAGGAGACATCCATAAGCACATCTTTCTTTCAATCAAAATTATTTCCAAAAAGTTTCAAAATTCCTTCTATAGAGATTTTAATGTTGGGATGATCATAACCAAATTTAGTAAAACACATATTTCTTCATGAAAACTAGTTTTTGGCAGAAAAAACATATCACCATGTTTGAAGGCACAAACTTAATCACAATGTATGAGTCAAACAACAAAAATAATTTCCATGAATAAATGTGAATTTTACTAAATTTCATAATGATCACCCTAACATTAAAATCTCTATAGAAGGAATTTTGAAACTTTTTGGAAATATTTGATTGAAAGAAAGATGTGCTTATGGATGTCCCCTACATATCCATGAAATTCCAATCTAAAAAATTCATCACCAATGTTTTTTTTATCAAATTTCTTGTAAAACCATGATTTTGACATAAAACAATTTACCAAAAATAGGATTTTGGTTTTTAGTAGCTGAAATTCACTATGCTTGATCATGATTGCACAAAGATCACAAATTAAAAATGTGAGAATGAAATGTCAGTTATATTCTTTGTTATACCAACTTTTGGAATGCCATAAAATGGTGGTACGTAGAGTTTTTGGATGGTATTGTACAACATGTGAACATGAAACCTTAGTGTTGGTTGTGGATACAATGGCAGTTTTCTCTTGAAAAGTTCACAACTTATTCTCACAATATCCAAATAATACATTCAAAAGTGCAAACTCACTATTCTTCTATTGCTAAAAGGATCCTATAATTTGCTAGATGTTTATTACTGGTCGTCATGTTCAAAACCCTTAACCCCTAAACGCCCAAGGGGGTAAGTGCAAAACATATATGCATTATAAAATGATACTTTTCTAACTTTGGTGAAGGTTGCTTCTAAAAAGAAAACAAGAATCATGATGTTTGGTAATTGCCCATATGGTCAAATATTCAAAAAAAAAATTGGATACTTATCTAATGAATTTAGAAGCATTTATCATTTAATATTCATCAAAATTACAAATTTTATTCATGGAATACAAAATTTGGTATGATTGGTTAAAAACTAATATTATATTCTAAAAGTAAAAAATGTTTTCTTTTTGAAGAAGAGAACATCATTAGTTTTCCAAAATAGTAAATTTTGTAACATTAGCAAATATTGAGGTGTTTGTTTTTGAAAAATTCCCCTTGGTGGAGTTTAATTTGGATTAACATGATTCAAATTGGGTTGGATAGTAGACTTGCTTTCCTGTACAAAAGTATTTTTTATTTTTTCAAAAAATGTTTTCTTCATCTTTGGCAGCCCAAAAAAAATGGCAGGGACCAGAAAATGGTCGATTGGGCGTTTAGGGGTTAAACTAACGCTTATGAATGTTCCTACCTTACATGAATTGCACAATTTGTGTTTGTACAAGTGGTGAAACTCCCATTGCCCACTATGTGGCATGAGAGTAGTACCGTCGCTTGAAACAAGTGCAGTTTTCTAGGCAGTACACTTTTTGATTTGGACTTGCTTTTGTAAAAAGTTTGATTTTGAGAGGCAATATTCTGAGGGCTAAGGGGTTTACCCGAAAGGTCTAAGCCCGTTTTTCTTTGAAAGTTATTGAAAACTGTCACTTTTGGGGAATAAGTAGAAAGGTAGGGAAATAAGTTTTTCTGGAAATCCAACTGTAAGATCTTGCCCCAGACTATGGAAGGTACACGTGGACAATAAATCAGCTCATTTCAGATGTAGAAGACTTAGATAATGACATTTGAAGTGAAACAAAACAAAAAAAAATCCCCTATTGCCCAAAATTTTCACAAGTCATATCAAAAAAATTGCTTTACGCAAAGTTGAGGTTTCATTTTTCCATGTAGAAGACCAAATTAGGTAACACTACAAGAAAAAGGGCCATTTTGACTAAGGATTTTGACTACAAAAATGCCTAAGACAACTACACTTTTGTGACTAATATTTATGACCACATGGGCTATGACGAGAATTTCCAGAAACTTATCTTTCCTTAAATTATGATTATTCCCAGCGGAAGTTACGAGGCTCTAGAAACAACTATTTGTTTAGCATTTTTATTTCCTAAATATATCATTGTGATCTATTTGATATTAATATGACATGCATTTTCTAATCCTAACCTATTTGTGCGGAAGGGACTGCAGTGATTGCACTATCCTCTTGTAGTTGTCTTAGTGTTTTGGTAGTCAAACTCCTTAATAAAAAATGGCCCTATTACTCATACTTATAAGTGTGGGAGAATTTTGAAATGAATTGGAGGTGTATATCATACTTTGTAAAATCTTGCAATGCTGTAAGGTCATGAAATGTGCAAATGCCCTTGGCAAAACTGGAGGCTTTATGTAAAAATTCATAAATTTTAATTCCACTAATCTAAATTGTAAAAAGCAAAGAATCTTAGTCTACTACAACTTGGAAAAAATAGAAGTTAGAAAAAAATACACAAAGAGTTCAAAAACTTAAAGTACCAAATTTTACAAGGGGCAAAAGGAATGGAGGTTTGGAAGTCCCATACCTACCCGCAACTAAAACTTCTCATAACTTTCATCTCATCAATCAAAATTGAAAGATTCAAAGCTTCCCACATATGTATAAATATAAGGAACCAACTTTTGTTTTTTTATTTTTTTTAAATGCAAATTTTCAAAAAGTGTTTGAATTGCCCGCCCTCCCCATTTTTATAAATTCATGCATAACTTCTTCAATAAATGTCAGAATGAAGAAAAGATTAGATGGCCATGTAGATCTTTGAAATCCCCATCTTCCATAAAAGTTTTAAAAAATCCCACAAAGTATTTTAGCTGTAAGTACATGCCCAAAACCCACTTGGTCCCCAAGGGGCCACTTGGACCTTTAACCCTTAAAGGACCAAGCTACTATAACATAATATGTACATTGCTGTATAACTAGCATTTACTACCAACAAAATTTTTTAATATAGGATCTCGACTACCTCACTAGAACAACATTGATCTATATTCTAATTTTTTTATTGGTCTCAAATGTAATAAAGGTGTGCATGCACTCCAAATACTAGAAAAATACTATGTATTGTACTGGTCACAAAGGGCTGCTCGGTCGTTCGAGGGTTAAATACAAACAATGGTAATTTATGTTGGGGGCTCAACAATGGAAATAAATACTGTTGTTTTTTATTTTACTTTTCATTTTATTTTAGATTTTTTTGAAAGGTTCAGCCGTATGGCAACTGTCACGTTGCCACCAACTCAACACAGTCAGTCGCGGAATGGTGCACAAAATGCCTAGTATAAGTTTGCCAGTTTCAGGGCTTATGCAGAAATTACCCTCACAAAATAAACCAATAGAGAGTAAATTATTTATATAGCCTATATTTGTTAAATATAATTCAGATATGAATGAAAGACCTTCTCTATTATGGCTTCTTTGCCTATCCTTTCTTCACAATAATTCATATGTGTTTTTAATCTTAGTCATATCTATGCTACTAAGTGGGAGGATTACCCTCAGTGCGTCCTTTTTCAAAATTTTCTAGAACTTTTGGTATAAGTTAAAGTAACAAAGGACGCCTTGTATATAGAACACCAAGTGCCCTCTAACCATGTTCATTTCCAAAATTTTGTTGAATTTTTTGGTGGAAATTGAAACAATAAAGGATGTCCCAAATATAAAACACCAAACACCCTCCAACCATATGCTAGAAATCAATAAAACGCCAAGTGCCTCTTAGCAAATATAAAAGAGTAGCATTGTGATGAAAATAGTTGGTATTATTGGTCTCAAAAAATGACCAAAATGATGGTGCATGTGGATTAGATTCTAAACCAATAGTGAGACATTAATTTTTTGTATGGTACATTAAGATTAGATTTTAACCCCTAAAGGACCAAGGGCCCTTTTGGGAGACAAATGGATTTTTGGGCATGTACCTATGGCTAAACTACTTTGCGTGATTTTCTGAAACTTTTATTGATGGTGAGGAATTCAAAAATCTACGTGGGAATGTAATTTTTTCTTCATTCTAACATTTATTAAAGAAGCTAGAAATGAATTTATGGAAAACAAGGGACTCTAGGCAGCCCAAAAGCTTCTTTAAAAATTGCATTTTTTTCAAATAAAAATCTGAAAAAAGGTTCATTATTCTTATATAGACTTGGGGAGCTTTGAATCATTCAATTTTGATAAATGAGATGAAAGTTATGAGAAGTTTTAGTTTGCTGGTAGGTGTGGTTTCAAGAGAAACCACACCTACCCGCAAACTAAAACTTCTCATAACTTTCATCTCATTTATCAAAATTGAATGATTCAAAGCTCCCCAAGTCTATATAAGAATAATGAACCTTTTTTCAGATTTTTATTTGAAAAAAATGCAATTTTTAAAGAAGCTTTTGGGCTGCCTAGAGTCCCTTGTTTTCCATAAATTCATTTCTAGCTTCTTTAATAAATGTTAGAATGAAGAAAAAATTACATTCCCACGAAGATTTTTGAATTCCTCACCATCAATAAAAGTTTCAAAAAATCGCGCAAAGTAGTTTAGCCATAGGTACATGCCCAAAATTCTATTTGTCCCTCGAAGGAACAATGGTCCTTTACGGGTTAAACCAACTGATTTATGAGACATCAATTTGAATGTTGCATTAATCACACATATCCTACTCACATAAAGCGTGTGCCTCTATACTAGTACATCATATGATGTGAATGTTTAAATTTTGGTATGTTCATAATATTGGCTGTACATGAGAATTCTCTAGACAATGATAAAAGGTCCTACTATTCTTATTTGTAAAATAACAAGAACATATATTCCTTTTTATTTATTTAGTTTTATCATCGGAAATTGTTTGTATGATTTTAATTATCAAGAAGTATGTTCAAGTTTGATTTAAATATTCTTACTTTGATCCCCGAAGGACCTAGCATTACAATTTTGAATAATGAATGAATGCAAACATGACTCACACATACAAAAACTTGCATTAATTGATCTCAATGTCCTTGTACAATTCAACCTCTAAAGCTTTGCATTGCACGCAAGTAAATTTCATGTCAAAAACAAAATCCTAGTATTCCAAAAGTGCACCTCCAAAGACAACCTCATAAATCAACCAAACCAGTCATTTTTTATAATAAAAACCAAGGCTGTAAATTCAAAGAATTTATTTTCGTTTTTTGGGTGCATCCTAAACATTATAATCCATGATCGATTTTCGCAAGAATTGTTTGTTTTTCATTTCACCTTTTCCTAGATAGATATTGGTGAATGTCATATTAGATCCAGTTTCGTGAATTTGACCTGCACACCATGGTCTAATAGATTAGTTGTTGTAAAGGCATTTCTTCATGGGACTCCATCACACATCTTTACATTTTTTTTACCCCAAAATACTGTATGGTCCTTTTAAGGTTAATGGAACATGAATTCAATGAACTTTAATCCTTTGATTACTTGTTGAACATACTTTCATGGCTTGTGATTCTTATTTTTCTTTAACCCCTAAAGGACCAGACCCCCTTTTTTTTTAGAAACATAGCGATTTTTTTGGGCAGGTACCTATGATTGGAGTTTTCATATTTTAAGCTGAAATTTTAATATAACATGGGGACGAGGTTTATCTTTCATGTGCACTAAACTTCATGACATTTGGAATTATGAGTAAAAAGTTATGGCCTGATATGTTGCTTTTTACGTTTCATAGGCAACCTAGGCAGATTTTAAAAATCGCTTTTTTCAAAAACAAAATTTTTAAATGGGTTTAGGAGACTTATGTGAATGTAGGAAGCTTTGAATCATTCCGTTTGGATCAACAAGATGAAAGTTATGAGAATTTTTTGTTTGCGGGCACTTATGGATTCTCTACTCCAAAATAAACTTTGAAGTCCTTTATTTCACTCAATTTTCAACATTTTGGAAAAAAAACAAAACCAAGGGATGAATATTGTTTATGACAACATTATGACCATTGGGATTGGCATTTTTTATTTCCATAATTAAATTCTCAACAATTTAGTGTTTTGAATCATTCTCTACTTCTTTTTACTTACTAATTTTTTTCCATATGTTATACAATTCCAAATGATTTGAAACTTTTTTGACATATACTTTACTTAGGTGGAATAAGGAATTTAGAGAAGCACCACCTGCATGGCCTTTTTTCCTTAGGAATTTCACCTTTTGAAGGGTAACTGCCCGATTTTTCACTAGACGCTTTTGAATATTTAAACCATTCTAACTTCTAGTTCACGAGATGAAAAACTCTGAATTTTTTTTCACACCTTCTAAAACTATTCCTCTACAAGATCCTATGGTCATATATACATAAAAATGTTTTTGTTTTCAAATTCGGTTGATGCTCTAAAACTAGCAGTTTTAAAGAGTTTTTGGTGAAAACTTTGCTTGGTTCTTTAGGGGTTAAAATGATTGCAACCCTAACGTAAACCTATTATTACTTGGTGCTAAAACCAAGATTAGTAACCATCTGCAACATGTGATTCCTGTTTGGATATTTACACCTTCAACAGAAATTGGTAATTATAAAAGGGACACATGTGTCACTTGGTAAACCTGAAAAGATGTGATATTTTTTTCGTACGCACTAGATTGTAGGACCTGCAACTCTTTATTGGCTACAGTATATCTAAGGCATCACTATTACAAAGTAATATAAAATAAAATAAAATATTGTCGCCGCATTGCTAGCTGCAACAGTGAAAAAAAAAAAAAATCCATTCAAGTGCTCCGTACAACTTAACCCTTAAATAACTTGATCTATTTTGAAATGGTCAAATTTCATGCCTAAGCGAAATTTTGCCTTTTAAAGTGTGTTCAAACCACAAATTTTTTTTTGCTTGAAACTATGGATGATATACCATTGCAAGAAATTTCAATTTGATTCATGAAAAATTGTAATTATTATCAATGTTATTTCAAAAAATGAACATAAATAAGGTAAAATAGTAAAAAAAATCCATAATACTTGATTTTTTTCAAAAGGTACAAGCAACATTAGAGAATAGTGTAAAAAAAATTCAATTTGTTACTTTATTCTTTACACCCAAAACAACCACAACAAAGAATTTAAAGCCCAATTTGACTATCAAACCAAGTTTACCCTAACATATAATTAAGGAATTGCTAAAGCCACACCCAAAATTACTAACATCACACCCCCATGAGCAAGTAATTTGAGAATTTAATGCTATTTTTTTATATTCAAGTGGTTCATCATTCATTTAGTCACGGCATTACCACCTCCTTGAAAGAAAGAAGAACAAGTGTAAATTTTTGTTGAACTTTTATTGCCTCATTGGTACTTTTCTCATGTGCTTTTGATTTAAGTAATTCAAAAGTCCTATATTTTTTATTTCAAATTCAAACATCTCCAAATTTTTCAAATATATCCTTAGGATGATAGAAGTGAAACACATCTTTTGATCCAAATAAAAAACAACAACATCAAATTCTTGCATTTTATGCTCAAAGCACACCTAGGGGTGTGGCATTAGCAATTTTGGGTGTGGCTTTAGCAATTCCTTGTAATTAATGTACAAAGATTTGATATTGCTAGAAGGCACATTCATTTTGTATTTATGTTATTTTTTTCAATAAATTTGATGAAAATTTTGAATTGTTGTGATTTTAAAAGCTAAATATGGAAATAAAATCATATCAATTAGAATATATACTAAAAAAATTTGTAATTTCTACCACAAATGAATGGTGGAATGAGAAACATAGTTTTGTAGTTTAAATTTAATATACATTTAAAGAGTAGAAAATATGAATGAAAAACACACCATATAGTGTTATTTGGATTCTAACACTTGGAGCTTTCAATGGCATTAACTCTTTCAAATATTGACATTTTTCAAAAAAAAAAGGAATAGAAAGAAAACTTGTTAAGCTTCATTTTCTTAGTTTGAACCACGTATCAGAAATTGATATTTTGATTGTTAGAATTGGGGTTGACCAAGGCGCATCCACTTTTTGGATGCACAAACCTTAAAGAGTTAATATCGTCATTTGAATCTACATCACGTTAGGAAAATTTGAGCCCTCCAAGAGCCCCCAAAGGTTTGACAAATCAAGCTATTAATTGGGTAGCCTAAGTATAAGAGGAAGGCACTCATACCTATGGCTACCTTGCATGAAGGACCTAAGCCACATGCAAAATTCAAAACAACAAAAAAGGCATTGTGCTCATGAAATATATAAATGTATTCACTAGCCATTATCCAAGCACTTCACTCATCTATTCAAATCGAGTGACGTAGAAATTTGTGGTCCTATTGAGCATTTCTACCCATAGTTTTAGTCCAATTGGGATAACATAATAATAAAATTTTCATGATTGCATTAAATTCAAAAAGTGAGCAAAAATGGAGAATTAGTGATTTTTTTAATTGTAGTAAGTACATATCTTAACCCTTTAAGGACCTTGTGGCCATATTTTGGTCGCTGGGAGTGGATTTTGGCCTGTAGGTTGAAATTGCTCAACAATTTGGAATTTGGTCTTGAAGAATGCATGTCACTACAAGAATTTTCCATCCATTTAAAAAAACAACGCAATGCAATTGGGTATGTGAGTTGACAAATAATCATGTTTATACGGCATGGTTTCAAAATACTTATCCATTTTTTGTCAAAGATGGATCAAAGCAACAACACAATACATCAAACATCCAAGAAGAATGTCAAATTTCAATTGCACAATTCTAACAAATTTCAAATTGCTTAAGAAATATGCTTGTTTTGTTTTCCTATACGGTGGTAGTATAATTGTAGTATTTGAAGATCTACTAAAATGGTGTTGTCATTTTGGTTTTAAAATTTGTCATCCTACATTTAAGGCCAACTCTTGATTGTTTTCACCAATTGGATTTTCTAGAATAATTATCAAATTTCTTGTAGAACCATTTTAGGGTAGCAAAGAAAGTGGGGTTTTGACCCTTTTTGTCCACTTAGCTACACCTTGTGATTGCCATTTTTGTCTATTTTGTGTGAATCCAATCTTATTGTTAAGGTGGGAAACCATGCTTTCTAGAAATGTAAGGCTCTTTTCAATCAAAGCATGCATGAAGCTTTAACAACCAAAGCTTGCATGAAGCGTTAACATTCAAAACCACACAAGCATGGAACAATGAAGAATTTCCGCATACGACTCACTCAATCATTATAATGTTTCGCCTCCAACGGTAGATCTAGCTAAAATTTTGGTACTTTAAAGTGAACAAGGTTTACTTCCCATTTCTATGGTTGATTATTGAAAATGGTTCCATATTTGAGTCAATTGCACATCTAAGCTTACAACCCCTGTTTTTAGTGGATTTTGTGAAAATGGGTTTGGTCCTTAACTCATGAGCCCCCAGGCCATATTCACTCAAATCCATACCCTTGTGTACTTAGTCCAATAAAAGTATTACCTAAGTAGAGTCAAATAGCTTGAATTTTTTTGAGTGGTAGTAGACACATTCCTAAATATACATGAAAAAGTACAAGTCCTTTGACTATACCATTAAGAAGAGGATAAGAGTTAAATGTGGACATTTTTCAAATCTGAGCGCCCCATTTTGAGGTCCTGGGGCGCTCAGGGATTAAAGAGTTAAGATCCCTTTGGAGATTTTGTAGGGTGCTCTTGGAGGGTTCAAATTTCTCCTAAAATTTATAATGCTAAAAAAGCAAAAGAAACAAAATCTGCATATCTTGTAGGAAAAGGCAATTCACATTGTGTCCTATGTCTCAATCCCATAAATCTGTTTTCAAAGGCAGACCCTAACTTAGATGGATTCTCAAGGCAAAAAGAAGTATGCATAAATTATGTGTGTATGTATGTATGTATGTATGTATGTATGTATGTATGTATGTATGTATGTATGTATGTATGTATGTATGTATGTATGTATGTATGTATGTATGTATGTATGTATGTATGTATGTATGTATGTATGTATGTATGTATGTATGTATGTATGTATGTATGTATGTATGTATGTATGTATGTATGTATGTATGTATGTATGTATGTATGTATGTATGTATGTATGTATGTATGTATGTATGTATGTATGTATGTATGTATGTATGTATGTATGTATGTATGTATGTATGTATGTATGTATGTATGTATGTATGTATGTATGTATGTATGTATGTATGTATGTATGTATGTATGTATGTATGTATGTATGTATGTATGTATGTATGTATGTATGTATGTATGTATGTATGTATGTATGTATGTATGTATGTATGTATGTATGTATGTATGTATGTATGTATGTATGTATGTATGTATGTATGTATGTATGTATGTATGTATGTATGTATGTATGTATGTATGTATGTATGTATGTATGTATGTATGTATGTATGTATGTATGTATGTATGTATGTATGTATGTATGTATGTATGTATGTATGTATGTATGTATGTATGTATGTATGTATGTATGTATGTATGTATGTATGTATGTATGTATGTATGTATGTATGTATGTATGTATGTATGTGGGAAGATTTTTCTTAGTGCACCTTTTTCTAGAATCTTCTAGAATATTTTGTTGTAAGTTGAAACAACAAAGGACAAGCAAGAAATAGAACACCAAATGCTCTCCAAACATGTCATTTTCAAAATATATATACTTTTTGGTGGAAGTTGTAACAATAAGCCATGCCCCAAAATATGAAACACCAAATATCCTCCAACCATGTGCTAAAAAATCAATAAAACACCAAGCGCCCCCTAGCAAAGTATTCAAGAGTAGCATTATGATGAAAGCAATAGGTATTGTCGGTCTCAAAAAAAGACCAAAATAGTGGTGCATGAAGATTGGATTCTACACTAGTTTTAAGATATCGATTTTTTGCAAAGTACATCAAGGACAAATTCTAGACCAATGAACATGTGAAATATCAAATTTTTGTAAAGTTGAATGTTGCATTACCCATACATATCCAACCTGTGCAAAGTATGTGCCTCTATACTAGTATACATATATCTATGGGACGGAATAGGGAGACACCCTTGAGTTGCTAGGGAGACACCCCTATAGCCCAACCTATTAAATTTGAGATTATTTTTATGTCAAAATAAGAAATGATATCAAAATAGTATTTTAGCACACATTTGCATATGCAAGCGTTGCAAACATATAACAAATATGTCTCCTTTGTGACATGGTCAAGAGTTAAACTTACAAACGAAAGGAATAACTAGTTTTAACTCTTGACCATGTCACAAATGAGACATATTTGTTATATGTTTGCAAT
>CAWUCP010000175.1:0-19246 GCA_963920765.1 Ulota crispa
TGTAAGGCATTCCAAAAATGAGTTGGTGTGTCAAATACAGGGAGACAGAGAGCGCATGGCCAGGATGTCGGTGTCCCCCTGATGTCCCGTGACCAACCTGGCATGAGCACGTCCCAGGTAAAGCTGTCTGATACATATGTCTGATGGACCTCTTCTGCCCTCATGATGCTGGCAGACCCTGTTTGGGGTCCTGACCTGCCCAGTATCTCCTCCTCAAGATGGTCTTATCAGCCTGAAGGGGCTGCTCGTTGGTTGGGCTCGGTTGCTTTCATATTGTGCAAGCAGAACCTTATGAAAATTTGTTCTTGCTTTGCAAAGATTCCACCCTGGCAGCATTGATACCTGCTGGAGCTAGCTCAAGAGACCTTGCTCAGTTTTCCAATACATCCCAGGCCACTCAATAACAGTACTGGCCTGCTGGCGCTTGCTTGCAGAATCTCCACTTGTCCCTAGATTTTCGCTGCAGACTCTGGCGGTATCAAGGGTACGAGTCAAGCTTGATTGGCATTGTGCGCGCTTGGTGGGGGATCCACACGTTCATTGCGGCGCGGCCTTGTGCAAGGCCCAAAGTCTCTGCAGCAGCTGCCAGCTCCAATGAGCACATGAAGGCTCATGGATCCATGCATGCTGACTAATCTGACGGGCAAGTGAAGGTTGAGTGGCACTTGCATGCTAGCCCTGTCGCTTCAGCGTACATTCCAGAACTGCGCAGCTACCGCTGCTGCTTCAGAAGTCATGCATGCTCCTGGCCCTCGTAATTGACAGAAGTCGACAAAAAATGGTGTCGAATTGTGCCGCCTTTTGCGCAGCTCCTCCTGCAGGCTTCTTCCCACACCCCTCAGCCCCACCCGCCAACTCCCCCCCCCCCCCCCGCCAACCTGCATTTTGGCAAATTGCGCCTGGTTGCATAGGCCAATATGCCTTCATCTGAGCACCTGGGCTTCCATTTGTGCTTGATGGACACTCATTTGCGCTTGCTGCCATTCTCTTCTCATTTTGAAGCTCAACAGTTGCCAAGTCAGAAGTGGCAAGAGCGTGCCCTTGTAAGCTCTTGTCCACTGCTTCTTGAGCTTCCGCTTGGGCTCTCTGTCGCTCTGCCTCCCATCTTGATGCATGTTTCCCGCACAGACACTTGCCCTTGGCAAGCAGGAAAAACGATAACAGAGAACCCTTGGCAATGATTAAGGTCTGATTTCGCAGCAAATTGCTCTTGAGGGGACTATCATGCAGGACATCAGTCCCAGACGGGCAGACCTGTCTGGGCAGGAGGTGGGGTGAGGCCCAGCATGCCTTCAGGCACACCGAGCCCCACCTGGGTCATGTTTCCCCCACCCCCCACCCCCCACCCCACAACCCCAGACCTCCCCCACACTCCCAGGAGCCCTTAGTAAGCATCCAGACTGGCAGGATGGTCTGTCAAGCGGCCACTGTCTGTTCATATCATGGGGTTGCTGTGTACCAAGCTGTGTGCATGACATGCGACCAAGCCTTGTACATGCATCCTTGCATTTTGCTACACGATCTTGCCAAAAAGACAAACCTTGTGCCTGACATCCTCACGAATGGGTCAGTGAAAGGCAAGGCAGCTACTGGCCTGAGACGCAGATTGACATGCCGTGCAGGTGGGCTTCTTTGAGCTGGTGGTCATGCCCCTGTATGAGGGCCTGACCTATGCATTCGAGGACCTGGTGGTGATGCTCCATGGCGCCCGGGACAACCATCGTGGCTGGGTCCACGGCCACTTGTGACATTCTACCGATCAGTCACCACTTCCAACATCTTATCCATCAGCGGCGTATCCGACGTCCTATCTATCAGCAGAGAGTTCGAGATCGTGCGGCGCCTGCTCTCGTACAATTGATATTGGACGATTGCTCAGGCGGACATTGAGCCGAGTCAAGAGAGATTGAGGGTGCCATCAGAGTCCTGCTTCCTGGTAGTGCTTCAGGAGACCGTGTAGAGCATGATCCGTCATTGCTGGGGCGCCCAAAATACAGCCCCTGCGGCTCCACCACGCAAGGCCCGCTGATGCTCAGCACTCCATATTTGGCTCTAGCCATGACTCGCATCGGCAATCACCGTGACACCGGGGCAATTCACTGCTGCACAGGGCGGTCCGTCACTGCTGGACGACCGATTGTCATTGAGGCAGCATGGCCCGACATGCACAGCACGGCAAATACTACTCAGGGCCTGATGCCATGGAGACGCCTCTTCAACGAAGCTGCAGGCATGGCTCCAAGAAGCTTGATGGCATGCGCCATCATCAGCGCTGGGCAAACCAGACGAGTCTGCAATTGGGTTCCCTGGTGGCTGGAATCCGGCCCCGCAAATTGGCAATCGCACAGCCCTGTGACAGGCTTGCGTGCCTGGCTTCTGCAGCCTGGGCTTGGCTCAATGATGGTCGGACGACTGTGCCTGACATCTCAGGGCGATGGTTGCTGAGGGTTGCAGTACAGAGGTGCCATGGCTTGCGGGCAATCCTCAAATGGTCACATGAGACAATGAGCCTTGTGCACGACCAGAGCCAGCATGCAGTCCTGTATTGGCTCTGGGAGAGAGCCTCCGCACCACCCGCATGGCAGATTCTACTGTCATAGCTGGAGCCTCAAAGCCAGCACTGACAGGCAGGCAAAGTGGGCTTGAGCAATGCCAGGCAGAGGCTGCAGTCACAGAGAAGATCCTGCAAAGGATCTGCAGCAGCTGCCTCGCAGAGCCAGGCACAATTTCAGCAGACTTCAGCTCAGAAAACGTCCTCAGAGCCAAGTGGCTCTCAGGAAGCTTTCAACTTTGGCCATCTTGCAGCATAGCAGGTTGAGGTCCACAACTGCTTCAATCAGTGGCAATAGCTTCAAAGCTCTGGAAATGTGCACCAGCGGTCAGGGAGCAGCGCAGTGCACACTGTTCTTGCACTGAGATGTTCAAAGGGTACGGGGCACAATTTTCTAGCGGTAGAGACGAGCAGCACAGTGTGTAGTGTCTGAATTACATGACCGTTTTGACCAAATTCTGATCTCTCTTCAAACCACTGCCCCCACTACCCATTCAATTGGCTAGGGTAACCATGTCCCCGTACATTGTGAAGGGCTTGGTCTATGCGCTCTTGCTGTTCGCTTTTTTGCAAGAGTATAAGGTCATCACCAGAGCTAGAACCAGACCATGGCGCACTTTGGAGTGCATTGTGGCAGGATGATGTGTTTCTGGCGGAGATTGAAAGTCTTGGTGTTACTCAGGGCCACTGGGCGGGGTCTGGCGCCAGCAGATTATTTTTGATGTCCCTTGTGCAATTTCATCGATGGTCTCCACAGCACTTTCAAGCACTGTGTAGGCCAGCGTGCCCTGTGCATGCTCTAAGGCAAGGAGGCATGTGGCCTCGGAATGGTTGTCAGTGGATGTTTTGGGGGTAGATCTGACTTCAGTGCTGGCGATGCTCCTGCAGTAACAGCAAATGCTCCGTTGAACTCGTGCTAAATTACTGGAGAAATGCGTCGCTCTGCAGCTGTTTGCATCCATCTGCGATGGTTGCAACTGTAAAGCATGGCCGTGGGGCTGTCAGGGTGGACGCATGCCCAAGCAAGCGCAGGCTTGCCCAATAAGATCATGCACTCCACTGCAGGCATGATGCCCGCCCCGACAACCCACAACTACTGAATTGAATGTAGAGTCTGGTTGAGGGCCTGGCATGGCCCATCAGACTAGCTCAAGTTAGCGCGCAGAAATCTGATCTCTGTGAGAAAGCTGGCAATACGGTTGCAGTCAACAGTAAACTGCTGAGAAGTCTGCATGTCACCAGTCCTTTCAGCCATTAGTGACCTACTTGACCTACCTCATGCGTGAGCACATTGCAGCTCAGCCCATTCTTCTCCCAACTGTGCTTCTCGAACCATGGACGACCGATTCAGCTGACATTGATGATGGTGACAGAGAGAAATGTGCTGTATTTTGGCATCAGTGTTCTCATATTCTGGTGGCTCAGCGGGCCACTCAGGCGCTTGGACCTCCATGTTGATGATTTCGGAACCAGTCACAGACATGTGGATGAATGCATGAGTAATTGTTTTTCCCATGCTACCAAACCTGTTCAGCCCCTATGTCTTAATTGCATTCCAGCGCAGTGACACCTTTTGAGGCCCCAGAGAGCCGGCCAGAATTTGCTGGGCTGGTGCAAGTCTCACTGCAAGGTGCGTGTACCAGGTATAGCATACGTGCTGGTCATAATCCATTGCTCTAGGCTGTTGCAAGCCTGCTGCAGCTGCAGGACCTGCCTGACTGAACAGATGTATCATGACCTCAAGCACCTGAAGTTCAGGTTGCTGCAGCACCTGATGTGCTGGCGTGCCCAGCTGGTAAAAAAAGCAGGCGCTGCGAAAGGTTGTACTGCAGGCTACAAGTACCACTTTGGGGGGTGTATGTATCTGGAATGCACATACCAAGGCAGAGGTCCTCCTTTCAAAGTGGGTATCCATCAGATTCACCGCATTTCATGGAGATTCAGGAATGAAAGCTGACCATCATGGCATAGTGGCGCTGATCAACGGACTTATTGAAGAGATCAGACCCTGATTCAGAGGTCTGCATTGACGATCCATTTGGCACAGGCCCTGTGCCTTGGGCTCTGTTGGTATGACAAGCACCGGCCTGGCGGATATCCGGTAGCAAAATCAGATGATGCCCCCGTTCGTCTCGCTGGGCCAGGTGTATATATACGGGCCCTGCTCGAGCAGACGCTGAGGACTCGTAGCGGACAAAGCTCGTCTGAACAAGGATTTGAGTTGCGTGCAACACCGATCCTGCAGGCAGATCAGTCAGCCCACATGCAGTCGAACACACTGCACCTAGAAAACTGTGTTGAGGGTGCGATATCAGTGCAACATCAGTCCAGCCCGACCTGTGTGGCTGAGAAGACGAGCTGAAACTGTGCCTGCTACACAGCTGTTGCAGGAGTGCCACCAGAAGTCAGGCGCCTCATCCAGACCATCCAGGAGCTCGATGCAAGATGTGAAGGTGCGGTGGAAGCTGCTCTCATGGTCGGTCAAGGCCTCATGCAAGAGCAGACATTGCAGTCTTATGGACCTCCTGCAGACATGCCCATCATCATAAACCATTGCATTGGTCCTTGAAATCGTGAAAAGAGAAGTCCGCCTGCTGCCTGCCTGCGTGCCTGCATGCATGCACGTGTGTATATGTGTAGCAACGTATGTGCTGGGGAATGTGTGATGGGATGCATGTGGCGCTGATGAGATCGGTGCACGCAGAGCTGAAGGAGCGCTTACGGCATCGCGTCCAGATGTGCATGGACAGGCATCCCGCAGGTAGCCCAAAGACCAATGCCGATGTTGTAGAAGAGGTACCAGTCCTGACCCTGGCTGCAGGCTCCCTGGTCTCTGTATCGTGCATCTTCAAGCCCTGGTCAAAGTCTGGGCTCACATCATTTGCCGAAGGACCTGGTGCTGACGGATGTTTGGCAGACTGTATGGCTTGTTGCATATGCCCTGGTGACGAATGTCAGGAAGCAGGTTTTGCAGGGGTAGCCGGCGACTCAGAAGGCTTGATGTGATCACCCGAATGCAGGTGAAGGACATGCGGATGAGCATTTATGCCGACCAGCAGCGGCTGATCCATTTGAGCAGGATTGCAGTGTTGATGTGGCATCTTCAGGCCATCTCCAGTTTGCGTTGTCTCAGTTCATGCGATTATATAGTCTGCAGCATCGATGTGTATACCCACATGCAGGTGAGGGACATGTGGATGCGCATCTATGCCGACCAGCAGCGGCTGATCCAGACGAGCAGGATCGCACTGTTGACATGGCATCGCCGGGAACTCCCTATTGTTTTGATTTTCATTTTCTTCTATAATCTGCAATGTTGATGCGCCCGCCCACCCACGTGCAGGTGAAGGACATGCGTATGAGTATCTATGCGGACCAGCAGCGGCTGATCCAGTGGGCGGAGGAGAAGGTGGCTCTGGCTGGCACCTGCAGCGACCTCATCGAGTGGCACAGCGCCAAGCTGGCCAAGCAGATCCGCACCTTCGACCTGGAGCTCAAGGTTGGTAACGTACTTTCACTTGCACATGCATCAGGCAAGAATTCAGGAGAAGGTGGCTCTGGCTGGCACCTGCAGCGACCTCATTGAGTGGCACAGCGCCAAGCTGGCACAACACATCCGCACCTTCGACCTGGAGCTCAAGGTCTGCATTACATAGTTTTTGCATCATCTCAGCAGATGCACCAGAGCCAGCATCTTCACATCTGCATGACTGTTGGAAGGAGGGCTGATTCCTGTCATCATCCTGTTGAGCTGGCACAGCAGAACCACACCTTTCATCTCAAGCTCAGGGGTGAAATTACACATGGCTTAGGAGGTACGTCAGGCAAGATTTCTCACCGCATAACGCACAAGCAGAAGCCCCAGTATGAGAGGCCGCAGAGTTTCTTTTGGCCTGTTGAGTCTGTACAGCATGTTGCATTACTCTCACCAGACGCATCAGAATCTTCGCTTTTTGATGCCTGCTAGGAGGCAGGTGGCCCCTTTTGCGTCCATCTCATGCTAGCAGAAGAGAGACCTGCACCATCAATCTGGAGCTCAATTTCGATACCTTGGGAGAGGAACCCTTGCCTTCGCTGAACTGTCAGGAGGGAGCTGGCGATTTCATCTTTCTCTGAAACCATCTTGCTCCCAAACTGGCAAATTACATTTGCACCTGGAGCTGAAGGTCCGACTACCAGCAGAAGCACAGAAGCCAAGCATTTGCTTATTGGGAGGAGCTGTCAAGGGAAATTGTCATTCTCAGGCAAATTGTAATGCACATCGCCAGCCAGTGAGGCAGCTCAATCGCTGTTGTTGAGGTTGAGGAACACACATTTGACCATTGGTCATGCCATGTACCAATGCTAGCTGGGGCTGTGCTGATGCAGCATCTTCACAGAATCACTGTGCAGGTGCAAAAAGTGCGCCAGCGGCCTGACAGCTTGCCAGACAGGACAAGTTTTGCCAGAATGCGCTGCAGGTCCTAACTTTGCCTGTCTGCACAATGACTCAAAGAAAGTGACTTGGCAAGCTGCCATGTCACTCCAGGCCATCTGCCTTGACCAGTTTAACAGCTGCTTGAATGGAGGGCTGATCCACCTGAACATTGCTGCAGAAATGCACATTCATTTTAACTGTTGGTAAAGATAGATCCGACGCTCCCTGGCTCTGAAGCTAGCTTGACGCGGGTTGCATGTGCAGGCTGAGAATGCCATAAAGGCAGAATTTGCCATTGCCGGGCCCTCCCCTGATGACGTCAAGCGCGTTCGCTTGAAGGAGATCGAAGCGGAGCGGGGCCGGCAGGTGAGCTGAAGCTTTTTCAAATATTGGTGCTCTGTCTGTCCTCCCCCTTCCTGTTTGTGTTCCTTTTTCTCACCTTCTGCATGTCAGCAAAGGGTCATGCAACAATCATAGACCGGTCACAATACCGTTTGTGTAATGGTATGAATGCCCTTCTGGTGCAGCAACAGCACGGTCTGTTGCTTCGTCCTGGTGCATATCTGGCCTCCCTGCGGAGGCACGACAAATTCGCAGGTCACTTTGAACTTGTGCCCATGTCAGAGCTCGACAACTCACATGTGGCGCTTCTGAACATCAGCATGTGCTGAATGTGTGCACATGGGCCAGGCGCGCTGTTTTATCGGATACGTGGGCCTGGAAACCAATTCATGATGATGCTGCTTGCCCGTGTTTCTGAGACAGGACCTTCTGTCATCAACTCTCAGTGCAACTGGTTGTGTTGACTTCTGGTGTTGTTGTGATGCAAATCAGGCAAGGGGTGCCCTGGTCAGGCTAGGTCCAAGCTGCCTGAGCCATCAGGGTCGCATGCACTTCATGCATTCAGGTCTGACCATGCGTACTGGACCATTCTAGTAGATTCCGGTGGAGACTGCGGCACTTGCTTTCTGAAGAAATTCCAGCAAAATTATGCAATGGTCATTCTGCAAATCAAGGCCCTGCATCACAGGGTGATATACAGATGCATTTGCACCAGCGGCCATGAGGGGCGATGGATCTGCTGCAGGAGACCAGGAAGAGGGAGAGGGAGGCAGCGGATAGGCGGACATCGAGTGTGGTTGCGGAGCCTCTGCAGGAACTTGGACCTCAAGGGGCCTCGCCCACCCCTCCCCCCGACTCCCAGAGCTTTGCTGTTCCGGGCCCACGGATGCCCGTGCGGTCGAGTCTGCAGTCCAGTAAAGGTGTAGCTTGACTCTCCAATGCCCCCCTCCCACGGGAAAAACTCTGCTGTTCGGGATCCATGCATGCCCATGCAATTGAGTCTGCAGTCAAACGGATGTCGCATCTCAGGCCCTCTTGTGCTACTTGTGCACGGAGGTGAAAATATGAAATGCTCTCAGAGTCAGCCGCCCCCTACCACACCGAGCCTTTTCGTGCAATGTCAGGTCATCAGGCCATCCTCATTTTCATATGTCGAGTGCTCAGGTGAGGAGGGGGAACGGGAGGAGGGAGTCATGGGCCAGCATCTGAGCGGACATGTACACTTGCCCAGAATGTGTCAGAATTTCCCCTCTGCAAGTGAGCCCTGTTGCTGCAAGATGGTTGAGGAAGCTACACACACACCCCCCCCTCCTCCCCCCCGCGCGGGGGCTGGGTGCCATGCCCTCGACGGCCAACACAAGCGCTTGCATATGTTTGAGCATTGTCGTTCTCTTTGTGCATTTCAGGCAGTGCACTTGAATATCACAACAGGTTAAGAGGCGTCGTGCATACCCATGCCCCTTGTCTGCTTGCTGTGCAACTCCATATTCACCACCCCAGTTGCCTTTGCTCTGATCATCAATGTTTGTTCTTTTTTACGTTATCTTGCTGACCGCACAAGAGTTCAAAGCATCATGCCAAGCAGGCTCAGCACCGTCCTCAAGTCAAGGGCGCTGTAAGGCTGTCCTCGCAATGCTGGTGACAGGATGCGGCAGCTGCTCCAGCAGCTGCCGAGCCAGATACCGAATGCGGCCAATAGCGCAGAGGGCCGGAGGAATATTTGCATTCCTCATATCTGGTGATCAGAAAACTTCTTCAGCCTGACGCATGTGTGACAAAGTCTGCGATAAGTCACTAGTACATGTCCAAGAGCAGCTTGCTGAAGTCGCCCGAGGGCAGTGCAGACGACAGGGTACAGAAGCTGCCGGAGCAGCTGCCGAGCCACATACCAAAGCAGCATCATGCAGAGAGTACTCTTAGCAGAACGTTCAAGCCCAGCTTGCTGATGAGTCCCAATTGAATGCAGGTGACAGGGTGCGGCAGTCGCCCGAGCAGCTGCCGAGTCACATGCCGAAGCGGAAAGCAGCGCAGAGGGCCGAGGCAGTGTCCGCCTCCCTCATGGCTGCGGAGGACGCAAGAGATGCGGATGGAAACCCATTGGGAGGGACCTTGGCAGCTGACGTGGCAGCAGTTGATGCCATGTGGGGCATAGGGGATGCCCATGGGGGTATGGTCCCTGACAGTGGGGATGGGGCGGCCCCCATAAACTTCACACGGCAGATACCAGATGGCATGAAACAGTCTGCTGATAACCCTCAGGTGGGATTGCAAGTCCATGCTCAAATCCTGTCCTTTCATGTATGAACCCATGAACTTCACATGGCAGATCCCAAACGGCATGAAACAATCTGCTGGCAATCCCCAGGTGGATTTGCAGTGCAGGTTTTCATGTTGACCATCTGGTTGTTCATGCATGACTTTGGATGACTGGAAAAGAGCAATGATCCTGTCGCCAATGCAAGGGACCATTGTGCACTGTGATGCATCTGTGTGTCCATGCTGCCTGAGCACTTCAGCTCCTTGGTGTGATAGACCGTGGGGAGGGGGCCGGTGCATGAGTCTATAGGACTCAAGCTGATGTGCTTGGGAAGAAGCAAAGGTTGTCAGAGGCTGGTGAAGAAGATGGCAAAGCGAGGACAGCTCATTGCCCTGTTCTGTAGAGCCTTCTTGTAATGGCTTGCCTTCCATGGTCTCTGGGGATTGCGAAGAACTCCTGCCGCCCCTGCGGAAGTCCCCTTTGTTTGCTCCTGTTTGCTTGTCAGGCCGTCCGCAAGCAGGCATTTTGGGGACATAAATGACGGAGCAGCAGCTGAATTATGGGAACAACGGGAGAAAAGTTAACGCCTTTGGTGTGTTCGCTTGTATCCACAATGGGCACAAATCAGCTGGCGTTACAGGCGGTGGGAAGGTTGCTGACGCATGAGGACATAGGGCCCCAGCTGAAGGGGCGGCAGGCGGAGCTGTTCTGGCCGGACGACAACCTGTGGTACCTCATCGAGATCAGCGATGTCAATCTGGAACAGCACAAGGCGCAGATCATATACTGGACTGGTGAGACGGAGGAACTCGATCTTGAAGATATTGTAAAAGAGGGACACATGTCCCTCATCCTGGAGCAGAAGCAGTGAGGGTGGAGTTGCGTGTCCTCATGACTGCCTCAGGACTGATGTCCCTACAGGATGCTTTCTTTGCGACTCTGAGGTGCTGAATTGGCGGTCCTGATGCTCTGTCACACGGCCATCATCACTGGTGAGGATCAGCACCTGAACTTCTGCGACAGATCATGATGCCCATAGGCACGACACGATGAAGCCGGACCATCCCCCCCCCCCCACCAGGCGGGACAGGCCCTCCTTCTCCGACCCTCAAGACCCTGGTCCATGTCCGTGCCCATTGCTGTCATTAAAAGAATCTCTGTAACATGCTTCAACCTCTTCCGTCCCTGGCACATCGAGTGCTGCTGTTGTCAGCAAGATGCTGTACATCACAATGCTTTGCGCGTCTACTTTCCAGTCATGCCCAGTACAATGCGCTGGGCCCTGTACGTCCATCAACCCATGCCCAGTGTATGGGCTTACAGCAGCATTGTCTGTGCGCATGCATGTGCGTGCACAGAGCATGTCAAAGTAAAGTGTCAAGCAAAGTGAGGTACTCTTGGCCTTGGCCCTTTTCCCCTCTTTCCGCCCATGGGTCAGCCTCTGCTTGCTTCACAGGCGCAGGTCACCAGTCGAGCGCTGATCTTGTCTGTCACAGCATTCCCAGTGAGCTTGCTCATGCCAAACATGTTTCCAATGTCGCATAGGTAGAGAAACAGTGGCAACTGGAGCACAGTGTCAATGCGAGATTTCAGTCGGGCCAGAGCCAATATGCCCATCGATGGAACACCTTCAGCAGCGGGCACCGCACAGTCTATGAATTAATTCAGCAATCAATTGATCAACAGTAGCCACAGTGGGACATTGTCATATGCAGCCTGGATTATCTTGCCATGAGCTGGCACACACTGTCTCTCGAATTTGCACTGTCCCTCAAGAATACCCATGCCAGCTTTGGCGCTGTTACCCACACTGCCCTCGGCATCATGTTGGGGATGAATGTATCTTGTGTTAGTGCTCAGCCTTTCAGCACATTCGCAGGGGGTATGCATACATTTTCACAGATGCACGTGATACAGTGAGGCTTTCTATGTGGCATGAGGACCAGAAGGGGGTGTCCTCATGCCTTTTGCGCCTGTTGTCTTAATATGATGAACTCTTGGACTCGCATTGGATGCGTCCCATCAACCGTGCTGGTGTTGCGTGGACGAAGTTGAAGTCTCTCTCCCTCTCTCTTTGTTGCTGCTATTTTGTGGATCCACATATTTTCATGACTACATAAATGGAGGGCAGGCAGTCACGACATGTGAACGCATTGCAAAGATATTTCTTTGCTCAAGTAAAGTTAAGCGTTCAGTCTATTCTGGACTCAGCACATACAGTCAGCACATATGCCATCGTGTTGATCTCAATGGCCAGGCCAACAGGTACCTGTGCCACCATGCATGCAGTCAACAGGTGATGACATTCAAAGATCCAACTGCAAAACCAGGCATCCCTGTCAAGCTAGACGAGCCAGTGTGCATTGCTGAGGGCACCACTGTCTTAGCAAATTGAAGGCTCTGTGCACCTCCCAGTGCATCACGAATGGTGCAGCATTGCAAATTGAATTGATAATTGAACATTGGGCCCACAATACAGCATTTGACTCTCTTCTGCCAGGGGAATTTGCATGGAAGCTTGCATGTTGCCATTGGAGCAGTGTCACCAGCAGCAGTCAGGACATGCAGTCCACCATTACTTCTGGTCTCTGCTGATCAGAGGCATTCAATGTGTGAAGGCCAACTATGGAAGCTGGAATGTTTTGCCAGCCTCCAACTCTTGCCTTCAGGATGGGACAATGCCTAGAATGGAAGCTTGCACTTAACTGTTGCAAGAAAACGTCTGAGCTGCTTCCGGTAGTGCGCTTGCCAAGGGCTATCTGGCCGTCGAGAAGCGTAGCCGGGTGCTTATTTGCGAGGACTGCAAGAAAATTCGCAGTATATTTGGCGTGCCTACATTGCTCACGCTTGCAGCCTCACAGCAGCACAGATCTCGCACGCGGTCACAAGCTACCTAGCGTGGCTTTGTCAGCGGCCCCGGCCACTTGGCAAGCCAGACACAGCACAAATCGCTCACAGGCCAGTTTGCTTGCACTCTCACGGCCAGCCACCTGGTCGATCGGCTCTGACCGCCAGCATCAAGGCTGCTGCATTGCAAATCTTGCCCGACTTGCTATGGCGTTACTTATGACTGCAGTGACCTGCAGCAGGCTATTCTCGTGGTGTATCGGGGTTTCGCGACAGCAGAGCACGGGACGCGCGGAAGACGCCCCATTGGGTTTGGCGAGCAAGTCGTGAATGACCTTGCAGCTGCTACTCCAGGACTTTCGGCCTGCTGCAAAGCCACCAGTGCCACTGAACCAGGCCCGCCGCTACTTGTTTAGAAGGCAACCGACCTTCCGGCTGTTGGAGGTGGCTACCGGCAGTGTGTCAGGCCTGCTCGCCGGACGGATGACCTGGGCTAAGGCTAGGATAACAGCAGACCTATCGCTGGCGCAGCGCTGCTGAGGTTAGATAACAGTCATAGGAGGATATGCTTCTCAAGTTGTGGACTGTCAACTGAAAGAGTCTTCAATCCATTCCTTTCACTTCAGGCATTTTGTAAGCTCACTCATATTATGAATGGTAAATCAAGGTGTCTCTTACCATTGCATACCACATGCGATTCAGGAGCGTGAAATTGGATATGACAGCCAGATGGCCTGCATGAGCACATTCATATTTCGCACATCAGCTGATGCATGCACTGCTTCAATGCTTAGGAGTCTCGCGCTGTTCAAATATCAAAAGAGGAAACTATTGCCATTTGCCGTGTCTACTTCATTGGCGTGCCTCACTGAAGTGCCACAGGCGCAACCATGCAGCTATGTCTGCGGAAGATGAGCCTGCCCATTGGCATATGCAAGTGTGTTGAAGGAGTCTTGCAAATCATGCAGAGATACCTGCCTCTCATTTGTTCGGCACCTCACTAGCAGGGCTCTGCAGCAATTAGCTGCACTGTTACAAGACGTCAAGCTGCTTCATGAGCCAAGTAAAAAGCAAAGAAAGCAGACAAGCAAGTTGAGTAAGCTACAAGTGGCAGTGCTGGCATGCAGCAAGCAGTAGGCACAAACATGGGAGCCAGTGCCTGACCAATGCAATGGTGATACTGCTGCAGAAGAGGACTGGCAACGGGATGGGCCCCAAGCGGAGGCTTTCCCAGCGGCAGGGCTATGACCAAGGGGGTGCTGAACATGGAGTCTGGAGCTGAGGACCCATCTGCGGATTCCAATGATGCCTCCATTGAGCTTGTTCCCAGCCCACTGGCCCCAATTGTAAAAGTCCCTGCCAGCCCCTTCAAATTTGACAAGCGCCGCCTCAAGATCGATTGGCGCCTCCTGCACGGGATTGATGTCGACCGTGTGGTGAGCTTGCATGCTGCATCTTCAAGGTTCTTAACGTATTTCTGGATCTTGCACTCAACAATTTTCAGCTTTCATTCCTCAGGCTTGTGATACACAGAAACTACAGTGTGACACAATGATCTTCTCCTGAGTCCTTGCATTTGTTTACAGCTCTCAGTGCACCAATGCAGGCCATGAGGGCTGGCTGGAGACTCTGGGCTCCTCTGGGGTGGTGATGGGATGGATGAGCAGAAGAAATAAGAGCACAGCATTATGCCTGCTACTGTTCAGCACGCACCCACCGGTTGGAGCATGCCCAAAATTACGCAAGGACGAGTCCCTTTGCAAACGTGACCCAAATTGCATCTGCATCAGTCAGCATGCATGAATTGAGAATGGCAAAGGTCTCAAGATGTGCATTTGGTATTTTCGCTCTCAGCTACACTCATGCTGCAAGGATGCATGGGGGCAAGGCATCATACACACACAGAGTGCCTTGACAGGAGGCCCACCTTCAGAAGCCTCTGCTGCAAGCGTCTCGAAAACAATGCTGCATCTTACTGCATGGTCGGCTCAGGCTGGCGGCGAATGGGGATGGGCATGCAATGCCAGCCGCACACTCTTGCAAGGTGTTCCCTTTTGTGCTCTTCACTTCATGTCCAATTTTGCCGCATGAGCTTGCTCTGTGTGCCACAATCCAAGCGCGCAAGGGTTTTGCATGATGCAGGTGCGGGAGACAGATCTGGACTTGCTGGAGAAAGTCGTCAGTATGGCAGTATATGGGGACCTGGATGCAGAGAATCCACAGCACTAAGCCCCCTCAATTTCGGCCGCATCTGCCGTGTGGCCCAGCTCACGGGCGAGTACTTTGCTGCACGTCCAGGATCGCCTGGCCCTTGAGAATAGCCAGCTCAAGGTTGGAATCCTTGATGGACCTCAGCCTCTAGAATCATGCATCTGCCACTGCATGTGAGGGGGTAGGGGAGTGCCTGCTGCATGTCCAGGATTACTTGACCCTGGGGAAACTGTCAGCTCATATTTGGCTCCCTCAAAGCCATCACCCTTTGGACACATGTACCTGCCACTGCCGGTGGAAGGGGTGAGGGGGGAAAGGTTCAGGTGAGTACCTGCTGCATATACAGGAGCGCCTGGCTCTGTAAGATAGCCAGCTCAAGTTTGCTCACCCAGGCTGCCCTCAGTCAATGAGATCAATGCATCTGCAATTGGGAAGGGGGGGGGGGGGGGGGATATGAATGAGCACCTGATGCACGTCCAAGATCGCCTGGCCCTCAAGAACAGCCAATTCGAGATTTGCTTCCCTGACTGTCCTTGCTGAGACCCATGCATCTGTCACTGCGTTTAGGGTGGAGGGAGGGGGGTGGGGGGCATGATCTGCTCCACATCAGTATGTCCCGCGAAAACAGCCAGCTCAAGGCTGGCTTACCCAAATCACCTTCAGCCTCAAGATGCATGCATCTGCCAGTTGCCATTGAAAGAGGGTGGGGGGGATGGGGTCCAGTGAGCCTGCGGCATTCACAGGATTGTCTGGCTCTTGTAAACAGAAATGGGTCTCAGCCGCAAGACGCATGCTTCTGCCACTGCCCTGCAGTGGTTTTGCGGAGAGGGGTGGGTATAATGGCATGTGGAAATGACACGGTGAGAAGCAACTACTGGCATAGAGAGCAAGCGAGCCAGCTGGTCCTTTTCATGCCTGAGCGTGATGCGTTCAGGCATCACCGTGCATTGCTGGTCTTGTTGCCGTTTGCAAGCCGTTGCAAAGTCTGGAGGGATGCTGTCCCCCAATGATTGACGCATCCACCTCTGAGCAATACAGGTGTGCATCATGCAAGCAGCCTGGACACTGATTCTCGTGCTCATCGATGCAGCAGGCAGCATTGACATGGAGCTCCCATGGGGCTGTTGCTGGCTCTGTTGCTAGCAGTGCTAACTTGTATGTTAGCCTCATGTTATTCACTTAATTCTTAAATGCATCACCCCTACTGATGCCAACATGGACAACGACACAATGTGCACTGCATCCTGCAGGAGGAGCGGGGGCAAGACGGGCAAGCACATAGAGGCCTCAGGCTGCGAATCAAGGAACAGCGGGAGGGGGGCCGGGAGGGTCGCAGAGAGCTCCGCAGAGCCCAACGCAGCCTGCGGGCTTATGAGGTGCGGGTAGAAATTACTGCATGGCCACGTCTGCTCTACAATTGAGCTCGTGATCTCAATCTTCAGCAGGCAGGATGTATCTCTCATCTGTGCAGTTCCAGCACAAACAATGAGATGCTTCCCAGCTTTGGACTTGCCCATGTGCAGTGAGGCAACAGTCATTGGGTCACCATTTTTTCTCAACAATCATCTGCAATGATGTCGCCAGATGTGGGGCCTTCGTTTGCTACATGCGCTCAACTTGATCTGCATCTGATTGCTTTGCCAGGCCCTCACAGGAAAGCAAACAGGAGCCTGTCAGATGTGGGCTGATAAAATGTCAGAATGCCTGCAGGCCCTGACTGCAGCAGCCAAGGCAGAAGCCGAGAGCAGCTCGGCAGCTGCAGCAGAAGCTGAGCAGCTGAAGGGCAAGCTGGCTGGAGCACATGGGCAGGTCTCAGAGCTCAAAGCACAGAGAGAGGCACTGCTGGCAGAGATCAAGCACCTGCAGAGCGAGATGCAGCGTTCCCTTGCCCAAGGTTCCTCACCTGCAGCTGCATTGGATCCTGCATTGCTGGCATTTGCGCACATGCGCCCAGCTCACACAGAGATGCACATAAGGCCGCACACGCCTGGGGCAAAAAATCTGGTGATAATAGTCCTATCCTGGTGAGGCAGCATGAGCATGGAGAGCCTCTGGGCCATGAGTACGGCAGACTTCACCAGCATATCACGCACTCTGGCATCGGGTGCAACGCCATGATCGCTGGTAGCCGCTACTTGTCTGGCAGTCCAACAAGTAGCGGCTACTGCCTACCATGCCACTTCAATAATGCAAACATGCAGTCCATCAATTCAGCATGGATGCATTGTGATGATTTGGGCAGAAGATGGTGTCAATTGGTGCTGCGTGAATTTCTGTGAATCATCAGTGCTTCAAAAAATACCTGCTTCAGTTGCAAGATAAATTCCGATATTTTTTTTGTTGCCACAATATGAACAGTAGCAGTTTCACCACCATTCGCAAGAACCCAATCAATCTGATAGAGGAGTGTGTGTGCATGTGCAGGGCAGGCAGAGCTGGAGGCAGCAGTCAGAGATGCTGGCCGCCGGGAACGTCTGCAGCTGGAGGACAGGTTGCAGCAGGCAGAGAGCGATTTGGCCCAGGAGCGGCAGCTCAATGGACAGCAGCTCAGGTAGGAAGATGAAGCGAGACAAAGATGAGATCTTGGGTTGTAAGCCACAATGCAGTGCAAAATCTACAGTTATATTGTTGACATGATAACATAAAACAAAAAAATTGGATCGACAAAGAGATGTCCTGTATCTGACGCTGCAGCAAGAAGAGAGCGATCTGGCTCAGGAGGACAGCTCAGTGGTCAGCAGCTAAAATGGGATATAGGGCCATCTTTCAAAAGTCACCCTCAAATGGGACAGGAAAAGAAGCTATTGTGCGCCCATGGGGAAAAGTGGTCGTGGGGGGGGGGGGGGGGGAGGGGCTGTGCTTGGCAGCGCTCTGGCGGCCACATCTGCAAAAGCTGCTGACCGGCTGCTGTATCTTTGGAAATTGGTTGCTCGTCAAACAATTGCAGGTTCAGTGCCTAGACTCACAGAAGTTTTGCTCAGTGAGACTCACACAATGCAGGGCCTCCAGAGACAGGGATGAGGAGGTGCCTGAACTTGCGGGAGCAACTGGCTAGCTTGCGCGTGAAGCAGAGGGCCCTGCAGGGAGAACGAGAATGCACTGGATGCAGAGCTCGAGGCTTCCCAGACGGTCCCAGGTGTGCATTCAACCCAAAGTGCACAGCCTTAGGTGTGCAAGGATCATTTGATAGAGACTGAAGAATGAATTGATTGAGACTGCAGGATTTGCAACAGCATGTTCCTGAAATGAAACACCAGCGTTGCGATGCTCTGACAGCACACATTGCATCACATCACATCACCGTTGTCTACAGATGTTCGGAGCATCGATTCCCTTGTGGGAAAGGCTTCTCTCTGTCATATGCAGGGGCCTTAAGGTCACCAGCAGCCATCACGATCCTGAGCAGCAATACTGTGCCAATTGGAATTTGCTCTAGATCAGCAAGATCGCACCAAAATAAAAATGGTAAGATCATATCAATTTTGCTTATATCCTTCAACTTGTGACACGGGTGGTCAACTCCTCAGAGCATGAACCGGTAAGATCATATCAATGTTGCCTATATCCTTTGACTTATGGACACAGGTGGTCAACTCCTCGGAGCGTGACACGGCACTGCAGCTGGCGGAAGGCAGGGCCAAGCGGCTGGCCCAGAGCCTGCAGGAGTCTGAGGCAGAGGTCGCATCCCTTGCAGGGCGCCTGCACGCTGCTGTGAGTATCTGCCTCTCACCAGACTGCGCACTGAGAGGGGCGCCAGAGGGTTTGTTAGCATGCTGCTGATCAACAGCATCGATTTTCAACGGAATCTCAGAACATTGCTGTTGCCAAGCTTACCAGGCTGATTCTGCCTGCTGCCATGCAGCATCTGGACTGCATCTGGACCGCTCAGGTTTGCATCTGGTAAATCCTACAGAGGGCGGCCGTATCACACTTTTATGCCCGATGCTCAGTTGGCACATGCCATTGTCAGGTCGCCAAAAGCCACAAGACCCTTACTGCCTGGAGGAGCAACATCATGGAAGAAGCATCACTGGGAATGAATTTGCAGGAGCGGGCTTTGGCAGCTGAGCAGAGCAATACTGGGCTTCAGAGGGATGAGGTCAAGAGGCAGCTGCAGAGCGAGAATGCCCCGCCTGCAGAGCGAGCTCCAGAACTTTGAGAACGAGCTACAGTCGGTGGAGCGCGAGAGGGACAGAGCCAAAGCTTTTGCATCCAAGCTCTCTGATGAGGTGCGGTTGGCCTGCATGCTTCGCATTCCCAGGTAGAGATCATCCCAAGGACGCATGCATGGGATGTATGCATTCGTTCCGATGAGATCCATGCAAGAGAAAAATAGCTGAAGCTTGTGTGTCCAAGCTTTCTCATGAGGTACTCCTGGCGGCATGAATGGCATGCACATATGTTTTTAACTTTCAGATAGATCACGCGTGCAAGGAACGTGATGAACATCTGGCAAGCTGACACGGTTTACACATGCCCGCCTATCACGCACAGATGGTGTTAGCTTTACGGTAGATCACACATGCATGGAACATGATAGAGATGTCGTCGGATGCAGATTACTGGACATTGCCAAGTTCATCTGGTGCAAAGCGTAATCTGGCTGTGCAATCTGGCTGTG
>CAWUCP010000176.1:0-24371 GCA_963920765.1 Ulota crispa
TAGTTGACCGCAGTGATGAGTAGACATCAGTAGATTGCCTAGAACGAGCCATCTTGGCAATGGTCCTTAGCAATAGCAAATAGTGACACTTGCCTGGTCTAGGCATTTTTTTCAGGCTGAACCAGTCGAGCCGAGCCTCCTTCATGCAGCTGTCGAACGTGGGGCTTGTTTGTCGAACCTTGCAACCGGCTTTACTGCCCTTTGATAGGTTGATAGGTTCATGCCCTTGCCAGGGCATATGCTTGTCAGGTGACTGCGCCTTTGAGCACGTCACATCTGCCACCCACTCTTGATCTTCCAACGGACCTCTTGAGCTATGCCTCAGGTGGTAGTTTGCGAACATGTTTTTGCAGTCTGGATGGTTGCCCTGGACTCTGCTTCTAATGATGAGTGAAGCAGTATTGCATGAGCCCCCAAAGCTGCTACTGAGTGCCGCAAAACCACTCCTGTACGCCTGTCATGTATAAGCTGCATGATCGTAAGCTGCACACTGCCCTTGCACAACATCTTTGACGCCCAATGCCGAGGTTTGCATCTGCTTCGAGAAAGTCCCATTGCTTGATAGCCACAGCCACCAATTGCTTGATGCAGCACTGATACAATCTAGCATTAAATCTTGACAATTGCGAGCTGCAATATCAGGCCGCATATGCTTGAGGCGGCAAGACTGATAGGCCACCTGCTTGCTGTCAAAGTTGAAGGTGAACCAAACAAACCATAAAAAAAACCTGAGGACTCTGAAAAGTATACCGACCCGGAGGATGCCTAGTGCTTCTGGGGGCAAAATTGTACCACGACCAACCATCAAACAGTACTGACTGGCGCCACGTACAATAGTACAGTACCTGGTTCAGTCTGTACCAAGTATGAGGTAACACTGATTGCAGATTCATGGACTGTGCCACATGATGGCCTTGAAACAAGTGCAATTGGTTCTCCTGGAGTGCGATAGGCACTCTTTTCGGGCGACAATGTTTGAGCGCACAGATGATGGAAACATCCTGGAACATCAGCGTGGCCTGGCTATACGTGAATGAATGCGCGATGACACTCTCCAAGTGATGCACAAATTTGCCTGGACAAAGCTTGCACATTCTGCAGATGCTCACAGCACATTGCGCTGAGACCCTCACCTGCAAAGCGTTCTCCATGTGCATGTCCCAGACACCATTTTCCTTTAAGCTACACAAAGACTGCCGCTGCAAAGAGATGTGCAAAGTAAAGTGATCTTCATGATCACTTTCTGCAATGCAGTATCATCGGCCAGATGCATAGGCAGTGTCTGTTAATGTTACCGTTTTGCGGCGCCAACTGTTTTTCCGGTTTTGCCGCGCCATTCAAGTCCGGGGAACACCGAGCCATCCATGAGACATGATACGATACTAATGCGCCTTCTGGGAGTGCTGCAGCGCAAGAGCTCAGACAGGAACATGTTGTAGCAGATGATGCGGTGATAATCAGCAGTGATCAATGCCTTCAGCACAGTAAGGGCATGCCGCTGCAAGCCGGATCAAAGCTTTCCCGAGATTGTTAGATAACCTGAGAATCTGCAGCATGCCGGCAAATTGGACATGCAGGGATGATGATGAGGTGCCAGCCCTAGTACTGCCTGCCATGTCAAAAGAATGAAAACTTGGGAACGCTGTTCTGGCAATGCCAGCGCGTGGTCAAGGCAGGCACCTCGCATATCTGCCGCCGAGCAGCTTTGAGAGTGACCAGAGGGTAAACAGCCACTGTGCGACAGGGCATAACCTTGCGATCATGCACTGCCACGGGACCCCACTGACTGCCATGTCACAAGGATCAATGAGACTGAAGCTCTTCATCATATTGCTGTTGCAGAAAGGGCTTCACTCAGATGGACCAAGGTCCTGTCACCGACCAAATCATGTCTGGTTTCCAAGGCAGTCTGCAGCCTCGAGCTGCAAAAAAGCTGCTTGCAGACGGATATTCTGCCTCTGTGGCATCTGCAGAGCTCCACATGACCTTCATAAGACACCATTCCTCCCAATGGCCCACTGCAAGGCGAGTGGTTGTTGCCGACGCTACTAGTTGCCTATGCAGCCAACCAAACATTGCCATGGGGCACCTCTGGACATGGTCTGCACTGCCTGCTTCTGAGAACCAGGGCCCATGCTTCTGGAACTTCACTATATCTTTGCTACCACCAAGTACGAGGGGCTCATGCTTAACCACACATTTGCGGAAATGTGCAATCGAGCATGCAGCCCCTTGCACTATGTGGTTGCAAATGTGTATTGAAGTTCGACCAGCAATCAGCCATCATTCCATGTGAGGACGAAGCGGTCTCTGCTGCGGTTATGTTACTGCCGGCCCCTGCCAACCATGGAGCCGTAACAGGGCCTGCACAAAAATCTTGTCATCAAGACCCCTGTCTAGCACGGTGTGCATCTGCAGTCCAGAAGCAGCTAACATGACAATGGTCAATCATAGCCCAGATGTCTCTGCGGGAAAAACTGCTGCTGGAAGGTCAATGATGTCTCTAGAGCTAGCTTCCATGAAGGTCAAGGGTCTTCCGAAAGATTACCTGAGATAGGAGGATCCAGGCAGCAGGAGAGCTTTTCAATTCTTATACCTAACTGCCGTCGCTTCCGAGACTTGCTAGAGAAGGGGAACTTTTGCACCTACCGGTCTGTGTCTCCAGCGAGCATGGTGCCGCCCAAGATCGGATGTTCAGCCTTCAAGACCACTTCAATTGTTCCCCCGGGCCTCCTGAGTTTGACGGCACGTCGGTTTCGAAAAAACAGCGCCAAGTCGTGCACTCCCTGCTACTTTCTGCCTTGACGAAACGCAGCTGCGATCATGCCACGCGCTCTTGTTTGATCTCCTTGTTTCCCACGAAAACTTTCCGTGAGGGCTTGGCCGATGCCACTCCAAATTTCAAATCCAGTCACGAGCGTTGGGTGATTTTGAACATTCAAAATTACTGCAGTGCAGGTGCAACTGCTCAAGCTCGAAACAGGGAGTCCACGTGAAATTTCACGTTGCGTTTACAGCTTCTTCGCGCGTGCTCGCGTGTGACAGCTTGACAGCCGTGGGTTTTGCTTGAGCATGCTGCGTCTACGCGAGGAGTGTCCTGCCGCGGTGCCCAGCGCTACCGGCATCCAGGATAAGAGCCACAGCTTCGCCAGTCAGCCTGGTCCTGTCCGCAGGGATTGCGGCTTTGTCTGGCGTTCATTGAGGTGATTCAACGCTCTCACCCTGCACAAGCTCGTCAAGATTTCTCCCGACCTGCTGTGGTGTGTCTGTGATTATTGTTGCTGGCAACTAACCAAGTTGCCAGCATATGTCTACATCATACAAAGTATCATGCCTGCTGTGGTGATTAATCATCCATCTCCATTGCAGCTGGTCCCTCGCAGGCTTCTCATGCAGTACCATGCGATTGCACGATGTCCTGCTGGTGATGCATATACGTGCACATTGACATTTGCGCCGTCACTTTTAGGAGCTACCTCATGCTTGCCTGCTCAGCGAAAGTTGTTCTGGTCTGGGGCAGGCCCCATGGGTAGGCAAGCTTCAGCAGGCCGATGCGATTTGCGAGTGCATGGAGGATGCCTGTTGGACCCGGGCATCACTAATATCCAACTCACAGACAGCAAGCTGCAGCATCCTCTGCTGGAATATCTGCCGCCGCTTTTACCTGCTGCCAACCTTGCCAGGTAACGCATTTGTCGAGATGGGTGGCATCTTGTGTGTGTGTGTGTGTGTGTGTGTGTGTGTGTGTGTGTGTGTGTGTGTGTGTGTGTGTGTGTGATCCTGAGTCCATGACTGCTTATGCCTAGAAGTGGGTTGCTCTTTGGCATGAGGGAGAGGGGGGGGGGTGGGGGATGGGTAGGAGTACACTCGATCTCCCGCCTAGAAAGCTTTGTCTATCTCGGCCCGGCGTCCCATATGACAGATTCCTTGATAGCAATTCGGTGGCATCGCAGTGCGTTATCATCAACTGATGGTTTTCAGCTATTGCTGAATGAGCTTGGTCTGCCAGGTTGCGGGCCACCTGCACCTCCATGTGCACAGCCATGGATGCAATACCTGCAGAGATCTGGCTGGAGAAAGGCCGTCAAATAATGCCCAGGTGGGCACAGGCCAAGCTGGTCAGAGCAGCAGATGGTCGAGCTGCACAAGCCCTTTTGCGCACCCAGGCGCAAATCTATGCCAGCACCAGGTGAGGCCCAAGACTTCCAAAGTGTTGAATGGCAAAAGATCAAATCCAAGCCTGGCACCCAAGCAACAACAAGATCTGTTCACATGTGCTGCACCATGCTCCGACAATGTACATGCAAGAGGCTTGCAGCACCAGCCCGACCAGGTAGACTGGCAATTCCCTGCCATGTCTGGATATCCGACAGCATATGTTGCAGGGCATGTCTGGGCCTGAGACAATGCCGAGGCTCCCAGGTTGCAGTGAGCGGGTGTTGTGGAGTACCCTGACTCTAGATCTCTGCTCTATCAGATGGCCCACATGAAGGCCTCTCAGATCCGGTTTGCGGTTGGAGACAGTTATCTGTGCGACGCGTTGGGTTGTTCCAAGGAAAGCAGAGAATATCACAAGTGACATAATATCCTTGCCATGCTCAGCGTGATTTGTCCTGCCGTAGCTGTGATGCAAGGTGAAAACTTGTATTGCATGGAAGAGCCTGCTGGCAACGCATCCTTCAGTCAGGTTCTAGGGTCAGCAAGCTGATATTTTGACAGAAATTTACATTCATGTCTCCTGTACTGGAACCCTTGAGGCTTACTGCGGTATTATACAAAGCAAGCTTCCTGATATAATAATTGCGCTTGCTCCAAGCTCAGTTGAAAAGGCGCATTATACAGCTTGGCTGACCTGACTTAAGGCCAAATTTACCCTCAGCCTCATTTCGTCATTTCAGCTGCCAAACTTCAGTCCCTCTTGGGACTGCTGGGATCCCTGACTTTTGCTCTGGCACTTCCATGACAGATGTCTGCCAATTCTGTATTCAATACGTATCCATTTTCTTCCCTGCCCAGATCATACAGGTAGAACTAATGATACAGAGAACTCCTGGCAATGCCAAGAATGATCAAGGCATGGTCCTGCAGCGTGTTGACCTTGAGGCAACTACCTGCGGGATGCCAGAGCCCTTCTCTTGCCAAGACTGGCCTGCTTGTCTGGGAGGTGGGACCTAGCATGCCTTCAGGCACACAGAGCACGACCCAGGTCAGACCATCCAGACTGCAATGCTGATGGTGCAGGTGGCGACAGAGGCTGGGCTCAGGGCCAGCAGAGCCTATCAGCATCCGTATCACCTCTCCCAAGCAAATTGGACTGGGACGTGCCTGGCCCGACAGCCTCTGCGATGAGACGACTTGAACAGCTCACCGCAGATGTTGATACTTTTCAGCTCTACTGACAGAGATGACATGAAGCATCGTCCATGAAAGGGCAGAACGCCGACTGGTGGTCACCAGCATCATGCCGGGCATGTATTTGCGATGACATGGGCGAGCAGATGATGCAATCTGCCTCAAGCTCGCGCCTGTATCATCCCCATGCAGATGGCATGGATAGCAAGAAATCCGTGTTGTTCACAGATATCCAGGACAGGGAGGTGCATGCGGCGGAGTCATCTAGACATTTCATATCACGTGACTGCCCAGTTTGCGTAGGCTGAGTGCTAGGCACTTATCGCTGTTGCATTTGGGGCTGCAGCAGCCCTTTATATCCTGTATATTTCTCAGAATAGATGCTCAGAGATGATATCGTGACTTGGAATATTCATCGAAAAATGTTTGGCTCATCATGCAATGAATACCTGAATGATGCCGATTTGAAGCTTGATCACAGGTCAGCAATTTGTCCTGCTGGGCCATGCATGGTGTATCCATGCTTATGGCTATCGACCATGGAAGTCGAGAGTATCATGGGCTGCAAATGGGTCCAATTACCGGCTCTATTCATTGAATCAGCACCAACAAGCTGGCAGTGGTGGACAGTTCTGCACATGCAGGAAAGTCAGAAAGGCGACACCATGTTCTCACATTCTCAATGTCTGGGATTGTCGCTTTGATGCATGCCATGGACCCATCAGCCCTTGCCAAGGGTTTCAGACCCGTTCATCAGCCCGTCGAGTTGGTGCGGCAATAGGCGAGACTGGGGCACAGTAGACTTTCATTTTCAAGGCATCAGACAGGCCATTGTGAACTTCTAGAGGTCACCAGAGACCAAGTCAAGGCTCACTGATGCGGCTGGCAGCCCTGCTGTACCTTGTCCTTCAGAGAGGCATTTACATCAGCATGGCTGACAATAGGTTCTATTCTAGAATGGAAGCATAGAAGTGATCCCACATGGCAATTGACTGAGGGTCAGATGTGCAATTCTAGCCCTGGACTGCATAAGTACATAAGCCATGTAGACATCATGCTGTTGGATGCGCTGTGCAACCCTGTGGGGAGGCCGCTTTCAGGCAAGAAAGGCATCAGACGACGCCAGGGCAGAGCTGCGGGCAATTGAGCTCAAAGAACAGAGTCGGGTTTTCTTGCATGTGGTGCCGCAGGCCCTGCGCCTCAGTATCTCTCAGGTCCCTGCCCATGACCTGGGAACGCACTTCATTCATGTGTTTCCAAACCAGTGGCCATCTGGTTCTGGCCATTGTGTGTATGCCGCAGGCCTTGGGCTGATACAGCAGCCAGTCTATGACAGTCATGCCCTCAGCTGTGGGCATCCACATGGGATGCTTTGATGTATCTCTTCTCTTGCCGTCTCCAGATCCTCCTCGGACCAGAAAGCAGAGTTGTAGGCCTCATGCAGGCTGATGATCATGTGTCTCTCCCGATCTTGCAACAGAGGAAACACGACATCTGTGTACCAGGTAGCCATCTCTCGGGTGTGCGCGGCGTCCAGCAACAGCGCATCTGGGGTCCCTGTCTTGGCCAGGGTCTTGTTGAAGTTTTCGCGCACATCACCCAGTATGAAGTTGAAGCGACCACCCCCCACAATGTTCCCTGCAGTCAGCACAATTGGCTCTAAATGTGCTGCACCATAGGTACAGGATCTGCTGTATGCAACCGGGCAGCCTAAGGGGACATTACAGCTGCACTGAGTGAGAAGTTGCCAGCTTAACCGGACCCCCAGGGCCACGGTCCACAGTGTAGGCAGCTTGGACCTCATTTGAGCATGAGGTGCAGAATTCAGCATTCACCTTGCCAAAAGACCATCACTGTCCAAAAATGCGGACTGTGGTGCTTCTATGCATCTATAGAACAGTTTGGATATACAGAAACTCTGTTGTCGGTGCCGGTGGCAGCACGGCTGGATTCATCGGGTGCATCCGCTCGCCTGGTGCCTGCTGTCACAGGCAAATGCGTTGATTCTGTCCAAGCGGGATCGCAATTGATTGGTCCTGTTCGGGCCAAAGCCTTTGGAGTGACGTGAGCCGACGTCTGCAATGTTGCAATTATCAGAAAGTTCAACTAGCTCCAGTAAACAGCACCTCCAGTCCTCAGAAGCAAACTGTACAAGCCACCTAGTAGTAGATAATGAGGAGACGAGGCCAGATAAATGCTGTCCAATGGCAGGCCCAGAGAGCACAGCCAAGCTGATTGGGGTGCAGCTGGTGACAGGCTTGGTCTCACGCTCTTGATCATTGCAAGTCATTGGAGCAATGGTATGACAGCAATGCTTGCGATCTCAGCCTCATGTTGTCCATACCCAAGCGCTAATGAAGGTCCGAAAGAGACCTGCTGTGTTCAAAAAGCATGTGATCAACAGGAAACTTCCCAACAGATCCCATGCAGCATATCAGATCATTAATAGATTGTCCATGTGCAAGCCAATCTGGCCTTCATTTTTATCATTTTCACACCAACATATTGGACCACAAGCTTTCCTGATGACGGCAGGAGTTTGCATCATCATTTCAGCGCATGCTCTGCAGGAGGTTCAGCAGGTCAGGCTCAGATCCTACCCAGATGACAAGCTGATTTGAGACAAGTAAACGGGTACTGACCTATGCAATTGGCAGCATGGTGGTGATTTTCGTGCAGGTCAAATGAGTAGACACGTCCCTTCTTGTTGTCATGGACCGCCCACATCAGGAAGATGGTTGAGAAGCCGTAGTTGGGGCTGATCTCATACACAATATCTGGCTGCTGCATGCGGATGCGCATGTAAGTCAGCTCCATCTCCAACTCGCTCGACTGACCCATCTGGCTGCACATGCAGGGATGCATTGGCTTTACGCCTCCTGAGAGCTGGCTCACTTTGCCTCTTCACGAGAAAGCGCAATATGATGTCAACTGCTCTTGACATTGCCCTCCACAGGAGGTTTACATCCGTGAATGCTTTCGCACGTCTTGCACGGATCATTGCGGCTGTCTTTTGGCAGAGTGGGTCAGGAAGACAATTGAGTAGCACTATGACAAGCAATGCGACAAATTTGTGTGTCTCACAGAGTGCAATGAGCAATTGCATGCCCTGGACTTCTCCCTAGTAAGCATGTATGAACATGGCCACACATGGACTACATGCCTGCATATGGTGCGCTTGACTTCCAATGCAATCTGCCACATAGAACACAACCACTAACAGCAGCTTTGGCATCTGCACCATCATGTGCTTCCTAGGCCATCAATGCCCAACATCTGGACAGAGCCAGGGCATGTTGCATGCACAACAGGTCGTGGTGGGCATATTGAGGCGCAACTGCATACCTGCATTTCCAAGCATAGTTTTTGAGCATGATAAGATTGTCCTTGTACTGCTCATATGCAAGCTTGTATCTGTCCAGCATATTGTACTGATTGATAGGCGGTACCCCACGACAGAGGCCCTGTCTGATTTGTCCTGCACCACGATGTTGAAGTTCATGTACATTGTGAGAGTTGCTGCATGGCAGAGATGGCAGAGATGCCTCCATGGACCCTGTTGGAAAAATTGACCAGATATGCGAGTGATCCAGAGAGAATTGCCCAGAGAGGGTTGCCCCCCAACAGCATTCCAAGTGCGCCAGATGGGCCTGTATCAAAGGAAACCCTTTTCATACTCCCACTTACCAGCAGACTGGGCTGGGCAGACCTGCAGTGACCACATCAACCAGAAGACCAGCTGTAAATGGTCAAGCTGGCATAGCCACTTCATTTCCAGGCGGACTATCGCCACCGTCGCGGACGGGAGATCGCCTCCCTGTGGGGCGGTATTACAGTGGGAGTTGCAGAGCACCGCGCAGTCCAGACCTTGCGTGCAGCCTCAGAGAGGGATTCAGCAGTCTCTCTAGCGTCTGGGCACAGGCTCCCAGACTTTGAGAAAGCCGCCTTGAAGATGCTAAGTCGCCAGTAAGTGTACGCTGAAAAGCAGTTCGATGTTTGTGGAGCGCCCAGATCGCCTGCTGAGTGCCTCGAGTGCGGGAACATACACCGTTCATCGGTTCTTTCTTGCTCAAGAGCGACCTGATGAGCGATATGCTGCCGCTGGTGCTGCCGTGCTGACTGTGATCAGATACGGAAACGGAATACGACACTGCACCACAGGTACCGCCTGGATCACACTCACAAGTCGAAACGCTTCCTCTATATATCTTCAGATCTGCGTCTCTTCCGAGAGTCCAGATCTCTGACGAGCGTCCGACACAGCTCACCGTCAAGACTATTGCCTGTCGATTACTAGGCCTACTCGCGCTTCACTTGTCTAGTTACAAAGGCGAATATCGACAACGGCTGGTCGCCCTTGTAGACTATGGACACGAAACCTTGGACTTCAGGACACACCTGTTTTCGTCACTTCGTTGCGCCAAACTCCAACAGGTCATGCGGAGGTCTCAAAAGACTCGAACGGCGCAAGTCGAGGCAGCGTGAAGCTCTGCAGCAAAAAGTTTGCGCAGCTGCTCGTAAGGTAGGCCATTGTTGCCTTTGCGCAAGCGAACAGGCTGTCCTAAGCTACCTCACTTGAGTGGTCTGCTACTTTATCTTATCGACTGTCCCTCTGCAGAAGGCGCAGCGCACTTCTCATCAGCAGCAGACGGTTGTGAGACCGCCCAAGACTGCAGCACCACCAGCGCCTCTCCCTTGCATTGTAAGGGCCTCAATTATGTCCAGCCGTCAGACATGCTTGCAATTGCCTCTTGTCTCAGTATGTGCTGCCGGGCAAAAGATTGCTGCTGCTGAGCTGAAGAACTCATGCGGCAAAATGACCAAAAGCCCACCTGAAGCGACCACGTCACGCGCCGCGCTGCACCCATCGCTGTCAAGGAGAGCCCAGGCTTTGCATGTTGCATGGGAAATGATGCAGCATGTCATTGCGGAATTTGGTCTCCGCCCCCCGGGAGGGGGGTTGCCTCCTTCTGCATGTATTGCAGGCCTTGGGGACACACGCATCGAGTTCTGCTCATCTACCACTTCAGGGGAATATCCTGGAAGTTGAGACGAAGCCATTGTGGCAAGGTTGGATTTTGAACCCAAGACTGCACATCAGCTGCAGGGCTGACGTGCTCAAATTTGTTCATCCATGCTGCAGGCATTGGTTGCCTTGCATGTAGCATCACATTGCTCTGCTGTACAGGTATGGTTCAAGCATGATCTCCGTATGGATGATCATCCAGGCCTGGCAGCCGCATCAGAGGCTGGCAAGAGCGTCATTCCCCTGTTCATCTTTGACCCTGCATTGTTCACACACCTCCTGCGACTTCCATTCGGCATCCAAGGTGTGCTGCAGCTGTGCTCCGGCCTGTGCACTCTTCCCATCCTCCTCAGAAAAGTATTGCGCAGTATATCTGCTTGAATGCATGCTTTTCTTTGCGACATTGTATCATGCATTATCTTGACAACTTGCACTGTTCTGGCTATTCCAGACGCAACATGCATAAAGATAAGAGGACGAGCGGCCTCTGAAGTTGCTTTCAGTTTAGAGGTATGTGATTGCGGACTTTGCACTCACCAGGGTGTGGCTACCTAATGCATTGAGCATGGCATGATCGTACAGCCCATACCAAGATATCCCTCCATTTTCAATGCCTTAGCATGGGCACAACCCCGGCAAGCCATTACGGATGCTTTGAATAGGACCCATGATGACCTGCACAACCTGTACAACATTGGAAGTGGACCTGAGGCACCATCACCTTGTCACTGCATCTGCATGGCCCCCCCCCCCCCCCCCCCCACACACACACACACACCTCCCCCCCTCTCTCTTCCCTGTGTCCTTCCCTCCACCCGCCTGGGCAGGTAGACCTGGTCAAGGGCCACACTGTACTACATGATTAACCACTCTGGAAGCCCTGCAGTATTTCATTTGACACTGGACGTCTCTGACATGCAACTGGGAAATTACTGCATGGTGGTGCCTTGACTTGCAGCAGGCCCCTCTGCGGTGAAGCTTGGCAAGGAGACAATCTGGGGCTCCATGTGCCTGAAGCCATGCTGAGCCTCACCCCCATCTCTTGCCTAGACAGGCCTGCCTGTCTGGGTCTGGTGTCCCGCATGATTGTGCCCTCAAAGGCCGTTTGCTGCAGGATCATGCCTTGATTACGCCTGGCATTGCCAGGAGTCTCTGTTCATTTTATTTTGGCGATGAGACAGCTGCGGTGGGCTGCAGTGCAGGTCTTCTGGGAGCCCTGCAGAGCCTGCGGAGTGGGCTGCGAGAGAGGGGCTCAGATCTGGTCATACGCGTAGGGCCTGTGCAGAAGGTGCTGACAGACTTCGCTCGGCATGTCAATGCATCAGAGGTCATCACTGAAGATGAGGTTGAGCACCGGTGCGTCCCTCTCGTACAATCCCCCACTCCATCGTAAATTCTGATGAGCGTGCGTCTGTCAGGAGCTGTCCTTCGTGCATTGCGTACCAACAATCTTCAGCCTGGCACATGTTCAACGGCGTTTGCCATGAAGGCCATGCAGGCTCAGCTCCAAGAGGCTGATGTGAAATGCAGGCACACATGGCCACTGTCAGCTGCACTTCTCAACCACCATACTGATGCCCATTGCTGTATGCTAGAGGGTCAATCTGCCACCAAACGTGGACGTCACAACAGATGCATGCATTTGTCCAAGATGCCTTCAGCATTGTTGTGATGAGTAAGGCGCGTACTGCATGCAGGCTGTTGCAACCCTATCAAGTTTGTGGCAGAGGCAGGAACTCCGTTTCAGAAATGGTCTTCACGCTGGCTAAGCGCTCCAATTGAAGTCAGGCCACAATCAGCATTCTCAATTGAAGATAACATGAGGCTCACATTCTGAAGCGGGCACATTTCCTGGCTCTGCCACAAGCTTTGTACATTGCATTCGCCAGTCGCATCCCCTCAGCCGCCATTGAGCCTTGGGCTACACACCTGAAGGCAAGCTTAAACCTGGAGTCCTCCTGGAGTTTTGACTGCAGCACACTGCTTGTAGGCAGGCACGGCTGCAAACGCCCAAAGTGACTAGTTCATTCGAGGAGTTCACTAGCCTGGGTCATGATATGTCTACCGCACACATTATGCTTGTGAGCACCATTTTGAGTGACATCCACCAAGCCGAGTCTGATATGATGGCTCTTCTGAAGAAGATTGTCTGCAGGTGGCACAAGCTCCTGTCAGGCCTGACATCCAGCCTCGGCAAGAGCTGCCTCCCTCACCACCTGGCACCTCAACATCTTTGACACAGCTGCATACGGGGACAGCTTCCAGACCTTCCGGCAGCGCAGGGGCGTCCCCCTGCCCTCCCCTGGACGTCCCCCCGTTCCTCTCTGAAGTACATGCTGGCTTGGAGAGAGGGGACATGCCCACGGTGGAGTCAATCAGAGCGGCTGTGGCTTGGCATGATGCCTGCACGCTGCCAGACGAGGTCAGCAGAATGTCTCCACCCCACTCACCCTCCACCCATCCCCCCCCCTTCTTCTCGGCTCCCGCGCTAGGCCTCCGCTTCCCCTGTATGTTCCCCAGGTCCCCCCTGAAACCATGCCTGCTTGGAGAGGAGGAGGACCTGCACACAGTGGAGTTGATCGGAGCGGCTGTGGCCTGGCATGATGCCTGCACCCTGCCAGACGAGGTCAGCAGACTCCCCCCCCTGTCCGGGCGGCCCCCCTGCGCGCCTGGCGCCCACGCAAACCTTCTGTCTTCTCACCTCCCCATTGGTCACCGGCAGACGGGTCCAAACTGCATCTCGTTCTGAACCCCCAGCTCTGCCGCAGTTCAAGCCGCATGCAAGCATGAAGTGCTTGGCAAGGAAAGAAGCAGCCCACCGCCAGCACCCAATGCAATGTTTGTCAGGCAGCAGCGCTCAACTGGAGGCAGTTCTCAGGCCAACAAGCTCGGTGGCAATTCAATCTTTCAATCCATAAAAGCAACAACCTTCAAGGGGCCTCTGGGGCTCATGATCAAAATGAACTCTGCATGCCAAGCAAGGTTGCTTGTGCCCAGCGATACCAATTTGTGTTCAAGCTTTCTCCTCATCACTTCTTCATGAACCGCCAAGACGTCACAGTGCATGCTTAGGTTCTCCACTGTGGACAAAGAGGGGCTGGGATTCTTGCCCCCTTGGATGAATGAATCCTTGGCGCCATGGACTTGAGAGTCTCAAAAGTGCCAAAGAGCAGCCCCACCAATGCAAATGTGCACATCCTTCGCAGATTGCTGCAAGAGCAAGATGAGGCAAGTGGGTGGATGGCGTGCAGACAAAAATCAAGCTCACTCTCATCATTCAAGCTGAGCGACACATCAACATTGCATGCAGTGTCTCTCATCCCTCTTTTGCTGTTCCTCAAAGGTCCTGCTCACTCTTGTGCTTGTTCCACCTGCCATGTGCCAGGTCAGAGGTTGGACATGTTGAGGACAAGCTCAAGGGCCAGTGAGAGGGATGATGTTGATGTGGAGTTCTGCACGTTGATGGGCTGAAATAACCTCCGGCTTGTGCTTGTTGAATAACTGCACAACCCAGCCTAAATGTACAAGTTGCGTTTTCGTTTGGCATCTGACCAGCAGCTTTGGACCCTCTCAGCTACTGAGCATTGGTCTCTCCAGGTCCTCACAAGTGCCCATTCCAGCAGATTGCCCTGCCACATGCAATATCAGATCGATCGGGCCCATGCACCAGGCTGCAAATCTGCAGGATGCAGCATAAAGCAAGCCACTGCCCTGCAGCACTGGCCAGCTCACCACGTTTGACCACAAAATTCCCTATCACGCTGGCGATGCTATGCTCTATAGGGATAGAGGAGGAAGCATCGCTTTCTGAGCTTCTGAATAGGTCTTGCTGGATGACTGAGATCCTCTCGCCTGTTAGATGTCAAATTTTGTAACTACATCACAGCAGAGCCACGGAGTGCAAAGATACCCTCGATTGGGGGCCATTGACTGGTGGCTGGGGGGGTTGTCGATCCAGGTAGACAGGGGAATTTGCCATGCCATTAGCAATCAATGCAATTTCTCTGGCAATTGTAGCTGACTGACTGCAGGGAGTAAATTCAGACCAAGACCGTTATTACCCCATTGATATCGGCATGTCTCATCAGAGTTGTGGCAGTGTTCAGGCAGTTGTATCACATTGGGGCCTGCTTGGGGTCATGCCTGTTGTCCGAGGAATGAATCCCAACTCAGCGGCCAGCTATGATGCTTTTGGATCTGTGTTAATTTTGATCAATCCTGCTGAGCCCATGATTTCAAAATTGTCGATCAGAGACCAATGGATGTCGGCATCTGTTGCAAGTCTGTTGATGTCTGTTGCCATACGATGGCCATTGAGGACGAGATGTAGTATGCATTGACTGTGATGCTCTGCAAACTGCCCTGCAAGGCTATCCTGCTGCTGCTTGAAAATTGCCCTGTCGATCTGAAATGCATGATGCCGGTGCACCCCTCCACCGTGCTGTGTATGCTGATTGACTCCTCTTGACATAACATTGTAATTGATATGCCGCCAGCGAAAAGGGTCTGGCATCTCTAAGAGACTGCCTGATGCAGATTCAGTCAAGCTAGCAGATGTGCCCGGTGTCCTGATGTGTCTCGCCCATGTCAAGCTAGCAGACGCTGCGGACTGAGCAGCGTTACAATTTGTGTCTCAAAGAACCCGCAGGATCCATTAGGCGTCTGAGGCAGGTGATCTGACCTTGCTCGTATCCAAATGTCTCAGGCAGGCGGGAAGCTGGATCAGCATTCATCTGTTCTGGCAAAATGTGGCCGACCTCATTTTGAACCTGTCCATGGCCTTAGCAGCATGTGCTGGCATCGTCATGGCGTCTGTGTGACCATTTCAGATGGCAGGCTGAGCTCTCCTTCCTTCCTGCGAGCTCTCCTTCCTTCCTGCCCAGGCTGCCACAACAGAGACCAGCTAGGCTGCCTTTGTCTGCAACTCAGCTTCCTGGCCTGCACTCGGCCTCTGAGCGCCGATGTGCATTGATTTCTTTAAACCAGAACAGGCCTGTCTGCAAAAAACACAACAATTGACGCTCTGATGTTTGTTCAAGACACACCATGACTGAGCTTCATCCTGGGTGAGGGCATGGGCATGAGTGTGACAATGTGGCAATCTGTATGGAAGCATTTGCAGACTTTCTGGCAGAAAGTCATTGTGTGCAGCTGGAATTTGATAGCAATTTCTCATGGCGTTGGGACTGAAGTGTACACCTCTCTGAGCTCAGGCCATCCGATTGGTTGCTTTGCAATGCCTCAAAACCCCTCAGCAGCAGACTCAAAGCATCAGACACAATCAGACTGGACAAGGGGATTCAAAATCATGATGCTGTCTGGCACATTATCAATGTTATGGTCTTGAGTCCCCACTGGGTACACTTTGCCTTCACATGGTTCTACAAGCTGAATTGCTGAAAGTTTGAAATTGAGCTTCCGTGTGCGCCATGAACAAGACCTAATTTGAGTCCGTGACGAGTGCAGCAGCTTCGTCTAGGCAAGCATGAATCCTAGCAGATCTCTAGAGACCATCTCCTTGCAGTGATGCACCATAGCAATGTCTTAACTGGTCAGAGGGACAATATGACTGCAGCACTACGTGTGTTGAGGGCTCTGCTGCTGACCCGCACGACTTGGCTTTTCCTCTCAGAGGCATCAAATAAGACATTGCCCTGACATTATTCAACATTTGAAGAACTGCTGTGATCATCAGGCCAGGGTCAGCCTGCGCCAATGCATGCAATGTAGTAACTGCATCGCCAGGTTGCATCGCATGCGCATGAGTGTGTAACTACATTGTGGGCTGCTGATGTGGAAGCCAGGGCAAGATCGTGTCTGCATGGGCCACAACTGCATCACAGATTGCAACGACTGCACCTCTTAGGCCCCGTGAAGCAATTGCCCATCTGGCAGTCATGCTTGAGGCCGTGGCAGACTCACAGCTCCTCTGCGTATCCACACCAGCAGACAGTGCAGCAAATCTGCACAAGAAGTATTCTTCACTGTGTATCTCCAGAACCTCAAGTCATATGTCTGATGATGCAGCAGGCTTGTCTGAGCGTAGGTTTTGAGCGCGTCAATGGGGTTGAGACGCCGGTGCTCCACGTGACTCTTACTGAAGAGCCAAGTAAAAGGCCTCTGCTGTCTTTCTCAAGCAGCATCCCAGTGGTCATCTGTTCATGGACATCTGGTGATTTCTGCTCCAACTTCCAAACTGGCGACTGTACTGCTGCATGTTGGCGCAGCCAGTCATCAGAGTTGCTCAATGCCAATCTGGAGCTCCTGAACCGATTTCATGGCTTATATCACGCTTTTTCAAAGACCTGCTTGCTCATGAGCGGTCAGCTCAAGGTTTTTGACGTCATCATGTTTGGCAAGAGCCCTTGAGCATGCACCAGGCACGCCTCCCATCCTGTGTCAGAGGCTGCTTTTTGTGCGCTGCGCTGGGGTGGCCCGCCAGCCTGGCATAGCCTGCCTGTGAATTTCTGCAATGTCTCGACGACTCATGTCCAACTCTTTGTTTCTCAAGCTGAGCAACATGGTACCTTTTGCCTCGCAGACAACTACACTTTGAGGCTGCATCTTGTCATGCAGCACCTCATCTGTTCAAGAGCAGGCGGGTTGGTCCCAGAGGATATCCTGCTGATCTTCGCATGCACCCAGAGCTCCCCTGTCTGTGAATGCTTGCTTCCTGAGGTCTGAAGCTCCAGATTTAAAGCTTCAAGCTTGCCACGTTGTAAAATGCTAGCCATTGTGCGACATCGACAGTCAAGAGGCTCAACAACTTGGGATTGCCAACACTGTCCTTTTTGAGTCCTTTTTGAGTGTATCAAAAGTTTCAAGTGTTCTGACGGTCAGCTGCATGTAGCAGACTGATGATAGATGCGGCCTGTTCATGGGCTCCTGATCTCTTCCAGCTCTGAATCTATCTGCTTCTGCCTTGTGCTTGCCAAGCATTGCCTTGCAAACTTTGGGACGTCAATGAGCAGCTGGCATCTTTTCCAGGAGCACCTTGGCAGGCAGCTTTCTATACTCATGGCTAGAGCCTAGTTGATGGCATGCAGGCTGTCTCTTGCATCATATGATGATATTGACCGATGCTGGGTGTCGCCCGTCCATGCGCTGCAGTATTGATACCTGTATCATGCATCAGAAGGATCTGTGTTTGCACTTGCAGCGATAACCAATCTGTCCTGCAGATGGCGTCTGGCATGATGCGCTATGGTTGTCACATGCTGATTGCAGGAGTATTCCCCAGTCAATCTGCATCATGTTGATCTATATTTGCAAATATAGCTGGCACATTCCAAAGGTTCAGCTTGCGGCCGACGTCATTGTCCGTTCTTGTTCACCAGAATGCTGGGTGCATTGTTTGGCTGATTTGTCCTGCCCTGCAGATGAGCTCAGCACTTGCGTGCTGTCTGTTGCTGCGGCCGAGCTCCTCAATTCAGGCTGAAGCACAGATGCCTTCCCCTGTGTTGAGTGAGCAAATCGCAAAGTGCACAGGCTTTTGGGCCTGCCGGGGTCAAAGGATCACTCCTTTGTCCGAGTGCAGACGGTTTGCCTTCTTATCAACACCCACAAGCCACAACGGCAAGAATTCCAGGCAGCATCGGGTGCCTTTGCTCTCTGCCGCCCATGTCAAGATGACCAAAGGCTCCTGAAATGCTCAGAATTTCGTCCGTAAGGTCAAAGTCAGAAATATCTTTCGAGTGCAAATTTGCGCTGGCGATGCCTGCTGTCATCCTCTGACATTTCACTCCTCCGATGTCAAGGTTCCTGACTTCAGTGGCTTCATGACATTGTGTCATCTCATTGTCAGCAAAGTTATCCTGGTGTTGTCGGACTCTATAAATTTGGGGATTCAGACTGCCATCTCATGGACAGAATGCATTGCAGGCTTGCTTTGTAGGGCTAATGCGATGCCTTTCCTCAGGATTGTACTGAAGAGATTGTGTCTGCTTGTCCCTGATTGACCAGGGCCCCAGTTGCATCCAAAACCTCTCGGGATGGTTGTCTGCATTAGTTGCCCCTTCTGAAATGCCATGGTGTTTATGCAACTTCTCTGAGTGGGGTCCACGACGAGCGCGTGAGCCCCAGTGGGTTCAGGTGCGCAACAAATGCCAGACAGCTTGAAAATGCAACCACTGGGTAAGCTTTATCACATTCAGCACAGCTTGTAGGCTGCAGGAGTTCAAGGACGCAGTAGCAAGAGCACATGCATAGTGCAAGCTATTCCTCACAGAAAGGCGTTATCTGCAGATCGACCGCACATGACATTGCGGCCGGACCTCCACAATTCTGGTTGCTCTCTTCGTGCCAGGTGCTCTGTCGCTGCGCTGGGTCAGGGCTGCAGCGTTGATGGGAGCATGCTCTCGAGCCTGCTGTCATTGCTGCCTTCATCGCTGCTGGAACGCTCATGCCTTGTGCAGAGTGCTGGGTGCCCAGATCTCATTCTTGGTGAATTAATTCAAACTCAGGACCTCAAAGCATACACATGGGTGCTGGTACGGGTTTCAGTGGAATCCAGGGACCGCCATTCCTGTCAAGTGTGCAATGCGCTTAATCTTCATGCTTCATGACGTGTGCAATTGTTTTGATGGAATCACACTGCTTGGAAGGTGTCTGACAAGTCCTGCCTCAGGCTGCTGCTTCAGCTGCTCCACCCAGGGGTGAAGCCGTGTGACACTTGTGCTCAGCCTCCACTCCTTTGAGGAGGCACACAGGGTAGCCGCAGCATTCTGCGTGTCAGGAATCTACTGTGAGTACTCACCACAGGCCTTAGGCGCTGTTAATCATATGTGTCGCGAGCGTGTGCAAGAACACATGTGTGCTCAAATCAACAACTCTTCTGCATGATGCTGTTGTTGGCCATTCTTCTGAGGATTGAGTACATCAGTCACAGCATGACCAGGATGCCATTGAAGGAGCTGCATCAAGCAATCCAGGTGCAATCATCTGCAGGAAGCAGCTGCCTGTTGAAAGGTCGCTTCTGGCACCAAAGTTGTAGCTCCTTGGGTTACGAGCAAGTCATGCTGAGATTCCTCAACTACACGCATTGATGTCATGTCGGCTGTCTCGCAGAATAGCTGTCTTGCAATGCCCTTGAAATCTGTACCCTCTGCAGATGCTGTTTGCCCGTATGATGGGCTCATTCATATCCCTATGACATATGCAATGGGAGTCAGTCCAGACTGCCAGACAGCAGCAACTGGTAGCTGTCCTGCTGGGCCTGCTGTGCCATGTGCAGGAGCAGGATCGACTGCAGATTTCTTCTGCGTACAGGTTTGCAATGTGCACAATGCCATCACAACCCCCCCGTGGACCTTCGGCAGAGGTATGGGTAGGATCTGGTAGCACCGTTGTCTGTCAGCGAACGTTTTCAGGCCAAAAGGCTGTGAAAGCTGCTGGCTCCATTGGAGCATGTGAGCAGGCTAAGATTTGCTGATGACCATCAGGGCATTGATGCTGGGACTCTCTCTTCATTGAGCAGGGACGCAAATGGCTCTGACCGACACTGAAGGAGCTGTGGCAGGCTTTTGCAAGTTGACATCGATGCCAGTTGCCTTGACAGCTGCTGACGTGGGCCTCATTGTCAAACTCATGTCTGCTTGCAATACCCAACCATCGATGCAGCGGTCCTGCCTCCGTGCCTGGTCTGCTGAGGGAAATCACCATGCATTTTGGAAGAAGGAGGGGAATGCAGCAATGGCATGAGAGGAGCATCTTCGCCTTCCTCAGCAGCAGCCTGCATCAGAAATGTGCCTTATCTTGGAGGCCTTGTTGATGATTGCACTGCATGCAGATTTCAGATGAGCATCGTGGCGATCCTCAGCAGCAGCCTGTACCATATGTGCGCCTTGTCTTGGAGGCCCTGTTGATATGAGTGCACTGCATGCAGATCTCAGGTTCACCTGGGCATCGGACGGGAAGCAGTAAACAGGACGGATCATCATATCAACATCAGAGTGCTCTCCTGGGATGATCGACGTGGCAACATCTGACATCACCAATGACTACTTGGTAGGGTTGTGTTGCCTACAAGATAGCTATGCGCCGTCTGTGATTCAATATCGCTCAATACTGCTACAAGCGCTCAGTTGCAAAGAGCTCACAAGGACAAATTTTCTGCACAGGCAGATTGTCACCTCTGAGCTTGCTCGTCACGATAGCGTGCGGCAAAAGGATTCTGGTCTTATGCAGAAAAGCTGAATTTAATGGTGTCATGCCAAAGCACACGGGCATACCACAAGAGGCTTTTGTGCTCAATACAGCGGAGCAGTCACTTGCATCCAGGTCCACCTCTTGCAGGGGCGCCTCTGGGTCCCTGCTATGCCCGGCGTTGATTGAAACTGCTTTTCTGAGCCTGACTGGCTGTTGTGAAAGCAAACTTGGCAGTTGCCAGCGTTGCAAGAGCTCACCCCTCCCTTCTCAACAATGTGACAAGTTGCGACTTTCATACCGGGACCAACCCTGTCTGATGGCTTTCCAACACTGGTAATCTCTCCCCCTGTCAGAAATGGCAGGTCAATTTGCAGGTGGCAGAAGCGGCATGGAGGAGTTCCCAGGTAGAGCCCTGGCGGGAGCGAATGGCGCAGCGCCTGGCGGATGGCGAAGCCGCCACTCTCGCCGCTTTCAGGTCCTACCTCACCAGTCGCAGCCAATTGACTCAGCATCAGGTGCGACCTTGTCCAATGACCATAGCTGTGCCAGCAAACAATCATCTGTCCATACCTGCTTGCAACCAGATCGCTTGGAAGCAGGCAATTTCAAGGTGTCTCTGCAATTGCTGTCAGGCGACTTTCAATCGGATGATATGAACACACCACCGCAGAGGATGCCTGAGCTCAGCAGGGTTGAGCAAAACAAGTGTGCATCAGCTATCTCAATAGCCCCAGTGGAGGGGTTGGGCCAGTCGCATGCCATAATGGCCTCGGGTGGATGACCAACTTGCCACCGGCATCCCTGCATGTGCAGTGATGCACCGACAGGGTGGTCCATTGACACATGCATGTGTTTCAGCTGGTTACAGGAAGGTTCAGGTGTCTGTCATGCGCCTGTTCCCTCTCCAGACAAACTCCTCAAATGCCTTAACTCTGGCACTGGATATGCTGTAGTGGCTGTCTGTTGATACGGCTGATGCAATACATGGCCAACAGTAGACTAAGATTTCTTGTGTAACACTGGATCTTCAACCGCTGGGTGTTGGGTGGTAAATGTGCTCAAGCCAGTGCATCAATTGCAGTTCCTTCCTGGGCGGCAACTTGCATCGTGTACGTCGCATTGGCTGGGAGAAGACACGACCTTGCAAAATCGGCTCATCACTGTTCTGCTGAGGACTGCACATCCTATGCCGCCCACATGGCGTTGATGGCATGCACTAGTGTTGAATGTTCACGTCTGAGGCAAGACAATGCTGTGGAATGATGAACATTGACTTGGCCTTTCTTCAACCCACATTTTGCTGCTGTCTCCTGATTTCTGCCGCTGATGCTCCGCTCTGCTCTGCACTGCAGTGCAGAGCATCATGACGATGCAGGCTTTGCACAACGCTCTGCTTTCATTCGTGGCCCGAACATGATAGCCGGTAGGACCAAGTCGATGTGGCTGGAGTCCCGCACTGCACTGCCTGCACCATGCAAACCTTTGCCCACTGTGCACCGCCTGTGCTGGCCTGTATTTGCAGATCTCGACTCGGTCTCTGTCACAGCAGACTGGCCGAAGATAGCATTGCCTTTGTGCTGGACTTTGTGCAGTGCCATCAGTAAATCTCCAGTGAAATTTCAAGCATGTTCCCTGACTGCCTGTGGAATGCATGCTCCTCTCAAAGATCGAGGTTGTGCCCTTTTGAGGCCCATGTGGCAGGTCTCTGGCAACCCTGCAATATTGACGGGCCTGGAATATATCAGGTCTGAGTGCAGCAAGGTGCATTCATATGTGATGTACCATGGTATATACGGCACTACCATACAACTTGAGCAAGTCCTTGCCTGGCCGTACTTGTGGTCTGCGGCTGGTTCAACATTCAGCTCTCACCAATTCATGAGCATCCATGCTTATGCAAATCCAGTCTAGAAGCACCACGGCTCGGCAATGACTTGATCTCAAGTGATGATGGGCTGCATCAACCTGCAATTTTCTCCAAAGAGCAAGGGATGGTGGGTCCAGACTTGTGCCCGTGCCGTCCGGCAAAGTCATCATATGGTCTTTAGTGGCTTGGCGCTGGCTCAGGACTGCAATTGCCTCAGTTGCATTAAGGTAGAGCTGCCTGCCTCAAGTTTTGGGAAGCTTTACTGTTCCCTGCCCCTGCCCCTGCCCGATTAATATCGCTCCCTTTTGCAGCTGGGGGACTGTTGAGCTGGACTGTGCTCAGCTCTGCAAGTTACAGGGCCGCTTCACTGTGCTGGAGCCGGCAGATCTGCTCTGTAGAAGGCGTCATAAGTGAAGGGTATGTCTGCTAGCAGCAAGTTGGCTGGCATTGGACTGAGTCACACTCGATGACACAGGGCCACATCCCAAGAGCCATGACTTCGGCCAGGTCTCTGCCTTGAGACACTCTCAGACTGCACTGCGTTAGACCATGGCAATCTTCCTGTTCAGGGCAAGCATCTGATTGCGTCAATGCAGTGCTTGGGGTTGTTTTGGGCAGTGACCTGGACATCGTTGACAGTGGGATGTTTGCGATAGACTTGGCTGCAGGATCCAGAGCCTCATCAGCCAAGTGCTACGGCGATGAATGAGTTTTCCCATTTGCGCCCTGTGGGCAAGGTTGGTCACCCAGGTGGCTGGCTGTGGTACTGGGCCCTCCTGGACAAAGCCGACAGGTATCATAGTACTCTCTGGTACATACACATTGGCTGCTCCAGGACAGCTCGGGCTGCCATAAGGCATGCATTCAGACCTTCAAGGATATCTTCACCCTGGCCATCATAAAGTTGAGCTGCTGCAATGCAACGCTCTTGAGTGGCATGCAAGACATCTCAGGGAATATTCATTCTGGAAACAGCATTGGCATAGGATCTGGATTATGCGCAGCCCTTCAAATCTGCTCTTGTGTTATGACCTGGTCTGCTGTGGGCTGGTTGGGCTGGTTGTCAACTCAATAACAGAGCAGTCTCATCATCAGAATTTCCTCCTTCTTGACCACACTACTGCCTAGCCAGCTTTCAGAGTGCTTTGCGTGTATTTCCATCATCAAAAATGAGCATGCTTGAGGCAAAGCAAGTTTCTTGGCGTGGCAGTGGCGTGGTCTTGCCTTGCAGCTGAGCTTCCGCAAACACAACAGGCCACACATGAGCATTGCTAGGTCACCGGCAAGGAATCATGCTCCATGGTCCAGCCTTGGGTCAGCCATGCCCTTGAACATCCTTTGAGAGGTGTAATTCTCTCCCACGTAACCATGCACGAGCAAAAGCTTGCAGAAAGGTGTACGAGAAGGTCGAATTCTCCAATTATTCAAGAGCGTTCACAACATCATGTCAGGCATCAACTTGCTTTTTCGGTTTTTTTGTGCAATCTGCTCAGCTTAGGTCGCACATGTCAAAACTCATCATCGACTCTGACCTCCTTCAAAGTAGTCTGTTGAGTCCCTCGTTGGAGAGTGACATCCTCCGCAGCTGCAGCAACGTGACCAGGAGCAGCATGGCAGCACAGAGTTTAAGCTCTCTTGCAGCAAGACCAGGGACGGCAAGAAGCCTTCATATGGTCTTGTCACCTCACTGCCTGCGACCGTCCTGGTTTGTAGTGCATTTGATATGTACAGCCTCTGTTTTGGGGGTGCGGGGCGTGCCAATATCACTGCCATCCTCGATGATTTGTCCCTGGAGTGAGCAGGTCTGCAAGGGAGAGCCCTTTGCACAGGGAATGACATGCTTGAGCTGGTTCGCCATTGGCATCTGTCAGAGGCGTGAGTTGCAACGCAGGCTTGCATCATGTCATGGTGATGCTGATCGTTGGAGGCGCTCATGATGATTGAGATGCATCTGCAAAGGATGTTACAGGTGTTTTATAG
>CAWUCP010000178.1:0-14718 GCA_963920765.1 Ulota crispa
AGAATGTGTGACCTACCAGCAGCAGGTGGGGATAAGAGGTTGCTGGCAGCTATTTGCGCCTCCCACAACTGATCGGGCCGCCGGGCTACCGCAGCTGCCGCCTCTGATAGGAACTGTAAGATGGCCTCTGTCCACCTGTATGCCGCCAATCTTTGTGATCGAAGGCATGAAATGTGCACCTTTGGGCTGAGGAGGTGGTGTTGCCTTCTCCTGGATTGACTCGACATGGCCGGAGACAGCATGCGTACGTTCCATGACATGACATGAGATGAGATGAGCTTAGCAATACATCAGTGATGCGCAAAAACTTGTTCACATCCATATGCATGCTATTTGGGGCATGCTGAATGTCTTTGAGTTTATTGCAGACTTTGCACAGAGCCCAGGAGCCAAGCCCACTCACATTTGGCTAAGCTCTGATGCCCAAAAGCCTGCAGCTGTTTCATTTAGAAGACAGCATGCGAAGCCTTCCTTCCTGTTGCAAATCATGGCAATGCAGCATATGTGCTGTACCTTTGGCGGCAACATGAGCTGCAAGTGAGGACCAGACGGATCCTGTCTGATCATTCGCCATCAGTTGATGGTTGATCAAGTATCCATTAGAGGGACCAGGCAGAATAGATATTTCTGCAGAGGCTTGACGGAGGATGGTCACACTCAGAAACATTCAGCTCCAGGCGAGATTCTTTTTGATGGCCATTGCTTGAACAAAGCAAGCCATCACCACATCAACGGGCACAACACCAACATTGGCCCACCTGCTCAGGCTGGCATCTGCACCATAGGTCCTTGGCAGGTGCCCCAGCCAAATGTCCACCTCAGAGTCGAAGGGGTCAGTGATGCCCAGCAAAGATTGCAGCCGAGCACGCACGACCTGCTCTGCTTTGTGTGCGACTTCAGGCACTTGCGCTGCGACCATCAGCTTCAGCAGCGGCACTGGCAGAGATGATGCTGGGATTGCTGGCTGCCTGTATAGATTGCGATGCATTGGGAACAAGCCAATGGATGCGTCTATGGGCTGAGACATTGTCACGCCTGGTGGGCGGACTTGCCCCGAAGGTTGCCCTGAAAGGGGCTGGTGGATTGGCTGTGCATGCTGTTGTAGAGGCTGCTGTGATTGCAAGAAGGAAGGTTGAGGGAGGGAGGTTGGCAGATCAATACCGACCGGCTGTGACGATGTCAGGTCCAGCAAAGCGTTCTGACACATGGGTGACAGGTCTGCCGGCTCCTGCACACAAGCAGACCTCCGCTGGCAAAGGCTTTCACCTGCCATGCTTGATAGCAGCGCAAGGTGTCACTCAGCTTACAGGGTTTTGATATGGCCCAGTAGATCCTTGGTGCCATGAACTGCTGTCTCTCATTGAAACATGACGCTCTTATGTGACTACACGGAGGCCTTTGTATGACTTGACCGTACTGGGCAGCAAAATTGAACCCTAGGGCCTCCAGACTGGATCGCACCCGTCACTTGGAAAGCAACATTTCCCTTCAGTGGAAGGGGTGACGAATGTCTGATGGTCCTCCATATCAACTGAGCATCGTCCGCAATGGTACATCATGAAGAAGCATTTAGAGTGCTGATATGGCTGCTTGATGAAATCGCCCATGACAATATCGTGATGGCCAGTGCCTTAAACATGCCATGCTGCCATCTGACTCCCCACATCCCCCAACTTGAATTTCTCTAGGCAGTGAATACTAATCTTTGCTGAAGCAACCCAAACTGACTCATGAAAGTGACCAACTCTAGATGCCCAGGATTGAATTGAGCATGTCCACCAGCAACACAGCATATGATCTGTGTTGCATGAAGGAGACTCTCTGAGATGTAATGGACAAGATAGGAGATGTCAAATTGTGCATGGCTTGACCATCTTAAACGCACCAGCAAGGCTGCATTGTCATGCCCATGGTGGCATCTCAACTCTATGAGAAGGTTGGGCACTTGCCTTGGGTAAGAGGCGAAGAGGATCAATTGCGCCCACACTACCTGAGTCAATCACGCAGCGCTGATACCCGCTCAGGACCTCAAAGAGCCGTACGAGCATGAGATCTTTCCGGGATAGCAGGTCGGCATCACTGACCACCTCATCGTCTGAGGCTGATTCAGCCTGCATTGCGACAATGTGCTTCAGCCGGATGAATGGCACAGATCCATGGTTCTCGCTGGATGTCCGTGCCTCTTGCACCTCCAGGATGACAGGCCATTCATTCTGGACTGCCCTGGAGGATGCGTTAGCCATTGCAAGCTCTCAACAGGGACCTCACAGGGCTATGCTGATGCATTTTTGTGAAACTGGCTGATCATGAAATGTGCTCAGTATATCTTTGCAATGAGCTGTGCAAAAGCAACGCGAAGTGCACAGAACTCTACCCACATTTGAGCCCACTGCATCCACCAGGGTCTGCACGATGAGAGCGATTGCAATACCTTCCATTGCAATTAAGTTGTGCGCTTACTACTGCATGATAAATTAATGACAGACTGATAGACCTGCTGAGGAAGGCACATCATTTTTACACATGAACACTCACTTCAGAGGGGCTGCTGTCCGATGGGCCATCCAGAGCAGCATGCATGGCGATGAGAATCTGAACATCAGGGAGCTTCTGACGCAGGTTCTGGCGCAATTTCTGGGGCAAAACCTCAGCAGGAGCCTGCAGGCCACCTGCGTGACCCTAATTACCGTCAGTGCCGCTTGTCCCAGAGATGTCTGAACATCATGGGAACAGATTGTCCTGGAGATGCTCAGGCTACAGCTGGCACTGTTAGACATGTCAGATGAGTCATCAACCGTGACCTGCCTCAGCGCTCTTGATGTGCGATCCTGCAAAGACCCTCCGTATATCAACGGTCAGTGAAAGCAATCCAGCTGGATACCATGAATCATATGCAGATGGTTGCTTGCTGAATGTATACCACAAGCAGCTTGAACAGCGCCTACCAGCGGATTTTGACCGCTCTGTGCCGCGATCTGGCACTAGCACACTGTACTGACTGAATACTGTGAACATAATGCAGAGAGATCATCAATGCAAATGAAGCCTTGGGAAGAAGTGAGCCATGATCAGGCGCCCACCTGAGTGGGTGGAAGCTGAGCTGGCAGCTAATGGCTGGAGCGCTGTCATGGCTGCTGCAAAAGCCCTCATGATGCAGGCCAGCAGGCAAAGCGTGGCATAGCGGAGCAGCATGCTGCTGTGCTGGACGCCCCTTGAGAAATGTATCTGTGTGCACATGATCACAGTGTCAAGTATGCCAGTCTGCAATGATCACAAAAGCCATGCCTGGCCCAGAAAGTTTTATAGGCTGCATCCCTGGGGCTACTGCATTCCAGAATTGACTCAGCCAGCGCAAGGCAGATGAGATGCTATAGCTTGTCCGCACTGGCGATGCTCTCTGGAGCCTGCATGGCTGCAGCCATTGCACAATCGCTTATATGGTGGCAGCCCCTGCTGCAAGCCATGATCGATCCTTTTGATCCACAATAATGAAATAGGTCTCATCCTCAAGCTGACAACAAGCACTTTGCCGTACTGGAGACATCAGAAGGGGTCTGGGCGGGGCCCAGATGCATCTGTATCAGTTCCAAGTGCTGCCAGAACCTGGCAGCCATGATCTCCCTGAGCCCATGTCTCAGAGCATACACACAATGTGACCTGCACCACGATGTGCCATGAGGTATTAAAATGGGGATTAGACGGCACAGGAGATGAAAGAAGTTTTGCAATGACCATATGTCAGGATGCACTGGTGGAGGGCATGTGTAGTTGACCGGACGCATGAGATCAAGCCTACCTTCAAAATGCACTGAGGGCAGATGCGGTTGCTCAGAGCTTCCAAGTCAGCTTCCACACCAGCAACTCCAGGTCTGCGCACCATTTTGCGGGGAATCGGGATTCTCAAAAGGTCACAGAATGTGCTTCATGAGCGGATATTTGCACGGCAGGAGTGATGGCAGCATGAGTGAACAGTACGAAAACTTCTGCATTTATGGTGCTTAGTGATACCTGCAAGGGCATTGCTTGCAGCAACATAAAATTTCATTGCGACCTCCGCCAGAGCATGGCGCTTGGATCAGGGCCTGACACATCAACAGCCGGCTTGCGTTGCAATGTGCAGGCATGAGCTACGGCAGCATATCCGGCCGGAATCGTCAATACATAAGATGGCATCTGCAAGAGGCAATAGACATGGGGGCAGAGACATTGCATGTGATCTTGACTCGCTTCGCTGGGTTTTTGACTCATCATTTCCATATGCATGCAGATGTCGAGAAAGACGGAATGCGGAAAGTCAATTGGCTGGAGTTGGCCTGTGAGGTACATGAACAAGCCACCATGACTGCCCCCATTGCCATGTCTGCCAAGGCATGCATGGAGGGAGGAAGCAGTGTCTCTTTCAATAGTCCTTAGCAGCCGCCCAAGCTGTGCAGCGCTAGTTCGGCCTCAGGACTGTATCGCTTAGTGCAGTCCATGTGAAGCCAATCTGGCGTGTGCATAATGGCTGCAGATATCTCTTGGCAAAGACATTGCGAATCGGCCCACCTTGTAGCATCAGGTGCGGCAGCCAGGATGATCTGGCCCAGGACACTGGTGGCGGCAAACCACTGGGCTGTCAGCTCTGGTTCCAGAGCCAGAGAGGCTCTGGCCAGGAAGCCCGCTGCAAAGCTGGGCTGAGCCTGGCAGATGCTTGTGAGGATCTGAGCATGCGCCCTGACCTCTGTCACACGCAGGCGCAGCAAGCACTCGAGCATGCGCTCGTGGGCCTCTGCAGACAAAAACATGGTAACAGGAATCAGACAAGGCATATCCATGCACTTGCTGATGTCAAAAGATCTCCTGATGCTGCGCTCTGAGAAGCACATAGCTCTGACAGGGCACACGGTCGTGCATGCTGGCTGCCTCAAGGGAAAAGCGGGAGGGATCCATTGAGGTCGAGTCAAGTCTGAACATGAGGCAAAGAGTAGAGAAGCAAATGCGTGGAAGATAGCAGAGTGGCATTGAGAATTTGGCTTTCTGGACAACATGCAGACAGACTAATATGAAAATGTGCAAATTTGCGGCAGATTGCTTGGCAGCAGAATGGACATGGCAGCAATTGAGCTGTTTTTAAATGGCTGCTGCTGTTACTGAAAGCGTGCAGGCAGGCAGGCATGCAGCAATATACAATCTGCTACTGACCAGGTGACCGTCAATGGCACTAGGACTTTAGGAAAGTACCCGTTGAATGAGCATTGCTCTCATCCTCAGCATCCAGTCCGCTTTGCGATCGCATGGGTGCCATAGCTGCAGCCCAAGATCCATGTGCATGCTGCTTGGCAACCACTGCACGTCTGGGGCCGCAGAAGCCGTGCATAGGCTCTGAACCCAGGGTCACCAGGATCTCATGCGCGAGCTGGATCATGGCACGTCGGGGGGCATCGCCCCAGCGATTGGATCCCTCAGGGACAATCTGGGCTGCAAGACTGGACAGCTGGGCCAGTGGGGCTTCAGAGAAGACTCTGCTGCGCTGCGCGGGGCGGAACGCGCGAGTGACGTTGAGGGACGGTGGTCTTCAGCAAGCGCAGTGTGCGCAGGGCAACCTCAGGGGGCTGCCTCGTCAGCGAGTTGAGAAGAGCTGCCATGATTGGCCTGCAGAAGTAACTTATTGGTCAGTCCATCTGGCAATGTCTGGCAGGCAGAAGATGAAGTTGAAGATTGCACAAGGACTTTCAAAGGCTGTTGTTCCATTGACGAGCATGGAAGCTTGTAACTTCAGAGAATCTGCCATCAGTCAGATAAGCCAGCAGCAACTGGATGGCATGAGATGAAGCCCGGTCAACGTTTGCAAGAGCTGTCATAATCAACCTGGAGGCGATAGAAGAATCTGGCCCTGCCTGATAGGCATGAGAACGGGATGATGAATGCAAGAATACCAACCGTTGCTTCAATAGGTCTGCAGGACATGTGACCCATTTTGGTTGTTGGGTGCCTTAGCATAAGCCCAAAACAGGTCTACCATGACATGAGCCTGCAGGTTTGTGGGTTTATCTGCGTGGGTACAGAACTTCGGTCTCAGATAAGCTCAGCGTCTTGTTGCAGGGGCTGTGCCGTTATGGCTGACTGACATCATCAAATTTGGGACAGATATGCTGTGTAACATAGCGCTCATGTGCCGCAAGATATGTTCAGGTCACATTTGTATACATCTGCAACAGACTGAATGCGCTTCTTTGCAGGGTGCCGAGTAGAACCTGATCTGGAGAATGGTCGCCAGGAGACCATCATCGGTCGTGCACACCAGAGCTTGGCCAAGCTCCACAAGATGCGCGCAGGCTGGGCGTTTGAGGGGGGCCTGCTGCCGCCAGGTGCCCCAGAAGCGCATCTGCTGCTCCTGCCTGGGCACGCCCTCCATCAGCCTGCACAACTGCAGCTCCGAGATCAAGATCCAGCTGAGCCTGATATCATAAGCACACGCTGCCTGCATGACACGTTTCACCCTGCACCCCTCATTGCAATGTGGACATGGGACCCCAACTGCACTGTGAATCCCCCTCCCCTTCTGCAGAAGCGCATCTGCAGCTCCTGCCCGGGAACTCTTCAGGCAGCAAGCTGAATCACATGTTCCAATGCATGCGGCCTCCAGATCGTATTCCCCTTCCCCCCGGGGGCGGGCTCAAGCGCATTGCTCTTATGATGAAATGCTGCGTCCCCATCGGAATCCCTTCCCTCACCATGGGGGCCGCAGCAGGAGGGGGGGGGGGGGGGGGGGGGGGTTGTGCGCGCATGCAAGCAGAAGGTCAGTAATGGTATTCCCTGGTATCCAAGCGCCTGAATACCATTGAGAGGACTTTGAGCATGGAACAGAGGAGTGACTCTACACCTGGGAGGACGAGCAAGGCTTGCGAGGGCCTTCAGGTCCCAGTTGAAGCTGAGCACGAGCTGCTGGGCCACAATGCCCCCCCTCGCAGCCAGAGCAGCCAGCAGGGACGCGGCTGCAGCTGGCCTGTCCTTTGTGCTAGACCCTAGGGCCTGCTCCAGAAACCTCCTGCGCTTGCCCTGCAGCAGCTCCAGAGCCACCAGATCCAGCCGGGGATCCCTCTTGGATCTTGGTGGCAGCTCCCCTTGTAGTCGCTCCTGGTGCGAGGTAGCATCATCAGATGCTGCAGGGTACTGCTGACTCGCATGAGCCTTTCGACCTGATGTGTGATGGCCCTGTGGGGATGCTGACGCCTGACCATTATGCTGCTGCTGCTGCTGCTGCTGCTGCACGGCATGACCCCTTCGTCTGTGCCTTGCTCCGGCCCCTGCATTCTCTGGGTCACATCCTGCATGTGAGGGAGGAGACTTTGGGTCATGAGGCACATGGCCCTGACAATCCAGGTGCTGCGCAGGAGGAGCGGAGATTTCTGAAGATACAGGACGCTTGCTGCTGGGTTGCAGTGGGCGAGGCCCCTGCTTTGTGAGGTGGGCTGCATCTGACCGAAGCAGCAGTGCAAAGACCACCAGTAAGCTCGTGCCTACTTGTTGACTGCTGGCCTGCAGATTGCAAAATGTGTTCAGATTTGCAAGACCAAAATGATTTTGTCCGTTCCTCCTTTCCCCCTTTCCTGTGCCTGGGGACCAGGGGAAGTGATCTCGAGACAGGGCCGCCTTTATTAATCTTGAACTTCAGACCAGAGGCTGCACATTGCTTGATGGGACAGAGTACCCAGCGTTTCCCTCTGATCGTGTCATGACCACAAGGCCCACAAAGGGATTGGGTCTATCTTCCCGTCACAGATAGCAGACATCATTAGGAACAATGTCATGCTATCTGACGCTGCATAGATAGCCTGAATGCCGTGCAAGCAGCAGGCACACTCCATCACGATTGCACAGCATCATCAACAGGCTGAACACGTAGGATCTTGCAAACAGATACATGTGGTTCTTTTCCAGTAAGCAATGACAAGCCTTGGCAATGCAATGCTTCTAGCATTTTGCATGTCATGCTTTGCATCAAGAGCATTTCACAATGCCAGAGATGCCAGTCTGTACTTTGGCACAAGAGCACTGCAGAAATGGCTCACCCGAGCCTGTTGATCCAGGAGTGTCAGAAAGTCCTGGCACGATGGTGAAAGCGACAGCAAAGCCTGGCTGGCCTGGACGGCCTCTGGGCTTTGCAGCTTCTTTGCCAGATCCGTCAGTGCTGCAATATGTGTTGCAGTTCAGACGCACCACAACAACAAGGTTGGGATCGAGTGTCCTAGTCACACAGGAGCAGGTGGCTCTCACCTGAGCCTATCGAGGAGCAGCTGGGCAACTCAAGTACAGCCGCAGCCAGTGCACCGACGGCCACATCTGCTGCCATTCAAGCTGACCTGACTGGTCCTTCTGACTGGTCCTGTCAAGATATGCCTGCTCCAAAAGTGATGCTGGCTGATGCTCATAAGGTCACAGCAAGTAGTCCTCTGAGAAGACGATGCAGGCGATCTGCAGAAAACCTCGGGCATCATGACGTGATGCCCGGCTCGGCTGGGAACCGACATGGGAAAGGCGTGATTCAGGAATTCATTTTGGGCGTGAGATCGATACTTTATTGACGAATATTCGATTCGCTAGGGTCCAGTCAGCCTGCCAGTTGGGCAAGCGTGCTGATGATTATAGTGTTGATCAACCCGCAAGGACTGAAATTGGCAGGAGGCTACAGACATGGGTTTTCGCGTGTGTTGCAGGCGTTAGGCAGCATGCCCATGACCTCAGATGCAGGCCCCGGGCAGGCTCCGGGCAGGCTTGCCAGCAAAGGCTTCTGGGAGCAACTTTTTCTGCAGCTGGGTACGGGCAAGGTGCCTTTGTTGGTCCAAGCAGACCCTGATAGTCTTAGCAGAGCGATCTATCGGGTGAAGCTAATGGCCTGGGTATTCAGCTGTTTTTTTTTATGGTGATCACTGCGTCAGGACCCAGTGCCCCTGCCGATCCTGGAGCATAAAGCTCTGAAGAGTCTGAGCGCGCTTCAGAAGCAGCCTCAGTACACTCTGAGGGCCCAGACGCAGGCCCGTTGCCAGAAGACGCAGCTCAGCCCAGGATCATCCGGCGTCCACGCGCGGTAATAAACAGCAGAACTTTGAGCAGTGTCGGAATAGCTGGAACAGAGCTCTCAACCGTATCGTCAGACGCTTCTTGAAACTACAGACACGATTCCCTCCAGAAAGGTTCAGCGCTGCAGCTGAGGAAACCCGGCGGCAGCAGGAGCAGCTGCAGCAGCCCAGTGTTGATGATGCAACTGCAGCCAGTTAAGGCATGCATGAGAATGCTTCAAAGTCTGAAGATGAGCCGGAGAACCAGTACGGTCCTGCATTGGCATTCTCTGTGGTGCGTGGTCTGCATGGAAAATCTACAGCTTTCATATCTGAATCACTTGAAAACGCATCAAGGGTGGTCCAGCGTGCGAATTCTGTCATGTGCTCTGCGGTCCAGCACTGCGCAGAAGATCTGCGCCTCAACAGCGAGATGGATGCGTGTAATTTGCCAGAATCAGGCTTGGGTGTGCGGCTACAGACATTTGACGGGCAACGAGCAGCAAAGAAATTTGCACCCTCCAAACAGCTCAGCAAGCAAGGCCGCCAGCTTTTCAGAAGACTTGTGGAGCCCAACTTGAAACCGCATGAGATGGAATGGCTCAAGGGGCCGCATGCTGCCAAGTACAGGAGCTGCAAGTGGTCAGAAGACCTGACAGAGTGTCCAGCAGGGCCAGGATGTTACGACCTAAGGCTGAAGCTTGACTAGCCACCTGACTGTCCTCTCGTGCTGCCCAACCATGTCCACCTCAATGTACCGCATGACCAGGTCCTGATTGCCTGGCTTGAGAGCCAGGGGTCCTCTGCCCCGGAAGAGCCTGCGCAAGACGGCCCACCTGCCAGGTGGGCTTTCTCACTTTTCAGGACCAATCATCACATTGGTCACGGGGAACGCAGTGGACTCTGTGACCACCCGCAGCGGCCCTGCAAGACAGTCTGGATGTGCCTGCTTATCTGTGATCAGATGTGATTGACACTTTGCTCGACGCGGCCGCCTGAGTATGTGGCGGTGAAGTTCACCCCCCTGCAAAGTCTCTTACAATGCAAACACATGTCCTTACACGATCGCAGCAGCAAATCAGTCAAGCAGCCCCACAATTGTTGCACCTATGTTCAAGCATGAAATAGCCATCCGGTGACCTGACTGATGGCTGTGCTGCAGAGTTCGCCTCGATCATGCCACAGCTTTGCGAGGTGCTGCGCCCCCAGCTGTCCCTCGTGATGCCTCCCGCAGCATTGGTCTGGATGTTGCTGGCTTGCTGGCCGCCATCGATGAGGCAGCAGTGAGACACGCCAGTTCTGCAGACCAAGACAGCATGGGCGCAAGAAGTGACAGGTGAATGGCACCTTCTGCCACACAGGAACAAAGCAGACATCCTGCTGAATGCATTGCTAGGGTGACTTTCATGCTGTGCAGCTGTGGTAACATATTTCGTTGTACAAACCCCCTCCACCCCCCCCCCCCCCCCCGCCCCCCGGGGCGGGGACAGGCATTCAAGCTATTGCAACATCATCCTGCTGCCAAAGTAGTTGAAGTGTAACTTGAAACTTATTTCATGCCATATGCATTGTTTACAGATATGTGGTGAAGACCATAAGGCCTGCAGAATTGACACGACCTCGGCTATGCATTCTCATAGCTCAATCGCCATCGTGATGTAGTCATCTCATACACATGAGACCACTCTTCGTCTGGACCTCTCTAAGGCTCCTCTGGCTTCTCTAAGGTGATATTTGCTGAATGAGGGCTGCTGCACAGATGACAACTTGGAGCTTGAGGAGGCAGCAGCTGGCACAGGCGGAGGCCATGCCTCTGCACGTCAGCTGCACCTGCAAGCCGCTGGTCTTGCAGACACAGAATCTGGGCATCAAGCCCTACAGGGTGAACACGATTGCCAAAGTCTGAGTCATCACACCATGATGTTCTCGCCCTCTGAATGTGCACATTCAGCCACTTGCACGGTGCATATTCAGCCACTTGCGCGATGACAATGCTGAGGCAGCACTCCTTCCCCCTTCAGCCATTTCCTCGTGACAATGCTCAGACAGCACTCCTTTCATATGTGATTGTGCCTGACTGACCCTGGGCTATGACCTATCTGGGAGCATCATGTGGGCCTTGTCCTGCCAGTGAGAGCATGCGGCATGACAGAGGCAAGGCAACTGATTGTTTTATGATGAGCACAGGTGGCAGCGGCGAGCCAGGTCCCACAGGCCCAAGCATGCAGCCAGATACTGCTGATCAGGCTGGGCAATTAGGCCGCAACCCCCTTGCAGAGATCCGTAATGCCCCTGCACGACAGGTAACTTCCGGCGCAGACCTCTTTGTATACATTGCGGGCTTCTGGCATGAAACTATGCGCACATGGATATGTATTCTGACATTGCACATCAGACAGATGCAACTTTCAACATTGTCGTGTTCTCATGCCATTGCAAAATGGCTGAGCCATCTCCTGCTGCCTTCTCTGAAGATGTTTGTTGAAGCTTTGCAAATGGGCGGCCTGATCTCAATCAAGCCATAAGACTGAAGAGCTCCTGCATGGTGCACTCGCCCATCTGCTGAACGAGATGTGTGCAGATGCAAGGTGGCCCAACCGCAAAATTGCAGACAGCCAATTGGAACAAGGAGAAGGGCGCATACCTTGCCCGCGAAGCGCCCCTTCAGCTGGCTGCAGGTGCGGTGGCAGGACGAGGTGCATTTTCCATATTGTTGCTCGGTGCCCAGTGGCTGTAAAGTCACCACTATATGCAGCATACTCATTGCAATGACAAGTGCATCGAAGAATCTGCCCTTAGTTTTATTTTGCCAGCGTCACAAAGTCACCACCCCATCCTGCAGCTACTTGCAGCTCAACGCCATGCGCAAGCACGTCCATCTGGACAGTGGGAATGTCCCTTTCAGATGGTACATGGTGCATTGCAGGCCCGGTTGGCGAGTGTGGCATGCAGCAGATCAGCCTTGTTGATACAGCCTGCTTTCCAGCTTGGACGGTGCAGAGCAAGGATGGCCGGATGTTCCTGCGCATCTGGTACAGGAAGTCCAGCGTCATGCAAATTAACACATACTTGGGGGCAGCTGAGATCTGCGGCATTCATCTGCCTGGCTCAGCAGCACCACATGTGACTTTGAACCTCATCGTTCCATTTGCATACCTCTTTCCTAAGCTGGGCTGGCTGCCTGCCTACAAGAAAAACCATAAATTTCCAACAGCTGCCCAGGAAATCACGCCAGAAGTTGATCAGCTTTTCGGCTTCCAGGCAGCCGCAGATCAGCCAATTCCTCAACCAGGGGGGCCTCAGAAGCTCTTTAAGAATCTGGCCTGCACAAAGCTGGCCGTCAGCTTGCCAATGGCACAATTCGATCCTTTTGAGGTTGAAAGCAGCTGGCTTGACAACAGCATCACGTGCTTGATGGCCACATTGCAGCCAATGCCTCATGACCAGAAGGCTGCAGTCGGCCTGTCATGGGTGTGGCTGGATGCACAACTAAAAGCTGCTGCAGGAAGCCTCCGGAAGGAAGTGGCAGCAGCATGATCGAACTCAAACCTGGGCTGGAAACCGGGGGTTGGGGAGAGGGGGGGGGGGGGGGGGGGGTCGGGAGGTGCTCTCGACGACCATTAGCATGGTGGTCAGCATTGGAATCTCGCTGCCTGATCGGAGCGCTTCTAAGTTTGGATGAACACAGATCCTGCACGTATGTTTTTTCATGGACCATACCTGGAAGTACTAGCGGTGCCTTGGACATTGCATGCGCCCCCCTGGGACCTGGCAATCGCCCGCCCGTGTTGTGTCACCATTGCTTGAATGTCTGATGCCAATGGGTTATCCAGGCAGGCAAGAGCTTGCCGCTTGCTAGCCAGTCGCAGTTGGATTGATGTGTGTCAGGCTGATCACCTGCCTTGCCCTACTCGAGTTGGTTATCTCATGACTTGGTTTTGTGAGCAGCACACATTTGTCAACCCAACCTGGAGCAGCGTCCAGGTTGGTCTTGCTGCTTCATTTCTTCTGGTACTGCCATGTTAATATCAGCTCACCACTTGTTGAGCTCAGCTAGTGTCTCAGCGCCACTGGCCACCGGCGGTCGTCCAGTCTTGGCAACATTGTGATCCTTGATATGTCAGATGTCCAGCTGAAGTTGCAGTCTGTGGGAGTCCTGACTGATGCCGAATCAAATGCAGACGGTCAATCAGACTAAGAAAGACCTGACAGTATGATTTGATGCAATGATACATTTCAACATGCATGTCATGACCTCACATAGTAGGCCAGAACGTTTGCGATGTGGATGGCTGTCTCGAGCCTACTAAGCTGGGCCATCTGGATGTGATAGATTGTGGCCATCAAGTTTGCATTCCCCAATTAATGACAACGGCCCTGCAGCATCTTTGCTTGCCAGTGACGCGCTTTGCATGAGCCTTGCTGCATACTCTCACGCATTCTGCCCGCATTGCATGCCTTTGCGCATGTTGTCACACAAACATGTCACACATTGTGAACCTCAACAGGAAGGAAGCCAGAACAATCTGTACATGCACGCAATTGCAACCACCAAGGCCCTTTCAGTGATTGGCACGGGATCTCTGTTAAGGCAAGATCTTACTAGGCGTGTAAACATTTGCTGCAATATCACACGTCACCAGCCGGCAGCCTGATGCAGATGATTCAGCCATGATGCTCGTAGTCGAGCATCTGAATTCCCATTTTTGAGCAAGCTGGTGACATCTGCTGACAATCTGCATGCGATGCTAGTCCATCAGGTAAATCTGATTGCCCTGCCTGTTTCCATCTGATTGATCATCTATGCTCAAAGCGCATGCAAGCATTTCCGTACTTTCAGATAACACACATGAAACTCAATGCTGTTCAATGCAAGTGCCGCGAGCAAGTCCGCACGGTGATTGTATCCTCGTCACAATCAAGTTTGCACCCTATGACGCTTACAAATGCAAATGGACAAAGCAGCTGACAACATAGCCAACATAGCTTGACAAAAACTGGATGACGTCATTCAATCTGGCAAGGGGAGAAGCCAGCGGCCTCAATCTGTGCTGAGATTCTGTTTGAGGGATCCGGCGATTACCGTGCTTGATCAACTGTGAATTTGCACACACGAGGTTGTCCGCCAGCCATGTTGATGTTTTGCATCATCTGATGTGGCTTGCAACAATTGGTGCGCAACCCTATCTGAAAGGAAGCAGGTGTTATGCTGCAGACTTGAAAGCGACCCCGCAGGTCATGCTACTCTGCACTGCATTCGTATACATCGTCATCTGAGACATTAGCATCACCGGTCGTATCATACGTTTGCAAGCACTGCGCGGCTGCCACGATTGGGCTAGATTCATTTGGACTGAAGCATCGCTGTGCTGCTGCTTGGATTCTCCGCACAATTTGCAGATGTTTCTGCAAAAGGAGGCAGACGCCCTGATGCCATTCTGGGCTGCGAATTTGATTTGCGCTACTGCTACTGATGTCGGCTGCCACTCATGCTGCCGCATCACCACAGCGCCTTCTGCTAGGCGCTCATGCTGAGCCATGGCCGCTTGAAGGGCAGATTGCTGCTGGTGGTAGTTAGTAGCTAAGCATCTTGTCTGCTCATGTGCAAGCATGGCCAGCTCCTCTTCTGCTCGCTTCCGGAGATTCAGCTGACGATGCAAGCGGCTCAGCAGCTGAGCTT
>CAWUCP010000179.1:0-15146 GCA_963920765.1 Ulota crispa
AGAACTTACAGAACTTACTCGGTTGCACACAACTGAAGAGCAGAAAAATCGTTGATAGTAAAAGCATTCCCACTTCGGCCTTAAACCCTAAACCCTAGCCCCTCCCTTGCTCTCAATCTGCCTTCTTGCACACGACGTAGCAGATTTAGGGTTATGAAATCTGGAGGAATCGGGTTTAGGGTTTGAGGATCTGGAGCTGGCTTCCATCGGAATCACGCAATCGAGTCGTCGTAGTTCTGTGATTTTGATTCGCATCCTCGCACGCCTCCGCTGTAAAACGAACGAAGATGGACGCCACGTCGTCGGAGCACCACCCCAGGAAGAAGAAAAAGAAGGCGACGACGATGGTAGTGAAGACGGTAGCGAAACCTGTACAACAGGATGCGAAGATGGATTACGTGCCGTCCGGAGATGGCTGCCCTCGCTCTTTCGTGGCCTACTTCCCCACAGGGTTCGATCCTCTCGGAGGTTCCGACCAAAAGGTAGCTTACTTCTCTTTTGCCGAGTTTGAGTTATCATCAACCAGTCATTTTCCATTTCGAAAGTTTTCACAAATATGGAATAGTTGTTGAATTGTGCATGTGCGCTTGTGTCCTAATACCTTCGACATCATTTTGCATTCCAGAAAAACTCGAGATTCTAACCAATAACCGGGAAACCCTAAAAGGCCATGAAACCCTAAAGAACCGTGAAACCCTAGAGAACTAAGAAGCTCAGATTGGATATCTTGTTTTCTGGTAGTGAAGTGGAGGAGGATTTATCTTTGTCCCATTTTCTTTGCTTTTTCTCACCAACACATGCAACCACCTGCATTGAATCTGGTGGTATAACTTTTTCCCTATTTTTCACAGTCTCGTCAATTGTATCGGTCGCTTTAGAACCTCGTACTCTTTATCGTTTGGGAGTGAGCGTCTCCACACTTTCTTATGCAATCAGCACTGTGTTATGCATGCTTGAAATGTCCATAACTTCAATCTATATAACTTTGGTTCTGATGTGCCCACGATGGAATCCTTGATATTTTGTCATTGCATTGTAGGTTTTCGTTTCATCTCATGATTTTGAGTTGAGATGCTTGTAGAAAGATGGGATGAACGGTCCAGATTCTCAGAATGGAGCCAAGAGTGAGGGGTATGTCCAGAGTATGAATGGGTAGATGAGGAAGAGCATGTGGTAGATACAAGAGAACAAGAATTGGCAAAGAGGAGAATGCCGGTAGAAACTTTTGGCAGCCAGAAGAGCAATATGCGGGTGAGTTGCAAATATTTCATACAGTTTTAACATGCAGTGCATAAAGCTACTATTACGAAGATTTATCCAATGCGATGTGGTGCATTTGTTAGGAGAGATTCATATTTCCAAAGTTTCACTATGTGTTTATCTTATGATCCTTTTTTTGAAACTTTAGAGTATTGTAGATACTCAAATTCACTTCTTTTTTAACATGTTGATGGTTGTGCTGATTGTTTTTGCAGGCACAACGGATGGAGAGAGGAATTGTGAGGGAGGAGAGCTTGGGAGATACCGCGGATCTTTGGGAGATTTTTCCAGGAGGCTGGTGAAAATGAGGCTCTTCTCACCAACGAGCAAGCGGTGCAGCAGGCTAACCAATCGGTTGTGCGCAATGTTCCACCACCTGATGTTTCTGCCAATACTCCGCAAGGGTTGGATTGTGCATGAGTTGAAGGCAGCAGCTAAGAAGCCCAAAGATATGAAGAAGCACTTCGCCAGCAAAAGTAACCCAACTCTATTCTTTCTGGTCTTCCAAGGATCAGAGGTGAGGTACGCAGGCAACTTTCTTTCTGGTTTGTGTTTTAGTTTCCCTGTTTCTTGTTGTTCGTCAATGTGCTCAGGTTGAGGCGCAACGGGACGGGGACCTGCATCAACCACGGGTTAGTAGTTTTGACTCCCGCCGCTCCCGCTCCTGCTCCTGCCGTCATGTCAAGACAAGGAGACAAGAGTCAGCATAGAGAAAGAAGAGAGGAGAGAGACGTACCTGGAGAGCCGCGCTGGAGCCGCTCCCCCTCTCGTGCGAGACAAGGAGAGGAGAACTAGTAGAGAGAAAGAAGAGCAAGGCAAGAGGGAAGGAGAAAGAGACGTACCTGGAGAGCCGATAGAGCGTATGAGAGGGTTGATTCTAGGCTGGTATTTATTGTCGAGCCCTCCATCTCCGAACCAATGGAATGACGTGACAAGCTTTGTAGACGCGATTGTACTGGTGCAAATTCTCTTGAATTCAGGTGTCATGTCGATGTGGCGGCACCTCAGTCGAGTCCTGCAATTTCGAGTTCCCAACTTCGTTGGAATTACTTGGAGAAGAAGGCATTGTGAAATCATTCATTTTAAACTAGGTCGGGGTTAGATGACATGCCGTTTTGTAGGGTGTCAAGGTCAGTTTTTTTGTTCCATTTTCGAATAAAAGTAGAAACAATCATCTATCTCTATGTTGAAGTTGGTTAGTTCTGTCCTCCTCCATGGTTCCAAACTAAATCCGGGTTACTAAATCCAAACTCGAATTCAGAGTTCTCAAATTCAATCTCTGTCTATGGTAAATATGTACACTTTTACACGATTCTGGGGAAATGGAAGAGTTGAGATTTTCCACCCTAACCTCTCAAAAACACATACCATCTAAGTTCAACCGTTCACACTACATTGCATGTTCAATGTTTGCAAGTCCCACCTCAATGCAAAATCTCGACTTCAGTAGGTTATTGAGGTTTAAAAGGAATATTGAAGAAAGCTGTGAATGTTTTAAGCACAAATATTGATGAGACTTAGGTTGAAAGATGGGTGTACCAAAATGGTCAATTCAAACCTTGAGAGAATTCCCACCTTATTTTGCGTCAAAGCTTCCAGATAATGGTATCATGTGAGCAAAACACATTGAATTGGAATGTGGGACTTGGGAAGTAGTATAAAGTGCCAAGTCCCTACTTTTGACTCTATATCAATCAAATTCTAGGTTTCAATGGGATGTGAGATGCTTTGTGAAGTGCCCCTTAACCCCTAAAGGACAGTTGTCCCTTCAAGGAACAAATGGGACTTCAGGCATGTACCTATGGCTAAACTACTTTGCGTGATTTTTTTAAACTTTTATTGAAGGTGAGGAATTCAAAGATCTACGTGGGAATGTAATTTTTTCTTCATTTTGACATTTATTGAAGAAGTTATGCATGAATAACTGAAAAACAGGGAACCCTTTGGCAGCCCAAAAAAAAAATGAAATTTTTAAATTCTTTTTTTTGAAATTGGTTCTTTAGATTTTTATGTATTTAGGAAGCTTTGAATCATTCAATTTTGATAGATGATGTGAAAGTTATGAGAAGTTTTAGTTTGCGGGTAGGTATGGGACTCCCAAACCTCTATTCTTTTTCCCCCTTGTAAAACTTTTTGCTTTACTTTTTTGAGCTCTGTGTGTATTTGATTTTTTACTTTTTATTTTTCCAAGTTGTAGTAAACTAAGATTCCTTGGTTTTCACCTTTTGGATTAAAGTAATTCAGATTTCTAAATTTTACATAAATCCTCCAATTTTGCCTAGTGTATTTGTAAAATTCTAGACCTTCCGGCATTGTAGGATTTTACAAAGTATGATCCACATGTCCAATTCATCTGAAAATTCTCCCACACATACCTAACTTGGTTTTGGACATGATAAAAAAAATCCCCAACTTTGCATAGAGTAATTTTTTTGGGTTATTAATGGTCAAAGGCTTCTAAAAAATTCTGGCAGTAAAGAAAAAAAATTTCTTCTTCTGCAACGTACTTTGCCGTCTCTGGTTAATTAAAGATTAAGCCCCACTAGAGTTACAATATTTACAATGTGACCACTTGAATTGGTGTATTTCAAACTACAAATTTTTGGTTCTATAGAAGATGATCAAGTTTTAAAAAAAAGATAAGTTCCCGACAATGTGAGGCAAGACAAAGCAGGCAAGGCTGAAGTAAAGTACCTGTCACCGAGCTCCAGTAATTGGTTTACTTGGTCAATATGACCATGCACTCTATTATCCAGGATCAGAGATACAAGTAGTTGTTCCACATCCTTTTCAGGAATATTCAGCTCCTGCAGTGGAAAAGTATAAATGGATGAGATTAGAGAAAGACAATCAGAACACAGAGGATCAACATACGCGTTAATCCTTAACTGCAGGCAAGCATACTAAGCGTTGTTTGGGCAACTGAAACCAGCTCTACTATATGAAATATTAGCTTTTGTCGTCCAGATCCTTTGTTAAGGCTTTGTCGGTGGTAAGACATACCATGTAGTATATTTGGATAATGGTGAACTCTTGTTGCAAAAAATCAACTTCAGGGTTGAAATTAGATAAACACCTAAAACTGAATATTTCTGTTGCAATTTTAAGTTTAAGGGAGTAAAACAACAGCCTACTGGTTATCCGAACATAGAATGCCGCAGGGATTGGGTTCTCTAGGATGTTCTTTAATATAATGCGTACACATGTCATGAGAATTAAAAGATCTTTAGAGTGAAAATTTCTTTGACACGAATTTTCTTGGATTTTGTTCAAGAAAACACAATAACTTCAAATATTCACATAAAAGTCTGAAATTTAATTCACTAGTTATCGGTAAAAACGAAAATAAGACGATTCTCGTTCACTAGCAGTGACCAAATGGAGCATACAAAGCGAAAGCTATTCACACTTCACAGCACGGTTATAGACCTGGTATGTTGGAGTTGAATACATACAATTTATCGTGAAGTGTGCATCCATAAGCAAGTCCATCCCGAAACACTAATTCTTTATATATAAGCCTCGTTGTTCAACACTTTTTAATAATGCAAAGTTTAACAAGTGTACCTTAGATATGAAGGGAATGCGGATTCGAGTGTAAGGCTTGATGAGCTTCAGTAACACTTGAGTACGGATTTTGCTGAGCAAATCCTCAATGTAATTCCGTATGAAGGGGTCATCCATTATCGTCTTTCGGTTACTCTACATACCAGAACCAGCACAAAAACGCAACAACACTGTAAAAACCATGGGCGCATTTTTTTCAGCACAGCTAAGTAATCTCGAATGGGCAATAATTCTGCACACATGGCCAACCTTAAAAGCATGACTCAAATCCCAGGCTAAGAAGGTGTCTGCACCTTCAGAATTTTTTCAAACTCAAGAATTTCATTCCTTTGATACGCAGCCACCAAGTTGGTCATCGCTAAAATCTCTGGGTCATTCTTGTACCTGTAGCAATTTAGATGTACGGAACAATAAAAAACAAGTTGTGTGCAATAGGAACATGTGTATGAACGTTCTATCAAAAAACACCTGATTCCTAAACCACCAAAGATATTGGGAACGAACCATTGACTTAATTCAGTGCATAATATATTACAAAACTTGATTCTTTCAAGTTTATTTGAAGTGTCAACACTTAAATCCGTCTTCAGGGTGCTTGCCCACGAAATATAATTCGAGGACGTTCAAAATAAGAAAATTTAAAGCAACAACATATCAAGAAAGAATGCAGTTCATTGAAACAAGAAGCGCAACCAGCAGACACAAAATTGTACTGAATACAGCATTTGATCACATCAGTTCGTAGTGTGTACGTATTAAATTGCATTTGTTAGGGGTTTAAGAACGCACGGTTTAGCCTCCTGAGCATCAAATGGGTTCACCTCGGATTCCATCAGCATGTTCGCAAGCACCAAGTACCTGCAACTCCATCCAGGCCCTAAATGAATACGAGTCATTCCCATCAGAAGTAAAGGCATCAAGAGGTTATAAAAAACAAATCAGACTCTAGATTGCTGCTTCATTACAATATCAACTTCGGCAAGTTGGTACTGAAGTTCTCAATACTCACTATTCACAGCTCATAATATAAGCACCTTGAAGAATTTAGCACGCTTACTTCAGACATTGAATCCTCCTGTAGGTGCCAGCCTCGTCGTAGTTTTTGAATGCATCAAAAAAGTCAGTGGCTGCAACAGCCCACTGCCGCTCAGCCATGTTCATTTTGCCTCCACATTCGTGGATGATGCCCATAATTCGTGGATGCGGGATAGCAGACTTTATGTTTAGCGCTTTTAGGTATAATTGCTGCAAGGTTCATACTGAAGAAAATCAACACCAGCCCTTATGCCCACTGTGTTGTTGAGTGCTTATGAATCAACTGAAAGAGCGCCCTACATGATATTCTGACACAGTTCTCAGTACTAACAACTAATTAAAAAAATACGGCCAGAATGAGGATGATAAATGTATATATCATCACAGCAAAGTAAGGTGGACAGCATTTGAAGTTCATTTCAAAGTAACCTTGAGTTTCTTGTTGTTCTTGGTCTCTGTATACATCTGAATCTCAATCGCATAAACCTCCAACAATTGTGTGCCCTTCTTCTGGTCATCTGTACCATCTTCCTTCTGACAAGATTTATGGAGCTCCTTCAAGATCTGCACGGTCGAACAACTGTAACCATCATAAAGGTGTCACCGTGGAGGTAGTGCAGGCGGCACGTTCTCTGCTCGATGAACCGCGAGTCATTACTAGATGATCAAAAATCTCATGTAACTGCTCCCCTTTAAACCTTAAATCCCCTATAAGTTAATCAATTATGTTAAAGAAGGGTCAAAATATTGAGAATACGAAGACATAGGCGATGTGCACAAGAACTACAGTATCGTGAATTTGTCAACGCTTTATTCACAACCAGTAAAACTTTTAGTAAACTTACTTTGTTCATACGCCCGTACTCCCCCATGTCAAACCACAATTTACACAACTTCAAGTTCGTCTTGAACCACAACCTCTGCCCAATCAACAAACAAACTGTTAGAAAATTCAAGATTGAATCAAATGCTTAACCTTCCAAAAATCCTGCAGACATTACACCTATTACAAGCGTAGTGCAAATTCTATCTCAAAATAGGGTCTCTTTTAACAAGTGTGAGACAAGCACAGTATGGACACATTTTTCCTCTTTAATACTAAATTAGCTTGAGAAGACACTCAAGTTGATCTAAATGGAGAAAAAGTATTTCTCATCGTATTTGAAGGAATATAATGCAAGTAGCACAACAAAAGCAGATGCAGTATTGGTGTAGTGATAGGTGATCGTTGCATGTCTAATCAGCAAACAGAACATTGAGTGCTGTAACATGGACTTGAGCAGATTGGAACCGTTAAGGGAGCGCCAAGGATCGGGCCAGAGTAAAGTTAGGGTAGCATATTAACCTCATTTTTGGCTTCCTCCAAAGCCTTCAACGTGGTTTGATAGAACTCCTGAAGCAACTCCAAGTTCTGATTAGCACCGTTTGACACGAAGTCAAGGATATTGTTAATGCATTTTTCGCTGTAATTGCGTGTGACAGCTGACTTGATGTAAGTCAACATCTCTCGGTAAGCATCCATCATCTGCTTGTAGTTGCCGATCCGATAGTGGAGTTTCACCGTTTGCTTCAAGGCCTTGAACCCCCTGACAACATATCAATCACTCAGCATTGCCACCAAAATCAACCACCTGAAACCAACGAGATTGGCAATTTCTTGGAGTAATACGTAGAAACCCGTCAAGGTCCCTCAGAATACTATAAAAAAACAACATATTTTTTCAATAAGAAAACAATCGGTCAGTTCCAAAACGTCAATACTCATCGACATCTCTAAAATACGAACATTCTTGTGAGCACAGGACAAATAGAAAGGAGGAAACAAATTGGAGCTTACCATTCACCTTTCTCGCCTTCCATCTTTACAACCTCCGAAAATCCCCTAAGGGCTCCCTCAGGATCAGCTTCAACCAATCCTATAACAACCGTTGCAGCACAGTTAGATAATCTCTGTTGTCAATTACTTTAAACCAGCGTCACCCCCTCTTCCACTTAGTAAGGCAGATCATTCCAAACCCCAATTCAAGCCTATATAGTGACTTCTTCAGTGCGACAAGAACCCCTCACAACATACATACCTTTCGTATTGTAGTACTGATTCTCGATATCGACATCTTGCTCTTCCGGCTCCTCATCAGAGTACTCGAAACCATAATCTTCCATGTCTGCATCTGTAATCAGGTCCGTCGAAAAAAAGGTGAATTAGGGCATGTACTTACACTCTAATGTTACTCACCATCACAAGCATCTCTTCCTCATGGTATTACCAGTATAAAAATATGTTCCTGCAAATGTTTGCTGTGAGACTTTTATTCAAAAAGCTATTCCAGCTGCCTAGTTTGTTTATAGAAAACAATTTCCTGTGGTTCAGATAGTTGCGAGGGGGTTTAGAGGAGAGCTCGTCCAAAACCCTAATTCTACCAGAATAATTATACTGAAGTGCGGCACTAGTATATTACCGTTACAGACTTAAAATACAGAAACTAGGTGTGTTGATGGGAAACTGCAGCTCTGTCTTACTCCTCGTAAAAAATCAGTAGAGGATGCACAAAACCTTTCCAACCAGGAAATTCGGAACTATGTGGAACACCAATAAGTTGCATCAAAATGGGGAACATCAACCGACCCTCGACTTCCGGTTAAAATTGGAAAACTAAAATTCTCTACAGTAGCAAACCAGCAATCTACTTGAGAACAAGTAAAAATAACGCAAAATTCGAATTGGACAGAGCCTCAGTTTAAAATCACTGCTATGGACTATTTTCGAATCAATCTTCTCCTGATAAATCAGCATTTTGGATTCGCAGAAGACATGATACAATGTTGTAGAACACCTGGTAATACCCGATCTAGTATTAACACAAGTACCAGATGCATAGAAAACACCGCCTAAATCCAGTAGCTCACAAAATCTATTACAGAAGGCAAATTTGGTTTCAATTTTAGCTCATCGTATAAACCCTAAAATAAGGTTTTCACACAACGAACGCCAATTATCGATAGACTGTCCTAATCCACTACATGTCGTCTTGAAATCGAAATTGTTGCACTAACCTAACGCAGAATTGGTGAAGCGAAACATCAAAAGCACATCCTCGCAAACCTACGGGAACGCAGGAAAGCTACCTACAGGCTCTGCACAGAAAGAACTCATTCTAGGCTCAAAACGAGCACCGATAAAATTTGCGACACAAACCTGAATCCATGGCTGCGATCGGCAGCCGCCGACGCCGGAAGAAGGCGAAATCGAGCAGCTGCACAGACAAAAACGATCTACTTACTCGATGACTTCGCCAAGTATGAAAGAGCTTCTCTGTCTTCCGCAGTCCATTCTTTGCAGGCGGTCCCGAGGCATCTGGGCCCTTGATTCACGAGCGATCAGGATCGGTTGTCTAAGCGCTGACGGTGTATTGCCTTTCTGCTGACGTGGATATTGCCGGGTGCCTATTGGGGCTACTCAAGCTATTTTATTTAATGCACCCCCACACTAATAACACTAACTTGCACTACTTCAAGAAGCAAGTGGATTTGTGAGGTGCACTCATAAAACAATCTATAATAACTTAAATTGATGTAGTATATAGTGGGTCGCAATATTTGAGTACTGTTTCTAATAGTGTAGAGCCCCTACATCACTAAGCTCAAATTTTCTGTCATTTCTAGGGCAAGTATCACAATTTTAGATATATACATTTTTGGATAAATGTAGCTGTAAGATCTTGTACTACATTAGTTTCAAAAGATGTGGAAAAAAATTCAGGAGTTTTCACCATGTAGATTGTTAGATATTTGAGTTTGAATTGATAAAAAGCCATTTTTTGTTTTTGCAAAATTCCGGGCAACTGCATTTCACAAGGTCATATTTTTATAACAAAAATTCCAAAATGGTTGCAATTTCTTGGATTTGTTCTTCAAAGCAAGTTGGGAATACACTTGAGAATTTTCAAATCATTTGGAATTGTAAAACACATGGAAAATCAATAGTAAATAAAAAGTAGAGATTGATTCAAACCACTAAATTGTTAAGAACTTAATTACGGAAATGAAAAATTCCAATCCCAATGGTTGCAATGTTGTAATAAACAGTCTTCATCTTTTGGTTTAGTTTATTTTCTAAAATATTGAAAATTGAGTAAATTAATGGACTTCAAAGTTTATTTTAGAGTAGAGAATCCATAACTACCCGCAAACAAAATATCCTCATAACTTTCATCTCATTGATATAAAGGGAATAACTCAAAGCTTCCCAAGTATATATAAATTAAAAGAACCAATTTCAAAAAACAAAAGTCAAAAATGTAATTTAAAAAAAAGTTTTTTTGGCTAGCAAAAAAAACTACATATCATGCAATAACTTTTGAACCATGAAGTCAAAAGTTATGAAAATTGTTGGGCCTCAAAGCTACTCCTTGGATACATCATGTGTGAAAATTTCAAAGAAGAAAAATGAAATACCCATAGGTAGTTAGTTGCCCAAAATCACTATGTTGCCAAAAAAAGGTGTTCAATGCTTTAGGGGTTAAGAGGTCAAAATTTCAAAAAGATTTTACAAAAGCATATATCTCAATTAGAAAGTATGTGAAGGATGATGCATTGAAAAGATTTCATGTTTACATTGCTACTTAAAGAGTAGCAAAAGGCTCTGACAAAAATCCTATTTAGAGAATAAAGATGAAGAATCATGTCACATCTTCACACTAGTTATACAAAATTCACCTAAAATTAGTGAAGGATCATTTTATTCTTGTCTAAGTTTCAACTGATTCCTCATATAGTTGTTTCTCTATTGTGATAGGTCAAGCATGCATGCTTAACCTCTATATTCGCTTCTTCTTTTTGCAAATCTAAGGGATGCCCACTTCAACCTAAAGTGCTGTTTAAAGATTATTTATTTATAACAATCAAAATGTGATCTTAACTCTTGATTTTTAGCACTTGTTCCCAAAGATCTCTACAACTCTATGTGCATCTCTCAAAAGTTACGTTCTTACATTCTCATTAGAAAGAATCTTGGTATTTGAAGTGGAAGCTTTGCATTACTCTTTCATCACATATGTTCACTTTGTTCTCCATGTTCTTCACATTCTAGATTTTCTTTCCTTCTATCATATTAGGCACAACACTTAAGGAGCTTTGCAAACAATCTTTTAAGACCTTTTCAATGATATATATTGCATGCTCAATTCTGATTAGAGAGTTGCTCTCACAATCTTTCTTCAATGTTTTAGTGTCATTGCAACCAACAGGTTTACCAAGTCTTGACTAACACTTCAAATCTAACAATCTTGGACTTTGGATTGTTTCTTTGGGTTTCAAAATTAGAAAAAATCAACTCACTCAAAATGTGTGTGATCTAATCATGATAAAATCAAGTTTTTGTGGGGGACACCCCCAGTTGCTATGTGGACACCCCTCAATTGCTACGTGGACACCCCCTATAGCCCAACTTATAAAATTTGAAATTATTACATTGAAATATGAAATAAAATCAAAACAATATATTAGCGCACATATGTGTCTACAAGCGTTGCAAACATACAGCAAATATGTCTCCTTTGTGACATGGTCAAGAGTGAAACTTATAAATGAATGGAGCGACTGGTTTAGCTCTTGATTACTATGTCACAAATGAGACATATTTGTTGTATATTTGTAGTGCTTGTAAGCATAAATGTGCACTAAAATATTATTTTGATTTTATTTCACATTTCAACTTAATAATCTCAAATTTAATATGTTGAGCTATAGGGGGTGTACATGTAGCAACTAGGGGGACACCCCTAGTCATTCCCAAAATTAATTATGATGAGACAATCTGTTGTCGTGGAAGTAAAATTTCACAACATTAAGAGACATGTCCGCAAGATTGTTGATAAATCTGTTCATGTATGATAAATGAGGAAAACTAGAGAATGAAATCAGGCCATATTATCATTATCATGCTATTTTATCAATTGATAAATTAATAGGGATTAAAGTTTGCATGATACGCGTGTTTTTAATCCTGATTTTGAAATCATTTATTGTGTCCTTCCTCAAAAATTCACCATTCAGGAGCCTCACTATCTGAAGAATACGTAGATTCTAGATACTCATACGATTAGTATTGCAACAGAAGCCTGAGTCGATCATGTCAAGGAGACCACTAGTAGTCTGGAGCTTTGCTAGTTGGCCTCATCATGGCAAGTTGGCAACCTGCAAGTCAGATTAGGTCAGATCAAAATCCCGGATTAGAATGAAATCTCTTGAAAGAAGTCGTTTGTTTGCAAGTCATTTGAACGCGTCCCCGTTCCCTGGTTTGGGACATTGGGGCCATCCGTAAAAGAGTTGAGAATGGTTGTTACATTCATTTACAAATCCAGTTAACCATCAAACATAAGATCTTCATTTTTGTAAGTATTTCTTTTGACCACATCTCTGCCTGTGTTGACTCAAACCTTTCACAAAAACCATGAAGCACGAAGTGACCAAGGTAGTCACATTTGCTGATGAATCACAAAAATTTCCTTTTTCCATCATACTTGGATATGCTTCATTTATTACACATGGTTTGGGCAGTAAGCTCTTGAAATTACTCATTGCGCACCCATCGGATGCTGGCTCTCCTAGAGGTTGTGAAGGGGTTAGCGTAGAACCTCATGTTCAGAAAAAATGCTTGATTTCAGTGAAATTGGTGCAGTTTCAGCCATAAGACTGAAACCTCAAATCTACGTTTATCCTAATTTAAATAGCTTCGGACGTTGCAGGCTTGCAGCCTTGGTCACGTGAAAGTCCTGATTTTCAAAGCTTTAGTTAGGGAACTTGAGCAAGTCAGAATTTAGTAGCTCTGAAATACGCTATTGTAACGTACTCGACCCTTTAGATTCTAGAGAGCAAGCCATGGAGTAGACCGGGCAAAACACGGAAGACTATTTTTAAACTGTTGAAAATGGTTAACCCGTTTAAAGTGGTTGCGACATATGCAGATTTTGTGGCGACTGCTTTGAAATATTTGGCTATAAAGTGTGGCATCAGACCTTGGTTCTACAGAGCATAGGATTTAGAACGAGGAGGCCACTTCGCCTTTAGAAGTGCAGCATCCATCCAAAGAATCTGCCGAAGAAATATAATGCATGTTGATTTTTAACTCGTTTCTCCTGTGGACTCTCACAACTGGGGCCACCAACATCTGTGCGACTAAAGTTGCTCCTTCACCAATTGAACGAAGATTGGTGATGAAGAAACATGGAGGATAATCTTTCTAACATGAAATTAATTTACTTACTACCGGTATGGGTGAAATTGGTTAGGAGGATAATTGTACCTATCAACTGGGCCACAGGCGACTAGGAACAAAACAATAATTAGAAAATGGGGTATAAGAAACTGTGCGAAGGTTTAGGTATGTTGCCTGCCTAGACATACCAGTTGAAGGAGCTGAGAAGGCAATTCTGCTAGGGTACACCAAAAGTCGCTAGTTTGAATCTAAACCCCAGTTTGCTTTCAGAATTTGCATAGAAAGAGTACCGTTGCTCAGAAAAATCCAAAAGCCATCTCTTGTCTTTTCCAAGGCCTCACCCGTTGAAGGCCTTCTCAGCTTTCAGAAGCAGAAATTATCGCTCAAGGTTCCGGAAGCTTTTGAAATTGGGCGGGGTGTTTGAAATACCATATTCATTAAATTGGGAATTTTGTAACATTTTGGGTTTAAGTTGACCAACTTAAACCAACCATTAGGGTTCAACTTGGATATCTGGTTTTTTCCCAATTTAATGGTGTTTTTGAACCTGAAGTACGGAGTATCATTCTCGGCAGGATTCAAAGACGATGTGTACGTTCCAATTGCATCTCAAAAATCCGGTTGTTTCAGGGCTTTACCACTGAAAGTACCATTAATAAAAATAGTTAGGTCTCCTGTAATTTACACTGGCGCCACCGCTTGGACAAAGATCCTGATTCCGAGGTTGTTTGAAGAAAATGAAACCATTTTAATGCACAAACCATCTTTTTCTGAATGGTAGGATAATATTTGAACAGCTGTTCGATGTGAACAGAAAAGCCGGTTTTCTAATTTGCATTCAGGAGAATTCATTGAGTCCTGAGCATGCAATATTGGCACTAATCTAACACTAATTAATTTGCACTCTTTTCACTTTTCAGAATACCACTCGAAGGTTTGGTGATTTTGACTCCCCAACTCATAAGAGAGAGATACCCTGAAACCTAAAGAATCGGCTGGCAAAACAGTCTATCAATCAAATCAAAGATATTACGTTTCAGAAACGTAGAACAAGTAGTCGGCTGTGTAAGGACACTGCTTGACATCACCCACAGAAGCGCCCTTGGTGCTCGTGGGGCCAAGCCCAAGCTTGGTATTAATTCGTTGCACGTACGCCGTATCGCCGAAGTATTGCGTGCTGCCCTTGGACTGAGTGCGTTGCAACAACACCCAAAGAATGCTGTCTGCGGCCACCTCAACTTTGGACACGGTTCTACCGGTGACACTGCTGAAAGGAACGCCGCCGTTGATCTTGGAAGGGAAGGACTCCCAAGTGGGTTGCCCGCCCTCCGCGTCCACGGTGGCCAGGAAGTAGTGGCGACCCACTTGCTTCTGCTCCGCGTTGTAGAGGCGGGCCGAGGCGTTGAAGGACTCCCAGGTCGAGCCGTTGTACTTGTAGAACTGGAAGCCTCGAGCGTGGACAGTTTGGTGAAGCTTGTACTGGTGGTGATCATCTTCAGGAACTCGAATCAATGCCGGAATTGACTGCGTTTCGGAGAGGTCTCTTGCCGCCACAGCAGTGCAGAATGCCAGCGACGCCAAGGTAAGCAGGAGTAGCACTGTCACAGCCATGATTGTTGTTCGGAGCAAGCAGGTGGATGCAGCGATTTGCTCTATCTAGATGTCTTAGTTGCCTCGTTTGCTTGGCGACGCTGCTGTTCTAGCTTCTTCAGGTCTTGAATTGCTGTTGTTGCTGGTGTTGTGAGAGGGCTTGTGAGAGAGGATGTACGCTGGTGATGCTGGACTGGTGTTGCTTGTAGAGAGATGAGGCTGAGGAGATGGTTTTATAGCATGTGTGGGCTGTGCCTGTGGGTGAAAAGGGTCAGAAGAGCTGAGCGAAGCAACGGGTGTTGTCAATGGCGTGTGAGCAGCCGGGCGCGACCGGGGCGCGTCCGGCACGCACGGCGGCAGTGGTCAAAGTGATTCTGTGTGGACGTCACTGACACAGTCACACGCTCTCATGCCCCATTCCCATCAGCACGTTGGACGGACGGTTCCGTCAGCCGTCCAGCACGTGTGCCATCTTTAC
>CAWUCP010000180.1:0-30601 GCA_963920765.1 Ulota crispa
AGACGAGGCAACGCAATGCCTCTCTGTGCAGAAATTGCCATGTAGTCGGGCGCGAACTTAGCGACCATGATGCAAGGGACCAAATCCTGCGAGTGTCTGCAGAGGCTGTGCATGTCCTGATGAAGCAGAGGCAGGCTACAAAGTACAGTGGCAAAAATTGCATAGACTTTCACCTTCCAAGCTGCTGAGCCCAGCTGACCGCATGATGAGCTGATTCCAAAAAATTGCACCTTGTAGGCCCCAATGTTGTAGTGCATGGTTTGAGCAACAGAGCATGGACCCAGTATGCATTGCATCAGCGCTGAAATTAAACTGCCTGAAGGCAGATTCAACAAACAGCTTTTCAGCATTTCTATTTTGCGATGATGCCCCAGAAGCTTACGTCAACTGGGCAGGCTTGGCTCTCCTCACACCAGGCTGACAAGCGCTCCCTGGAGATCTTCTGCAGGTCTTCCAAGGATATCTCTGCGCTCTTGCCCTGCACATGCATCCAGACTTGGGCAACAAGCCTGGCTCTGATCCGAATTTTAATCTGACTCGAAACACACACATTCCAGTCAAGGCTGGAATCAAATGTCACTAGGCAGGCAGGGTCAAGCAGGGACCAATACAGATGGATATCTTTTGTGTGATGATATTCATCTGCATGGGGGTCGCGGGCCAGTCGAGATGCTGTAGGGCTATGTCCAAGTACCTTGAGGAGGACCACATTCTGCCGAGCCGTGAGGATGGCAACTTCCGCCTTATGCCGCGCGCCCCGCAGATCCTGCTCCGCCTGCTGTACATCCCTGCACCAAAATATTTCCATCAAGATGCTTTGAAGGAGTCTGCCTGGTGCATGGCCGATAAGACTGCTGGACCCACCCATGAACATTGTGCATGACCTGATGCAGTTTCCATGATTGCTGCACAGAGATGGACATTTGAAGCTTCGGCCATGTGCGAAGCAGCATCTGCATGGAACGACAAAGGCGGACCCTGCTGCTGACTAGCCCTCGACATGGCCAGATCAATCTGGAGCTCAAACTCACACTCAACATGCTGTCTCTATGGCAACCTGTGCTGTGACAGGACACAATGCAAGGTGCTGGCTGCATGTGGGCCGCTGGCAAGGGAGAGGTCTTTCAGCAATGCTGAGGGAGGAGTATGAGAATGCCAATGGAGACATATGGGAGGCCAAACCTGGCAGCAGCACTGGCAAGCTCCTGGCCCTCCCTGGCTTCTTCTGCAGCTTCTTCCGCAATGCTGACCAGGCGGGAAACCTCTTGGACCACAGAGGTCAGCTCTGTGACCTTCCCATTCCCAGGGAGATTCTGCAGATGACACGCATGCATGTCAGCTTCTGGCACCGAGCCACTCATGTGTGGAAATATTTGGACCTTGACCTGGACTTGCACATTGTTGCATATTGCCTCAGAACTGACAGCAGCAGGACTCGTGCATGATTGTACAGACAAGGCACATCAAGCAAGACTCACTTCGCTGAATTGCACAGGCAGTCAGCAACATCATTACTTCATCAAAACGAACGGCACCTATGCCAGCGCCTTGGCACTCTGACGATCACTGAGGACCCACAAAACATGTGCTGTGTTATGCAGCAGAACATGCCAGTTGAGTGATTGGTATTGACTGGCATTGACTGACATTGGGGCTCTGATAGACAGGTTCCATCAGGCCTGGACCACTGAGCACAGTGGGGCTTTGCAATCCCGATGCAATAATCAGCTATCTGTAAAGCAGGACTGGGGCATGTAGCATCATCTGGCTGCAGTATTGGATGTGAACTGCTTGAGTAGCAGTTCCTGCATGTCTCTGAGTTGGCATAATCCTCATTGACATACTAGATGCAGTGAGGGCAGACACGCACAGAGCGTGGGCTCTCAAGCAGCTGTGAAAGAAGCTCCAGCTGCTGGCGCATACTGCCAGGACTACTGGCCTGTCCCGACGCTGTCCTGCCCTCTGCTGAGTCCAGCGGCACCCACTCCAGAGCCTCTTCTGGCAGCACAACCTCCTACCCAGCACATTGAGGGATTTTTGAGTTGGATACTAGATTTGAGTCAGTGATGCTGAGTTCAGTGAGTGAGTATTGAATGAGGGATTGTTTGAGGGATTATGGCATGGCCAGGCCTGCGTTGACCTCATTGCTCCTTCCTGACGATGCAGGGCACCAGGCAGGGCGCGATGTCAGCAGGCGGACAACACTAATCCTGCTGTGTCCGCAGAATGCTGCCCAATCGAGACGAGAATTGCATGCGCTCATTGAGATATGCTGCATTTGCAGTGCATGCATGCGTCAGTGATGATGGTGGCTCTGTGGCTACTTGCTCCCTGATGAGATCAGATGGCCAGGGGCGCCCCAAAATGCTGATGCAGCCAGAGCTTCAAAGTCATTCTCTCCAGAGATGGTGCCAAGGTGATGAGTACCACACAGCTTGGCGAAGTGAACTTGATCGCTTCATGCAAAAGGCTGCTCTGCCTTTCATGTGTTATCTGACTTCAGCTCATTCCTGCTGGATTTCCTGGAGACAGGCCACCCTTCTGAAGAGCACATATGAGAGGTTGAAGATGGTACCTGAGGTACTGCCTCTGCAGTCTCGGGCGCTGCTTTGATCTCAGGCTTGGCATCTGTGGGCTTCTTGAAGTGATCAGCAGCCTGTGCATGGGCATTGAATGTCAGCACCAGTTGCCAGCACCAGTTGCCATCTGATCCGCATCTCCTGAACATTAGACAGGATGACATATCTGAAAGTCTCGCGCTCATGTCATCACCAGATTAGAAATGTGAGATATATACTGATCATTACAGTGCATGCAGCTGCTCTGCTTGACATTTCTGTTCTGACAAACGGGCAACCTGAACTTGCATTCGCCAAGACACCGGCAGTCCCGACTAGACAATATTTGCGCCTCAAGAAGGAGACAGGACAGCTTTGCAGGGCAATTACAAAGGGGGTCAAGCTCGCGTGCATGATGCAGCCACGAGAGCTTGTTGCAAAGCATGCTGATACACAATTGGCACCCCGTCACATGCGACCAGCTTGCATCCCATGTACAGGAGCACATAAAATCAATGCTGACTATGTGACACAACTGTGTGCATGTCTGCGATTGAGCAGCTGTGTGCTCAATTCAAGACATGCGGCTGCCCCTGCATCGCCGCGATAAATACTGCAGACATTTGTGGACTTTCTGTCTTGCACCCAGGCCTCTCAACTACCACATGTCAAGCTGCCACTCCACGCTGCAAGGCCTGACAGATGGCAATGCATAATTTTGAAGCACACCCTGGCAAGAGAGACGAAGAAGTTGCGCCGAGATGTATTGGAGATCCACTCAGGTTGCCGATCCCGCTTGAGGATGAATTCAATGCCGCCGCCATTCAGCACTTTCTCCAAAGGCAGCTGCAGGGCCACTACGTAGGCCTCCGAAGCTGCATCTGGCTGTCCATCCTTCAGGGGTGCATACAGTGCGAAAGGGGTCTCCCAGGCTGTGCCTGCAGTCAGCATGGCCAGGTCTCGCCAGCTGCTGTCGATGCTACTCCATGTGCTGGTGCAGCCACTGAGCTCGACAATCACTGCAGAGATTGTGTGCTTGTTCGATTGGGATAACACTGTGTCAGTGCTGTGCAGCCATCAAGCTTGACATTTGCCGTAAATGCTATTGGAAGGAATTTACGCATGTACAAGTTCTTAGCATGGGCACATCACTGCCTCTTATCTTGGCATGCCAATTGCTGGATGAGCCCATCATGCTCCACTTTGAATGCAGCCCCGTTGCCTTGTCGCTACACACTCTTGGCATACATATGCAGTGGAGAGGTCCAGGTCGTCCTGAAGAAAGCTCAAGAAATAGGCAATAGTTCTGCAACGTGATGCATCGAGGGACGCCTGGTAGCAGCAGAATTTCTCAGGTACTGATTGTCCATGTTCAAGCACCAGCTTTCATTCTGCAGTGATGCATCAACTGAATGAGAAACTCAAATTCTGCTCAGAAAAGCACGTCTTGTTACGAACGCACGTCTTGTTACGAAAGACATCATGGTCATATACACATAAATGGCAGAACCACCTTGGGGATGCTAGACATTGGGGTCACAAGCACTGCTACTCAGAATGTCATCATAATCAATTATCAGAGCCACCTTTGGGATGCGAGACATTGGGGTCACAAGCGCTGCTGCTCAGAATGTCATCATAATCAATGATCAGGGCCACCTTTGGGAAGCAAGACATTGGGGTTGGTGTGCCAGCCACTCAGAGTTTCATCATAATCAACATCAGAGCCCCCTTTGGGGTGCGAGACATTGGGATCGGTGTGCCAGCCGGCAGGCGGGGGCTTCCAGCAAATGCACGGCCATTCCAAATGTCATCATGATGAATGGTCAAGATCAGGGCCACCTTTGGGGTGCGAGACATTGGGGTCGGTGTGCCAGCCAGCAGGCGGAGGCTTCCATCCGGCACCCTCTCGCTCGCTGCAGCCCCAGTGCAAGTGCGTGCCTGCCAGCTGCCCCTTGCCACCCTCCTCCCCGATTGCAATGGCCAGCAGTGCGTACCGCTTGCCCTTCAGCTCGACCGCTGCCACCTCAGCCACCAAAGTAGCAGACCCTTCCAGGCCGCCGATACCAATCTCTTGGCTGTCCACCTCCTGCAATTGGCATGCTGATTGTAATGATTTGTTGCGACAAAGCGTGCCTGGGCGACTCTGCTGAAATGACCAGGATCTCACTTGCCCAGGATGAGTGCCTGCTTGCCTATCCAGATACGCTGCCAGCCTGAGGCCCATACATAGCAGGTGCCTGCTTGAACAATATGTCTGTCTGCATTGCAAGCATGCATATTGCATATCTTGCATTCACAACATAGTGCTCTGGTGTTGTGCAGACCCATCATGGCTTGACCAGAGAGGGAATGACCCTGTTGCTCCATTGCAGTGCTAATCGTTCAGTCTTTGCCTGTGAGACTGTAAAGCATGTCTACAGCATAGGCATTCAGGAAGCTTGCAGATTTCAGGAGCTTGTCCTGCGCTGCCGGTCATCATCATTGCTCCAGCTGATTTCGTGTTGGCCAAAAAATTCATCAATGCAAGAGATTTGATGATGATTTGATGAATTTGATGAGATTTGATCAAGAGGTTTGAGAGCAACCATTTAGGTAGAAACACGGCTTTATCCAGACTGTCTGTCACAATCAGCCACACACTGCACCTGCCATAGCAAGTCTGTCTGTCTCACGGCATTCAGTAACAAGAGGCCTCGCTGGGTGAGAGTGCCTCACAGCTGAATTTCTCAAGTCCACCTGCGTGATGTTTCCCAAAAATTCTGTGTGATGGATGCACAAGCCCCAAGTGGAACTTCAGCCTCTGTCTGTGATGAAACACTTTCAGTGATCCTCACAAAGTCAGAAGCGGAGAAAAAGTCACCTGGTAGGAGGCAGCTTCCAGATTGATGGCACACCAGGCAGCCAGGCGTGACGAGGCCAGGCTGTGCAGAGCCTTGGGTGTGATTCCTGCCCCAGCGCCCTGCCATTCCTGCACCTGTTTCTGGAGGTCCTGCAGAGCAGCAGCTGCCTGGGGCTGGGCCTTTCGCGCCTCCTCATCCGCTTCTCCCGCCAGCCTGCAGATATCTATACATGTTGCCAGCATTTGACACATCTGCAGCTCCTGCGAGCAGTCTACTCAATCGCTTCTCCAGTTTGAGACATTGTCAAAACCTGTTTGGTCCGCTTCTCCTGCCAGCCTGCAGAGATCCACCATCTCAGCCTGAGACACCGTCATAACCTTTTTGGTCCGCTCCTCCTGCCAGCCTGCAGAGATCCACCATCTCAGCCTGAGACACCGTCATAACCTTTTTGGTCCGCTCCTCCTGCCAGCCTGCAGAGATCCACCATCTCAGCCTGAGACACCGTCATAACCTTTTTCGTCCGCTCCTCCTGCCAGCCTGCAGAGATCCACCATCTCAGCCTGAGACATTGTCATGAGCTTCAGGAGCAAAGCGATTGCAGAGCCAACATGTTGCAACAGAATGTCCAATGGACCAGGCCCATGACCAACAGAAGCTCATGACCAGAGATGCTGCGTGTCCTGTCTTCAGGCTGAATAGAAACAGCCCTGTGGGGCCGTGAGCTGTGAAGGATGGTGATGTGAGTGATGTCATCCGCTTCCCCTGCCAGCCTGCAGCCACCCATCGAATTGCTCTAAGATGCTGGGATCTGAACTTTGACCAGATATTGCCAGATGGTGCCACAATGAGAGCACGTTGACCAGATGTTGCCAGAGCATTTGAAGGCAATCTATTCACCCTAAGCTTCTGAAGATACTCCACTGCCCATGAACTCTCGATCCATCAGGACCAGGCCATCTTTTCAGCATTCACTCATGTGCAGCACCCAATCAAGTCCAGTGCAGACGTCTTCTCAGCATTCACACCAGGCTGTCCTGTTGATGTTGATGGGTGACTGCCCCACTGCTGAAGGCGCCAGTGGGCTGCCTCAGCAAGCTTCTATCGACCTTGCCAGATAGATGAAGAATCTGCCAGAAGTGGCATGGGGTAGCATTGCCGTAAACAGCAAATACAGGCTTTTTTGCCAGCTGCTTTCAAAAGTTTGATCAGATGGTACATAAGAATGACAGGCTCAAAAATCGGCGACTGGTGAGAGCACAGGAAAATGTGGCAAGGGGAAAAAGGAGGAGAGAACGAGCAGAATGCTGATTGCTGTACAGGTTTCTGCATGATCTCTGGCGTGCAGCCGTGGGTGCTTTCAAGGTCACGTAAATGCTCAGATTGGCCACAAGACTTGCCTCTCAAGGATGTGCTTCTTCACTGGATGTGCATGCTTTGTCTGCTCAAATGAATTTTAGGGCGATTTGCCCTGCAGATATGCCATGGAACCACCAGATGTGGCCCCTCCTCCCCAACCTGCCTTGTGGCATTTGTTGCATAAGACTGCCAGAACAGAGGTGTAGATACTCCTGCCAGCTGCAGTCCTGCATTGAGAATCTGGAGGAAGCTGCGCACCTGGCTGCAATGTCGGATGTGATGCGCGTCAGGTGGACCTTCTCTTCAGTTTTGCTCAGTGCAGGCACCAGTTCTGAGGCTTCGCTGACTGATTGTGCAGCCTCAGTTTCCAGTTTGCGCCAGTCCTGCGACAACAGGTGCTCTGGTCTGCTGGCCCAAAAACACAGTGCACAAAGCAATATGGTCGATGCACTTGCAGACTGCAATGCATGACCGGCAGAGGGGCAGCGTCCGCTGCATGCACGACACAAGTGTGATGCTTCCAAGCAAGTTGCCATGTCATGAGTGGTAATCCTCATCTGCTGTCAAGAAACAGCTTACCTCTTCCCTCCGCATTTGTGGTGCTTCAGCTTCAGCCACAGCCATGCAAAGCATTGGTCTTTCCATTTGTCTGGTGTGTTGCAACCCTGCATTCTTGCATCGTCAGTGTTGCCCGCTGATCACAGGTGGGTGGAAAGCCACGCACTGCAAATTTCCACGGAGTCACGAACTTGTGATTGCTCTGCTCAGAATCCTGCTGGCTTGGAAGGATGCGCATTTGACAGAGACCGATCCCAAGCGCAGCTGGCCAGGATCAGGGACCAGTGCAGAAGCTCGCTGGGTTGTCAAGATCTGCTGCATCCTCGTCCGCAACTGCCAAAATCCAATGTGTGTAACCTTTGAAAATCTGCCGGCTGGAAAGCTTGCCAACTTGATTGGTCTCAAACTTCAAACCCTCGGAAGGGGTCACATCGGCTGATCCAGAAGGTCCTCGACAGTGCTGCCAGCAGAGTCTTGCGATGCAGCTCACAGCCTCGTTAAGAACTCTCACATGGATGCCAATTTAACCATCCTAGCAGGGCCAGCGCTGGGGCAGCGCAGGTGTCTCAAGATCTGCAACAAGGGTTTTGCAGGTTCCAGGTTTGGCGCCTTGCAATGCGCTAAGGACCTCATTGCCTAGCGCAGCCTCAAGTTGAGGCCCTCAACCACGTGTTGGCACGGGTGCTGCTGTGCTCGTCTTCGACCAGATGAGGCCGCTCGAAGGCACTGTCAAGGTGGGTCACGTTTGTGCAGGCCAGGATGAGCAGCTTACAGGCGATCATCTATGAGCGCGGCAGCCTGAAGTTGTTGGACCAGCGTCGCTTGCCACATGATTCCGTCCAGATCACGATCGACGGTCCGGTATCAGGTTGGCATGCCGTCAAGGATATGGCTGTGAGAGGCGCACCTGCCATCGCAGTCTCAGCAGCCCTCTGTCTGGCCGTCGACCTGGTCAAAAAGGGCCAGGGCAGCCAGTTTTCCGGTGCTCACGAGGCCGCACAATACGTCGAGGAGCAGCTTCGATACTTGGTGTCCAGGTGCTTGCCCGACCCCTGCCGCCAGGCATTTGTAGCTTGGACTGAAGCAACTGCGTGTGATGAATAGAATCAGAATTCCCAAGCATTGCTGCATGCCGCAATCCTGATCAGCATAATGCAGCATACTTGAAAATTTTCTGTTGCCAAGATTCATTCTGGTCCACTTTGAGATCCTCATCTCATGTGAGAAAATCTGTGATGATTCCTGTAAGGCCAAGGTGCATGGGGTCTGGGTTGACACCTGGGTGCTGCACAGTCGACCAACTGCAGTCAATCTCCAGGATGCCGCAACCAAGTTGACGGCCATCACAAAGAAGGCTGCGCAGAAACCTGAGGTCTCAAGCGCGAGCGTGGTGCTGGCATATGTGGAGGCTGCAGAGGAGATGGTAGCTGCTGACATTGCTTCCAACAAAGTGCGAATGGCAGGTCCAAGCTACCCGAATACCTCATGGCCTGCAAGGCAATGGGTTGCACATTGGCTTGGCTTGCCAGCTTGCGATGCGTCAGAGGTCAATTTCGCTTGCATCCTGTGAAATGCAGTATGCCGCATATGTCCAAGCGGGGACAATGCAATGGCATGTCAGATGCAGAAAGTTTGCGAGACAGAAGGATAGACACGGGCAGCTGTATAAAGTGAAGCAAATGCAGAATGCGACATGGCTGTTGCAGCCTCCTCAGCTAATGCCTGGCAGGCCACGTCTCCACCATAGTGCGCTCTTGTGCCTGGATTCTCACAAGGCACCTCTTGAGATCATGCCTGCACAGCCCCATTCATCTATCAATTGTGATGCAGAGCATTGGGGAGTACAGGGTCAAGCCTGTGGTGGAGGCCATCCGGCAGGCAGGCTCGTGGTCATGCCACCTCATTTTGTGCAATCTTCTTCTGATAAAACATGAGATGACGAAGCAGCCTTGTCGCTTCCTGATGATCTGCTGGACATGGTGCAGAGCATTGGGGAGCATGGGGCCAGGGCTGTGATGGAGGCCATCCGGCAGGCAGGCTCAGGGCCAAGCCAGGCCCGCATTCTCACCATCTGCAACACGGGCAGCTTGGCCACTGCCGGCTATGGCACCGCTTTGGGTGTTATCCGCGCCCTGCATAGCAATCAGCAGCTGCAGCACGCCTACTTCTGCGAGACGCGGCCCTTCAATCAAGGCAGGGCTTATCTGTATCATTGATATAGGACACAGGCCCAGGACACAGGGCTAGGTCAATTTGGGTCACCATTTGATTTTTCCCAAGCTATCTTGTCAGCTCAATGACAAGCAATGCGCTCTCAGGTCAGGAAAATCCTCATGATGTTGGTGATCTGGGTTTGGCATACTTGTTGTCTGCTGCTATGGTAATTAAATAATCAGATGTAGCTTCAAGATGGTCTTGCAATGAGAATTTGATCTGTGAGGTGCATGCACAGGCTCTCGGCTCACCGCATACGAGATGCAGCACGACAAGCTTCCCTCCACCCTGATCTGTGACTCTGCGGCAGCTGCTTTGGTGGCCTGTGGACGCGTGGACGCCATCATTGCGGGAGCAGATCGTGTCACTGCAAATGGCGACACTGCCAACAAAATTGGCACACTCATGCTCGCCACGATTGCGGCCCATTACAGGTGCGTACATCCGTATAATTGAGTCGCAATCAGATGATGACGCAAATGATGTACTGCTTGCGCATGCTGTGAGCAGATTACATGGCAGCGGCATGAATCATGGGCTCTCTGGTGGGCGGTGCATTGCTGCAGCATGACAGTTACGTTGAAAGACGGGCGCTTGCACCTTGCAATAATCACTGCGACTGGGAATTGCTGTCATCAGTCGGTGCACAATCTCTTTCACAAGCAGCTTGGCTTGCTTGGAGCATTGCAATGACCACAGTGGATGGCATGTGCCGCATGAAGCTCGATGCTATGCTGGCTCTGTGAAAGCAGCTCGTCGATGGAGCTGCGTTGTCGCTGATTGCCTGGCCATTTGCATTGCGTCAGGCACGAGACAGGCATCTGAGGGATCTGTTGAGGGAGTCCTGCATAGTGGCTTCTTGATTCATGCCTGAATGTTGCTGAGATGAGTCCATCTGCAGCTTGATAGATTTGCACAGATCTGTTCTGGCAGACGGCTCTCACAACTGTGATGCTGATGTAGCATCATTGAAACTACTGTATGATCTCTGGCTCTGCCATCACAAGCTCCATGTGGCACTTTTCCAAATCCTGCTGCACCAGCATGCAATGGTCGGAAGCTTGCACCCAGCGAAATTGGGCTTGCACAGCAAGGAGGCATTCGCAAGTGCTGCACGTCAAAGGCAAGCATTGCTGGATGCATTACAAGCCAAGCTGTGAGGGTGGGGCGCAGGATTCCCTTCTTTGTGGCCGCTCCCACAACAACGCTGGACCCCAGCTTGCCCAATGGATTCCACATCAAGATTGAGGAGAGGCCAGCAGAGGAGATCACGCACTGGAGAGGGCAGGCGATCGCTCCAGCGTCCACCAACGTACACAGCTGCCTTTCCCGTCATGCATGTAGACGTGATTGCACGTCGACCACAAGTCCAACCCCAGCAGCGTGGTGACCCAGGACTGCCCCTTAGCCTGAGGCTGAGCTCAACTGCTGCAGACCTCTGAGCCCTGCCAATGGTGTAATCTCTCACAGGCAATGATGTCTCTGCTGACAATAGGTCAGTCATGAGCAGATTCAGCTGTCCTGCATGTTGTGCAGAGAAGCAGCCTGTCAGGTACCCACCCAAGACTTTCCCAAGCACATGGGCCCTGCCAAATTCAGACTTTGTATTATTGATCCTTGGGGCTGGCGTGTGCTGCGGAAGACAAGACCTGCCTGCGTCTACCTGCCTGACAGTCAACAGCTGGCTGCATGCATGTACAATATCTTGGTGCGCAGGTCTGGAATCCTGCATTTGATGTGACGCCTGCCAGCATGATCACGGGCGTCATCACAGAGCGCGGCGTGCTGCGGCACGAGCAGGGCCGCATTAATGTGCACGGCTTCATGGTAGCCCAGGGCTTGCTGCCTGCTCTAGAAAACTGCCATACTGGCTCTCGCCTCGTCAGCCCCATCCCCGGCTTCCAGGCACGCCCTGCTCCTTCTTTTGTATGAGATGTGCATGATGCAAAGGAAATCTGCGGATCCCAGACAGCAAATTCAATCTAGCAACGTCAATCCGGCACAGAGGCATTGCAGAATGGCGGCAGGCTGCTCACCCGAGGCAGTGCTTGCATCAGATCCTGGCAACTTTGCATAGACATTTTGAGCATTGCACAGCGTGTGCTAAGGCTGAGCAGGAGTCCTTCAAGCATTCACATGCATCAGTGGGACGGCCCAGAATGACCAGTCAGACCTCATGCAGAAGCCAGCACTGGGATGTCAGTTTTTGTGAAAATTGCCTCAGTTGAGTTGCTGTCTTGGCGAGCGAATTGCGCCATGTGCAGGCCTTGGACGTCAGCAGTGTTTTGGACTACCTGGAAGCCAAGCCTGACCTTGCTAAGCTCCTGGGGCCGCGCTCATCTCCCACCTCCTGGCAGGTCTGCCGCCTGTTTGCTCGGACTGAATCCCTCTCCCCCTGTCCCTTTTTGGTGCACAAATGAAGAGTTGCGGCCCCCCTCTTCATGCGCGCATGCCCCTGCAGCATTCCTCTCTACAAGATTGCTGTATTTTCAATGTGAGAAGCTCTTTGAGTCGTACATGGCTTCTGGCCTAAATTGTCCATGCCAATGGCAAGCGCATCGTGTTTCATCATTGCACCACATGCATAAATATTTTGACCTGACAACAACTCTGCAGGGCAAGGCTCATTGTATGTGACAGGTCTGCAACATTCTTGCATAATTATGAATGGACCAGCTTTGTGTTCTGGTATCTTCCTGAAACACTCCTGGACAAATGCTGTATGGGTAATGTCAGGTTGTGCCTGTGTACAAGCAAGATTTCTTCTGGGCAGCTGAATCAGTTTCTGAAGAGGATGCTTGCAGGCCCGCGAGGTTGGTGACGGCAATTTGAATTTTGTGTACATTGTCGAGGGTCCAGAGGGAGGTTTGGTGGTGAAGCAGGCACTACCCTTCCTGCGTCTTGTGGGCGACGATTGGCCCCTGGGACAGGTCAGACTTCAATGATGCATGCATAGGCCTGTCCATCTGTATCCGCGGCAGCCTCTTGCCTGCATCTTAAATTTTCTCATGTTCTCTGTATTTTCCTGTGAATTGATAGTGTCATTGGGTCTCATCAAGTGCAGGATAGCTCCTTCGCCATATCAAAGCGTGTGTTCTGGCCCATCATGCTCACCTCAGCCGTGCTGAGAATCAGACATCTTGTATTTGACAGACCACATGAAGCTGTCCGGCTGGTAATCGGTCCGTGAGAAAGCGGCAGCCTGATGCAGAAGTTGCAATGCTGCAGCAAAGGATAGGCTTTGAAGCATCCGCGCTGGAGACTGAGGGCCGCTACTGCCCTGAGCACACGCCCACCCTGCACCTGTACGACCCCTGCATGGCTCTCATTGTCATGCAGTATCTTGCGCCACCGCATGTCATCCTTCGACTGGTGAGTGTCATTTGCTTCTGCTGTATCAGGAACTTCTGATTTACGCCTTTTGCTTCGTCAATCCATTTGCGACTTGAGCCTCAGTCCACACCGTCTGGCAAATGTTGCATTGCCCATCATCAAGGCAGCAAAAAGCACATCCATGTGCAACCTGTTTTCCTGTGAAATTTGCTGTGTAGCCACTTGCACATGAGCCACTCAGCTGCAGAAAGGTGTGTTTCCAATCCCTACACATGCTGATGTAGTTGGCCGGTCGATGATCTGCTTGGCGAGCCCGCCTGCATGAGCTTGCATTGCACTATGCTGTTGCCACTTGGTGCAGCAGAAGGCACCTTGGAAGGTTCCTTATGCTGAAGCCTCTCAGTTGCAATCACTGTGCTGCAAGCTTTCAATTGACTTGTCTTTCCTAGATGATATCTGAACTTGTTTGAAAGTGGCTGATGGTGTCCATCGCTATCTGGAATCTGTATACACTGCCACCAGCTGCTGGCAAAATTGATGCAGCAAGATCTGATGCTTCAGGGTCTGACAGAAGGTCACATTTATCCGCGGCTGGCAGACCAAGTCTCCAAATTCCTTGCTCAGACGCTCTTCCATACCTCCCTTATACACCTCAATTCAGAACAGTTCAGGTGAACGCCATGCAGCTTGGTTGGCAGCACGATCTGTCAGCCAACCGCTAGTGTTGAAGCTGCTGCATTAACACCAGCGCAATTCCTGAATGACGTCCATGCGCACCTATGACACATCAGCCCAGTTTTCCCATGTGTGCAATGGAGAGTTATTATCATAATCGCGAGACTGCTTATTCAGACCATGGTTCTGGTGACAAACCCATACTAGCAGCTCAGCAATGGTCTTGGCATGTTGCCTACCTGCTGCATTGCCTTGGCGAATGGATGACTCCCCAACCAGCGCAGCACATGCATGCCTGACTTCTGCTTGTCCCAGGCTGAGGTCTGGGCTGGTGAAATGCCTTGAGCCCATGGAGGAAGGCCCTACCATGGTGAACAGCTTCCTGACCGTGTCTGCCTGTTGCAGCATGCGTCACCAAGAAAATCCTTCTGACAAGCTGACGGGCTGCATTTGCATTAAAAGTCTCCCGAGAGGTTTTGTTCTGCAGTGTCCGACCACCATGGCAAACATGCTTGGCAGACCATGTACAGAAGGCAAGTGAGATGACCATGTGCCTGATCTCAAAGTGGAATGCAGGGAGCAGCAAGGCAAGTTCCTGGGCAACATAGAGCTCATCAGGCTGACAGAGCAAGTCATCTTCAGCGAGCCCTACTTTGATGCTTCCAACAATTGGCACACTTCACCACATTTGGACGACCTTGCCAAGCTCTTCCAGACTGACCTCAAGCTCAAGGCAGCCATCTCCAGACTCAAGGCAGGCTTTGCCAGCTGAGCGCATCGCAACACTGTTGATGCTTGTTGACAACGCGGTCTGCAAGCAGCCCCATTTCATGTCTGACAGCTTGCAAAGCAAGCCAGCAATGTTGTGGCAGGCAGCAGACTCACACCGCAGGCTTCACCTGCTGCGCCTTGCCATCTCTTGCATATGGCTTTCAGTCGGACAATCTGGGCCTTGAAGACAGACCGGACAGCATGAGCCCCGATCTTTGGAGCTGGGTGATGCATAATAGGCAGATTCATGCATGAGGCTGCGCATCACTTATCACGGCGCTCTCAATCATTTGTGCTCACACACGGTCAGATGCGCATGCAATTTGCACTCGAGGTTGCATTTGAGGTTGTAGAGGACACCAGCATTTGCAAGTGAGCAATGATCGCTGGCGACTGCTACTTCAGAGACCCCGGCTGGATCAGTCATCCTGGTGCTGGCACATTCCAGCCTGTGCATTCGGTCTCACAAATGCCATCTGTCAGGCAGATGCAAGCTTCAGCCATCTGATTAATCCAGAATGGTGCTTCCCCTGATGCACGGTGTTGTACATGCGCAATCTGCAACAACATCATCAGAGATGGACCAAGTGATGCAGCAGGGTGGCTCTGCAGGTCTTTCCAGTGTTCTCGTTTGGATGTGTGCGTTCATCAAGTTCAGTGCGAAGCTTGTCATCACCATCACATCAGATCATTATGGATGGCCTTGTGGAATGTACTTTCTGCTGTTTCATTTGGACACAAAATTGTGTGCTTCAAATGCAGGGGCTGTTCATGGAAAGAGGGCAGGCGATGCTTCAAGGCGATTTCCACACAGGCAGCTTGATGGTCACCCAGGATAGCATGTACGCAATCGATGCAGAATTTGCATTCTACGGACCAATGGCCTTTGACATCGGCAAGATCATCGCCAACCTCCTGCTGGCATATTTTGCTTCTGATGGCCATGAATCCGCTTCTGGCAGCTCTCGGCAGAAACAGCGCGTCTGGCTTCTGCAGGTCCGCTGCCCTTCTGGTGCCACATCAACAGCTTCAAGCCTCCTGTGGACTTGGCAGAAGCCTGGTTGATTTGATCTGATGTGACGCCTGTGCAGTTCCAGTGTGGGACCTGATGGTGGGCAATCAGGTCCCACACTGTCAAGTCGGCAAATGTCTTGGCTCCGCAGCAGATGCCATTGCTGAGTCTAGATGCAGCGCGGCTGGGCATCTGTGAGGGCAGCATCTGCCCAAAGAGGCGGTGTCTTGCTATTGCTTGTGCCTTTGCAACACAGCAAGACCTGGAAGTTGTCAATTGAGAGTACGGTGTTTTACATTGCTGCAGGGATCAAACATTCTCAGGGATGACTTGTGCTCCTGCTAATCTGGGAACATGGCATTGGCTTTATTCTCTTTGCCGCTGCTTGATGCAAAAAGCTTTCTGGTTCATCCTGCAGGCTGTGGTAGAGACCTGGGAGAAGTTTGAGACCCAATTCTTAGATCTATGGAACAGCAAAGCCCATGGCGATCTCTTTCCCGCAACGTTCTTCGGATCTGAAGCCCCCTCTGGTCCTGCAGCTCTCAAGGTGCTTCCATGACAGCTTCCAGAGCTTGACGCACATGACATTTGCTTGCCGTCCGGCTCGATTTGCCGATATGATGAAGGGCAGGCTCAGATCTCACCAGTAGCATGGGCTTGCAACAGATATTGTTCCACATATGCCAATTTCGCAATTTGAGCTGCTTGACTAGCAGGGTTTGGATCAGGCTAAGCATGAATAGGACGATTTGACGCCAGTTCCCCATGCAGTACATGCTTATGCAAACCCTGAGGCCTGCATTGCACTCTGTCGGTGGATTCAGTCTGACGAAGGCTGACGCCATGTCTGAGATGGAAGACAACCAGCATGGCCCTGTCAAGTGATTTTTGCTGGTGTTTGCAAGTCTGTGGCAGAGAGCAACCCGGGGCCCATTCTGTGAGGGGTCATTCCATGGCAGGATTGGATTGATGGACCATCTGATCATGTTCGGTGCATTGTGATAGAAGTGGTGCACAGCCTCTTTCAAAGCCTATCAGGTGTCCCGCTCACCGGCTCAATCTTCACAGATGCAGACTTTTTCCATGCTGCCTGGCATCCTCATCATCTCTCAGACCAATGCTCTTGAATTCCCCCTCCCCCCGCCTTCCCCTGGGGGATTCTCATGCGGGGACACAGTAAATGGCTGCATCATGCACAGACTGCCTCTCTTATGGCATCAGGATGCACAGGTGGCACTCAGCTCCTTGTGAATGACACAGGCAGTGCAGAATCAGTTCATGTTAGAGCTATTTGAGGACTGCTTGGGCATGGCTGGGGCGGTCATGGTCAGGCGCATCATCGGCATAGCACACATACAAGACTTTAAGCTCATCGAGTCTGATGACCTCAGGTGAGCGGTCTGACGAGTGTATGTGTATGGTTTGTTCATGTGAATGAGGGAGAGACACAATGCGTGAGCGATGTAATCACCCAAGTCCACCATCAGACTTCCTCTGGTGTGCAAGCCAAGGCTTACATCAGGATTCAAGCTAATCTTCTGTCTTGTTTCCTGTATGTCGTATGGCAATAAACCCGGTGCGATGCGATTCAGAGCCAATGACTCTAGAGCACAACGAAATGCTGTTCAATGATTGTGCCATGGCTTGCTACTCATGCATAATAATCAAGATGTGTTATCAGGTGCCTGACATACTCAGCACGATGAAGAACCTCAATATCTTGATCATACAGCCATTTGATGACTTGCCTGTGAGAAACTGTTCAGGGATAAGCTTTGATTGTCCACATCTATCAGGGCCTTTGCTTGGCACATTGTCCTTGTTCTTATCCTTGGGTGACAGTTGGCAATGCATGCAGGGCGCCATGCGAGCAACGGGCACTTGAACTGGCCCAGCGGTTGCTGCTTGAAGCCGGGAGCTTGAGTATACAAGGTGTAGTCACTGCAGCGCAGATATTGCGGAAACCTTGACGAGAAGACCTGAGTGCTGTTGTCGCGTAAGTGGCTGTCTCATCGCTTTGCGCCCCCTTTCTGAAATGTCAGATCATTGTTTTCTTCTGCCAACAGGCCCTGATGCAGCCCTGCAGACAATGTGATCTTGGCTTCAGCACCATGAAGACACAGACCTAGAAGCACAGATTCGTGATGGAGTCTACTGCTCATGCAAACATCGTTATCTTGTTATCCTGCTCGGTACAAATGGTGACATCAATAGGATGACTGGGCTTGCAGCTTTTATGATTTTTGAAATGCCTCTTTGCATGGCTTGAATTGACTGCCAAGATGTGAGAAAGTCATGCATGGGGCAGCTGCAAGTGTGGATGATGGTGGCCCAACTTCATGCACCTGGAGGGAACCTCGATGCATGTTGTGGACCTGCATTGTGCATCGCAGAGTGTCATGACCAGGCCGTTGCGACGAAACTGCAGTTTTAGCTAGATTTTGCAGCTGCCTGAGCTGAGGCAATTGCATGTACAGACGACGAGCACCAACAGTGGTCACTGCCCTCAGCAATGGTCCGCTTTGAATAGTCACTTATCACGAAGGTGCATGCACTTCTGCAAGTTTGCACCATCGTGTGCCAGCACGGCATGCTGGTTCCTGTTGACAGCAGGCTGCTGTGATTGCATGACGTAGAGAGGTACATGAGGGACTGTCTGCCAAGCACTTGAAATTGGTGTGACGTCTTGCCTTCGGCTGCCTCTGAGATGATGAACTGGAGTCAGCTGGAGCATGCAGCCGCGCATCAGAGGCAGCAGGCTATACATGCACTGCCCCTGTGGTGCACCTTCCGATGGAGCTAGGCTTTGCACATACTACCGCTGGCTTAATGCGGCCGCCCGGTTCAGCATCAGCCAATTACTGGGACATACCGATGAGCAATTCCAAATTGCACCGGGTCATGAGCCCATTGAAGTTGGCCATCAATTGAATTGCCCAGGGCCAGACGTGTGTGCCATAGTTGCCGGTCTGGCCAGATCTGTGATTGCTGGAGTGCCCTGCCATGTCAGACTTGAGGTCAAGCTTTTCAGCTCTGATTGCCCAGTGCTCTGGTGTCATGGCCAGGCTTGTATGGGCCAATGATCAGCCTCTGGTGAACAGATACATATTGGCTTGCTTAGTTAGAGCAGAGCTCCACTGATACAATGCAACACCAAATGTCCCATGCTAATCAACCTTGGTGGTTGCGTGCATGAGTAAAGTTTCCTTCCTTCCTGAGATGATGACCACCGTGCAGAGCCCCACCAGTGTGCAATTGCCAATACTGGCATCTGTAGCTGACGATAATTGAATGTTTCAATTCACATCTTCCTGTCGGTCTGTTTTTGGTCTCGACAGACAACACCATATACCCTGCTGACACTTGTTCCAGCATCACCATGGCCTCCATGTTGGACATGTGCCTGCACATTGTGGGTGCAGCTCTGTGCCAAAATGATAGCTGGCTGAGAGAGATTGCATGACTGAGGAGGATACCTGTCAGGAATCGTCTACAGAAATGCACCATCCAAGTACGCTGCAATTGCAATGCTCAGCTGCATCATCAAGGAGACTAGGCGCTTTCACTGCAACATGGCTGACGAATGTGAGCCTTGTGCAATCGAGGACAGCAGTGATTGCTACACATGTGGGAGGATGACAGTGCAAAATGGTCGCCCATATGCAGCTTTTCCAAGATGTTCTTGAGGCCGCTTGTAGCTAGCAAGCCCCGGAAAAGGTGTGCTAGCCGAATGTTGCCATGCACCGCCGTTCCCTAGGCTATGTATGTTACGCCAATGCCAGCTTTTGCAAGCGCGCTAGAGTTGTGCCACACTTGCTATTTTTATTGCTACAGATCAAGGAGTGCTGTGTACAGGCAAACCTCAGCCCCGCTTCTGAGCATTGCCTGCAGGATGCTCTGCTCAAAGGTTGCATGGCCCAAAGATGAAGCTTGTGTGTACAAGCAAATATTGGCCTGCTGATTACACAGCGCTGCTTAGATGGGCGTATGCAGGACCTGTAGATGGGGTGTGCTGCATGCTTCACCATGGGATGCACCAAAAAGCATGCAGCAGCAGGAGGCTCCTTGAAACACCGTGAATGTCCTGGAGACCTATGCATATGCAGAGATCTGAGGTCAATGGCATGATGTCGAAGAGGGCAGTGCGTTGTGCTGGTCCCAGAAATTAATCAGATGCCACCATGTGCCGAGCAAATGCCAACCCACATGCGTCACATGGGTGCAAGGCTTGCATCACCTGGCACATTGACATGAAAGGCAGGCAGGATGCACACAGCAAAACAGCCAACAGAGCAGGAAGAAATACCACACATCGGACAATTCTCAGACCCAGTTGAGCTGGGGAGCAACTTGACTGAATCACTGATATCTCATGGACGGCTACATCAAGCTCTCCTGGAGCTCAGCTGCTGCTGCAATTGTGTCGAGAGTGCAAATTGCAACCGGAATTCGCTTGTCTTGCGAGCAACAGACCCTAGATGACCTGTTTGGTCCTGTGCCATTGTACAGAGGGAAAGATGTCAGCTGATCCATCTTCCCTGAGATTGCACTCCAAAGGAGACAGCCTACAAATACAAAGCTTCAGCAGAAGCCATGGCAGGCCAAAACCTAATTTACTGCTGGCCAGCTGCGTTGCGGCGTGCAAGAGAGACCACGCGAGGCTCCAGGGGCTGATGTGCCATCACAGGTGCTGCCTGCTTGTTCTTCTCCTCCTCTGCCATCGCCAAGGTCATCATGCCAACACCGCTGCCGACAGCCACGCCTGCTCCGACAAGGGAGACCAGGCTGATTAGGGAAAGGCTCGTGTAGATTGCGTTGGAAGACATTGATGCAGACTGGGGAACCTGCGCAAGAGCACTTTCGTGGTGAGCAGAGGCAGTGAGCGCGAGCGGGCAACATACGCGACAACTCGAGCTATATGAGTCCTAGCGGATGCGTCAGGAGGTCAGGTCACGCACAATACAAGCCTAGAAATGATGGCTGAACAACAACTATCGGGAACCCAAAGCCAGCCCAAGGACAGGCCTGCAGGAGCACGCCTAACCACGTCTGACAGCAGCCTCAGGGGCATCATCACAGCAGGGGTTTCCGGACGCGCACCTGGTGATAGAGGGTGCTGAAAGGGTGTAGAAGGTAGAAGAGCTGGGTCCCGCGCTAGCAGCAGCGGTTGAAGGTGCTTGAAAGTGTGATGCTCTGAAAGATGCGCAAGCAGCCAAAAGACACAGCGAATTCAAGCCTCAAGGGTCGATGACAGAAGACCAGGGACGTCAAGTAAAATGTCGTGTCGTCATCACCAGTTCGTGGCTCACGTGATGAGATATGACACGTCAGCGGGCAAACCGTCCTGGTCAAGACTCCACAGAGCTCCACAATCTGCAGAGCTGCTCATCAAACTACTGACACAATTCTGACCCCCAAGGGACCAGGGACCACCCCTGGCCTGACAGGCCAGACCTGTGAATTCTGATGCAGCCCCTTCTCCAGGATCGACATCATGCTGGTGAATAGAATAAGGTCCATCACTGACTATGATATCCTGATGCGTGTGAGCAAAAACAGCACAGCTGATGGGACACATCTGTAATCCTGCACCCAAACCCTCATGTTTTCTATCTTGTGGCATCTGTAACAAGATCTGCAGACAAGTTGGGCGTTCCTGGCCAAAGTCAGAGCCAGAGGACATCCCTTGTATTTCACACATGAATGCCTTTATATAGTTTCATGGCAATTTCCAAATCAATTGAGCAAATGAGCAGATTCACCAAATGTTGCCGACATCAAGCAGGGCTTACCAACAAGTTTCGCCTTTCATAATCTGCATGACGCCCCAAGCAATATGTATGCGCCACCAGGGGCCCAACTTTGTGCCAGAGGTTGGCCACAGAAGCTGAGGCGCATTATCTGTGTTTACTCCACGGCAATTTTGTCTGTGGCACAGGCCTCTGTTGCAGAGGCAAGCAGAGGCTAGGTGCATGGCTTGCAACCATGTCAGGGGTACGCCCAGGGGAAGATGTGCCTGCTCTCACACTGATGTAGGGCAGTCTGATACGACGATGGTGGTCAGCATGCTCCATGGCTGAGGCATCGACCATATTGGATTAGAGGTTTCAGCAGATTCCATGCTGTGGACGCATCAGCTGGTGCCCAATTGTCCGCTCCATTGGCAATGTCGTTCAAAAGTTTACGAAGAGGTCCCTTACCCCCCTTTTGCACCACCTGCGCACGCTTGCTTGCAAACAGTGCAATCCTCTGCCATCCCTGCTAATCACCTTAGCGAGCCTCAGGCTTGTTCAGACGAGTATGCAGGGATGAAAACGAATAAGTTCAGGTTCTGGAAGTAACGACCACTACCAACAGGAAGCTGGCTGCTGATTTGTGCAGATGGTGGCTGGCAGGGTATAGTATATACCTGCTTGCAGGTCCAGCAAAGGAATATAATGCTTCAAGCTTGCTTCCTGAGATTTATGAAGCAGCAATAGTTGCAGGATGTGCCGAACCAAGACTGCATCAGCAAAGATGAAGCACCGTCTCATTGATTGTGGAATCGCCCGCAAGCAACCTGTGCGCCGGCTGACGACTCTCCTCAGTCCAGCATTGCTCAATCCCCTGACTCTAGAAATACAAACCCATGGCACAAATCGCTGTGCGATGGCTAACACCTGATTGATGCAGACTTGTGCATGGGTTCTTGCAATGCATGAGGAAGTGATTTGCAGAGACTCTCTACCTTCTCAAGCTGAATGCCTGGATGTGGTGAAGCGCCCTGATTGAGTGGAATTGGGAGCAAGAGGGGGGAGGGGCCAGGGGATCTCCAGGCTTCAACCTTGTGTCCAAGCATACTGCTAAGCATGCACCGTCCCTTAATGCGAGGATCCCTGACCGGCTGAAAGACCTGGCATGAACTACATAGGATGAGAGCTTTGGGGCAGAAATACCATCTGGTGCTGTCCGGTTCTGATGTGCTCACCTCTGGCTTAAGGTCTGCAATCACAGCAGCATGGCTCTTACTCACAGAATGTGCGGCAGGCTTTTGATGACAACTATGGGCAGAATAGCATATCCTCATGCATGGAATATGGATCGGCATGGCATTGGCACATGTGAGCATGGTCTCACAGTGGCAGTGAATCATCCGTGATTTGATCAGAACCCTCCTGATGTATATTGTGAATGAACATAAAGATGATGTCCAGTTGACTGATCCTAAGCCATTAAAATGGCTTGCAATGCACTCACCTGCACAACCCATCAGCAGGGCGTGCTTGGCGAGTGGTGCACAGTCAGCCTGATGTGCAGGCGATTGCCCAGACGTCAGGCATGTGCAAGTTGTAAATGGCGCCGCATCCAGGATCGTCGAGGATATATGCACGGATATGAACGGCATTCACTATGATATGCCTGAGCATCATACCTGGGAAGATCCTCCCAGATTTTCTCTCCAAACGCATAGCCTGGTAGCTGAAGCTTCCAATGCTTCTACTGAAAACTTCCCAGGGGCTGATGCTCAGCCTGGATATCTGCATGCCTTAAGCAGTCCATTGGAGCGGCTTTTGATCATCGCAGTGGCCCAGGCTCGCGTTCTATGAGACAATCGAGCCTGACTTGCATCTAGCATCTGGGCGGCGGCTCTCAGGCATTCAGCATGTCTGAAGGGGACTTTCCATGTGGCTGGAGGCCTTGGACTCTTTGGATCCCTGTAAGCATGTGCATTAACTTTTGCCCAGCTGGTGGCAAACCACCAGGAACAATTTACGCCATTCATCTGCTGCGAGCATACAGGTAAAGCATGCTGCATCAAGGCTCCCGCCGACTGCATTGCTTGTCAAGTGGACTGTGAGCCAGCACGCGTGACCAAGCGCTATCGGCTACAGTGAGACATCATGGCCCTTCTGGTACTTGATGGGAGCTACTTATGGTCTGTCTATGAGGCTGTCCCAGGCCTGCGTCTGTCAAACTGGTCGCAATCATGAGCCAGATGCTAAAATTGGCACCATATATATGGTAACCAATCAAGGCACTTGATGCTGCATGCCAACTGGAATTTCTCCAGTTGGCTGCTGTGGAGACCTTTGCGCATTCTTGCCACTCATGACATTGTAGAAGCCATTGCATAGCTCATGCCAGCTGTGCTACTCTACTGCATTTGTATGGCTTCATGGTCCAATCAGGCACGCCAGGCCTCAATAAACAGTGTGTATTTGTGCTGCTCAATATGCACATCTTCATATTGTAACCGGAATGAAATATCATGCGGGAGGTACCATATCAGGACGATGTTTCAAAGCCTCAAATGGTCGAGAAGCGCTTCACCGTGCATAATCCTCGCGCTGTGGCTGGAAGCCTTCGTACGGAAGATACAGGAGCTATCAGTGACAATTTCACGCACGAAAGGCGACACCTCGCAGGCAGGGAACGAAAGCCTGCCGATTGACAGGCAGCCAAAACTTGCACTGGGATTGCCTTTCGAGCTGCACCTCGCGGGAGTTCGCCCTGCACTTATCCAGGAGCTTGTCTCTTCTGGGTTTGCTTGCAGGGCCGGCACTTCAGGCAGAACTGTGCCGGCCCTGCCTGTCCTTTGGGGGCAATCGAAAGGCTGTCAAAGGTGCAGTGTTTGTCGCCTGCTTTTGTCATACGCTCGTTGAAGCTGACATTGAAATGGCCTCTACTCTGTGCAGATTATGACACGTATGAGATACGCGATGGTTTGTGCATCCAACAACAATCGGTCCATGGAAGCTCATGCGTTGCTTCAACAAAATCAATTCAAGGCATGCCTCATTCCCATGCAACCACAGCTGTACAAATATGGATGATGAAATGATGAATATTTTCTGCTGCTGATGCATGGCATCACTAAGCCCCTCTCGCCATGGTCATGGCAATGCATTGATACTTGCCGCCGTTGTGCAGGTTGCTTCATTCGGAGTGGGAGGGCATGTCAAACTTCCTGGGCCCAGCGCCAAATCGCCGAATGTCTACAACTTTGGAACTCCATACACGACTATGCTGGAAGATCTGGAGCGCCAGAATCGCGAGCTTTACTCTCGAAATGGCATCCTGAAGATGCTGCAGAGAAATGCTGGCGTCAAGCTGGCTCCAGAAAGATGGCAAGACTCAAAGTGAGCCCATACACTCAGCCACTTACTCGGCATGCTGTGAAGCTTGTTCTAAAAGCAGGGCGTAGCACTGCCAGAATACAGAGATGCTTGCCGCTGGCCGAAGAATAAATGCAGAACAATTGGTGCATGTGCTTTGAACCAAATTCCTCTGACGAGGGATCAGACTGGGCTGAGTAGAAGCTAGATTGCCTACAACATGCTTCAGAACACAGGTGGATACCAGCAAGTGTATCCCAGCAGGTTTGAGGCAAGGCACTGTCCGGTCCCAGGGAGAAATACAAATTCCGCATGTCTGCAGCATTCCTTTTGCGCAGACAGCGTTTCCAGCATGACGGCCTCTTACAAATCAATGCATGCAGATGCTGGCTGCTGGTGCTGCTGCTATTGCCCAGACTTTCTCTGATCATTCACCAATGATCTCCTGCATCAGAGCCGTCATAGCCTCATCATCGTGTGCACATCGCAGGCTAATGTCTCAGGAGCGACCTGCATATCTGTCTGGCACTCATTCAACAAGCAGGCTCAGATACCGTTCTGCTGAGCTTCTGTAGCTCAGCAAGCACCATCAAAGTTTCTGACTTGCTGATGGCAATGCACAGGGAGGAGTTTGATGTTTGCTATCACCTTTCAAGAACGAGTCATGGAGCTCCTTGTTGAAGGTGCGTCTTCGATTTTGCATTGCTTGTTGTTCCTTCGCGTCAAGACATGTTTGTGCTCAATTTGAAACAGATGTTTGCAGACAAGCCCTCAACAACAATTGAAGCACATGTTTAAAGTATTTGCAAGCATGATTATATGTTGCGCATCTGACGCTCTGTGCATGCGCTGAGTAGGGTCCAGGTCATCATGATGAGCTTTTGCAATATCTACACAACCTTGCACCAGCTACATGTCCATGTCCATTCCAAAGCAATGCAAATCTCATCCCAGATTCGCACACATAGCATGCAATCAACCCAAAGCACAATCGCTGGCAAGGGTTCTTTTTGTATATGCTATCAGTGCTTGTGCAGATATGAATGGACGGGAGCAGTCATCCATGCGGCGCCTGCTTGTGGTCAACATGGTGGGTTCCAATCATCTGCAAATCATTTTGCATATCTACTGCTGCTCTGACTTGGCCTTAACAGCATCGCCGTCGTTCTATATATCTGTGGCCTGTTGCTAGCAAGTAAACTTTGCAGCAACTGCCTGGTCTGACATCCGAAATGCATATGTTGCTGTCGTGCGCCATCAGCTGCTGTGGAAGGGTCATTCATGCCGTTGATACAGCATGGCCATTGGAAAGATACATTTACGGCTTTGCTCAACCAGCTCTCATGATGGCTGGCTGAGCTTGTTCAGAATATATGTGAGTCAAGGCACATACATGATGCTGCTTGTCAAAGATACGTCACTCTCTTTACTCCTGCATCTGCTTCGACCACATGCCCATGCATGTCCCTGCACGTGCACTGGTGCTACTTTGATGGCAGCTCACTGCCAAGCGCACCCAGCACGATTCTGGTCTGTCCGATGGCATCAATGCTGGCGGGCCCTCTCAATTTGCTCTAATGAATTCCGGATGGATTTGTAATCATTAGATAAGATGCAGCCCGGGTAACAAGGCTGGATTGCACTCTGCAGGATGTCAAGGATAATCATGAAGAAGCAGCCAATGCTGGCCCCACAAGCTTTGTTGTTGGCTCAGATGGTGAGCAGCTTTGAGAGGCTGCAGGAATTCGACGGCAGATACTGTGTGAAAAAGCTTGACGCTGATCATTACAATGCCACAGGATGCAATGCTGCCCCTGCTGCGGGGGCTTATGCACTACAGCCTGCTTGCTGTTTCTGTTTGGACATCGCTTTGCTCTCATGGCTTTGGGCTGCACTTCATCTTGATCTTCATTTTCTGATAGCAAGGACCAATGTGATTTCACATATCTTGTCCCTCCTTCAAGGCACTGGACTGCCTGGAGGTTGGAAATGTCCATGTCATGTGCCTAAGACTGTAGAGCAGAGAAGTGGAAGCTCAAATCTAGCTTTCAGTGCAGCATTGATGATGAGAGATCAAAGAACCTTTTCTCAGGTCGTTCTTGAGCATTTACACATTCAAAACCAGCAGCAACATCACAGAAACATTTCAACAAGCAAAACAATGACAGGAATTAGTGGTACATTGCATAATGCAAGGCTGCACTCATCAAGTCGCCTGGCATGCTATATCAAGCGGTTGATAGTGACAGCCCATGTCTGGACCGCAAAGCTGGCAGGATGGTCTGCAAGAAGCTGTACATGTTGGCTCATCATGGGTTTGCAAGCAGATACAGCTGATTAAGTTGTGTTGTGCTGATGCAGATAGAGGAAGCAGAGGACTGGGAGGATGAGATAGATGAAATAATGGACAACTTTGAGGCCAAGACTGGCAAGCGGCCGTTGTATACTATCTGCTTTTATTAGCTGGTTTGCCTGCCAGACAGATAGAATGAGTTCTCTTCATCCCCCAGCTGGACTGAGATCTTGCAGTCGCCTTCTCACATTTGGTGGTCTTGTTGACAGCACTTTTGATTGCCTAGATTGACCTGCATATGACAGGAGACACTCCATTTCAGGCAGTGACCATCATGAAGTGGATCTCCTACATCTTGAAGATCTGGGACCTGCACATGCAAGCTTGTGCGGTGCATATCTGCGTTGCCTAGTGATAACGGCTGGCTAGACTCGACAAAAGATGCTCTTTCCTCAGCAGCAATGCTGCCAGTCACTGCGATTGAGGACGTGTGCGGCCGATTAAACTTGTATACGAAAGGTCTGAGTCGTCTCAAGTGCTCTCAAGTGGTTAGGTTTCAGAGGATCTCGAGGCGTGATCTCACAACTGATCGGGTGCTACGCCCTATGCAACCCGGTCGACCCCGGGTATTCAAGAGCAAGCTGGATGAACCTGCAGCGTTGAGAAGGGCCTCCATCCGAGTCGGTCTGGTGGTTGCTGCTCTCATAGGCTTGGTGGTCCTGACTTGGCATCTGACCTTTTCAACAGAAGCCAAAGCTTACAGCATCAAGGTACGACAGAAGTGCTTCTCCTCTTACTCTTTCTATCAGATTGCAATCATTTGAGATGCCAAAATCAAACCAAGGCTTCCACTAGTGCACTCTTATTTGATTTGGTCTGCTGTCATGTGTTTTACAAAGTCAGAGGATGCATGGCTCACGATCCTTGTCGGAGCTCGTCTGTCACGATGTCATCACTTCAGTCTGCTGATGTATGCAACACCAGCGTCATTGTGCATGAGGCTGCCCTTGCATGATGATCCTACTGGTAAAAGAGACCAGACAAATTGGACTCGGATGCACTCTGGTCTGTCTTGGTGTTCAGGGCGCTTTACATGAGCACGCAAAGCAAGCTGTGAGGTCACCATGTGGGCTGCAAGGTTCCTGATGGAGATCTCAGCAATGCATCATCCAAGAGCCCTGCATGCCAGGCCTGCATTCTGCAAGCTGAAGCTGCACATCCATCTATCCGTCGCCAAGACTAGGGCTATGCATCCTCTGACTTTGCATGCATACCAGATCTGGGCATTCTCAGATAGGATGGTAGGCTGTAGTGCTTGCACATCGTGCAGATGCCCCGTTGTGGCCTGTGCCAAGGGCAAGACACCAGGCTGAGATGCAAACGCATCTCACTTATGCAATATGCCGAAGGCAAAGTGCAAGACGATTCACAGCGATTACGCATGACTGTGAAAATCCTGCTGATGGCAGAGGGCAGGCCGTCGGATTCGCATCTGCATTTTCCTGAGACAAACAGGCGATGCAGCACAGGGCAAGCGGTTCAAGGTGCCCTCAGAATGCATGGAGGCTCTGGAAACCGGGCGCACCCAGGCCAGCGCGGACGCGCTCCTCCGATCTCTTCAGCAGCAGCAGCAGGTATGACTTTTGCCATCCTGCTCGTCTAAGCCATTGCCTTGGGCCTAGAGCTCCTCGGTCATCAATCACCAGACAATAGTCATCAATCAAGATGGCCAACACCAGGCATGGTGTGGTTGCAGGACAGGTACAAGGGGCTGAGGGGCCTCATGCTTGTGGCAAGATGGCTCGCGATGCCATCAGACTTCTTGTAATCCGGCAGCTCAAGGACATTGATGGCCACATTGCAGCAAAGAATATTTTTCAATCACCTGCTGCTGGAAAATGGATGCATGGCTGTATTCCCATGTCTCAACATGGGAGTCTAATCTTAGAAGCAGTATCTGACCCTGGCCCACTGCAGCATGTGACATGGTGCATTCGACAACAAAGTCTAGTGGTGCTAGGCCTTCTTTTCATAAACAGACTGCAGGGCAGGAGAAGCATTTAGATGGGTGCAGACATTGAGGACTGTACTTGATGCGTACCAGCACAAGCAGCCCATGGTGCACATGCTAAATGGGGCCATCTGCTTGCACTCAGACTGCACATAAGCTGTATCCGAGCAGCTCTGGGAAGCACAATTGCAGCAGCACCTTGAGGCTAGAGCAAACAGTGGCTGTAACGCAACAATGCCTGCAACAAAATGAGATGCATGCGCTTTCATGGTGAGGTCGCCTCTGGCATACAGCATCCTGCTGATGGCTTACAGAGCAAATGACCAAGAGAGCTTACATCCAACATCCTGCTGATGGCTTGCAGAGCAAACGACTGACAAGAGACAAGATCACATTCGTGGCGTTCACAACCCTGGATGACGCTGGCCGCTTCATGCTGCTCATGGCTTCATTGCGGAAATTTCTGCCGGTGAGGCCAGCTGACCCGCACTCAAGCGGAACACGCAGCGGCTGAGTGGACCTCCTCATGAATGCTTCCTTGGATGCTAGGACTTCTGCACCTGCAACTTGCCTGACAATGTTTTTCTACGCAGGCCTTGGCACTGCAGCCGATGCCATGGAATTCTGGTACCATTTTGGGCGTCATGGCATGATTGTGGTGGGGGGTGGGGGGGGGGGTGATTGCAACCAGAATGCGCAATACTTGCAAATGTGATCAGCTGCAAGCATGTCTCACATGCAGAACGAGACAGGCTGCCACTCGGGCGAGGGGCCTGTCAACTCCATTTGCTCCAGTAAAGAGAATCCTGTGCATGTTATGGGACGTTGTCAGGAATCTGTCAAGATCCTGCTGTTGAAGTTAGGACTGTACATCTGGGAGATCTTGGTGTGTCAGATCATAGCAGGCTCAGCTAGCCATCCCACACCTGCACAGCACATGCCTTCAGGACCACGGAGTGATTTGCATCAGATGCCACAGGCTTGGCAATTGCAGCAATCTCAGCACATGTCGCAAGCAATTGACGATACATATGACATCAAAATTCCCACCTGCTCAGCATTACCAAGCTTGGCATGTGAGCTCAGTCAATCATCTCCTCCTGCTGTGTTGAATTTCGAGCTTGGTGAAGGTGCGCAGATAAAGCATTTGAAGGGTCGAACATGCTGAAATTTGTGGGGTTGCTGATGGGCACCAAGGGACGACCCTGCAGGAGCGCTGACACAAGCGCATCGTCTTTGCAGGATGCTAAGGAGGTCACCAAGCTGCTGTTGGTAGTACCTGAGAACCAGGCGTTTGCTTTCCGGAGCATTGCCAGCTATTCACTGCCGGTAAGGTGACACCTCTGCCATCAATCAAGCTTCTCATCATCATCAATCAAACCTCTCAGCATCAAATCTCTGCCATCACTCTTGGGAGGATGCTGATACAAATGCCGGTGCTCATGTATGCTGGTGCTGCTGAGTTGATCATGATGCATCTGCGCTTGCTGCACATTCACCACTGTCGGCCTCAGCATGGACTCAGCTGGCCAACACGAAAGGCTGGTATCAAACTGGTGAGCAGGTGCTTGCATCATTGAGCTGCTTTGCCCTTTCCACTATCATTCAAATTCTATGCAAAACATGTGGTCGGTGTTGGCAAACATTTTGTGGAGCACCGGTCTGCAGCGGCTGACATGTGCTCTGTGCAAGCCAGAAGGAATTGTGAGGTTGAGGGCAAACTGAGGGTTTTGCGTTCCCTTACAAAATCGAGAAGGAAAAGATGTGTGGAACAGGACTTCGCATCTGTCGTGTGCTTGTGCAAGCGTCATGCAACAGAATAGCTGTCGGAGGCAGATTAGCACTGCCATTTGCAATTGAAGATGACGTGTGAGCTAAGTCG
>CAWUCP010000185.1:0-28828 GCA_963920765.1 Ulota crispa
CGCAAAAAGGAATTTGCACTATGAAATTTGACGACCATTAGAATGACCGACCATCTCCTCCCATCAGCCTCCCTGCATTCGTCCCTCCTTCAAGTTGCGCCCCAGCAAACTTGACACGAGGACCTCCCTGACAAACAATTTGTGCCCCAACATGAGCATGTGCCACCTGTTTGATGAGCCTGCCTGCCAATCTCAGGCCTGGCCCTGCAATTGAAAGGCCTACCAAGCTTTGCTGCAACCTGTGCGTTCTGTGCCTTTTTTGAGCCCCCCTGGTCCCTTGCCAACCTTTTTTGCTATGATCCAATCACCTCATGTTTACAGTGATTGTTTGAGGTAGACTATGGATCACACTCTGGGCTAGCTGCGCAGGGATCTTCGCAGGTGGTTTTGAAGATGCTGGCACCATGTCCAGCTACTGCAGACCCTGTTCGCCTGTCAGTTGCAGGGCGGGTGGGTCCTGGGATGACTGTTCTGCGGCAGATCCGCATGCCACATCGCGTAGTTTGCCTTCACTGCCTCCAATGCCGGCTGAGCTCCTGGGAACATCTCTACGTACGCCTTGTACATGGGGAGCGCGACAATTTCAAAGAAGCCCACCTGTGCAGTTGCACCAAACAATGATCAAGAACATTCAACCATACACAACTTGTAAATGTCTATAGATCATAGAGATGGTCTGGGCTGGTGGCCTTGACATGATGGATCTGAGAGCTTGCAATCTTAAGAAGCATCTCTGACGATAAGCTGAATCTTCTCAACTACCCTGTAAAGTGGTACAGCTTGTCGACATCGCTGCAGATGCAGTGCATCTGCCATGTTGCTTCCTGCCATGCAACAGCTGACGTGGGACTGCCTGCCAGCAGTCACATCAATGACAGCTGTGATCCACGGCATATCACAGGGGACCAGCATTCACACCTGAGACTTGCTTACGCCCGTCTGGTTGTGGCGGTCCATGAGCGGGGAGACGGTCATGCCCCTCTTACGCTCCTCATCTCCTTGTGCAAAGAATTCTGCCTCCAGGCGGGCAGTCCATTTTTTGTGCACTGCCTGGGTTGTGCTCAGATGACCCACATCGGCCAGTTTCAATGCGCACTGCAGAGCAGACATGGGATCAGCCATCATGCAGGGCGGATTGCAGCACATTTTGCATAGCAGCCTGACACTAGACCAGGTGACCATTTGGCTTGACTGCACTTCACAGCTCAGGCATGGAAGTTGAGTCCTGAGGGGGACCTAAAGCATGATAGGCGGGTGATGGTCGGCGATGTTCTATGCAGTAAATTAAATATCAGCAGCTGCTCTGGCCACAAAGGTCACCACTTGCTTGGCGTGTTGATCATAGGCATGCGGACTGCATTTCTGCCCCATTTCTGCCATCAGCGCATACGCTCTGGGCAGGGAAGCTGCAGCATGGTGGAAGAGATGTTTCTGGTGACAAAGCATGCAGAGTCTCACAGTTCCATGCGCTTGAGCAAGATCACAGCATCTTCTCTTTTCATCACTAAATTCCATCATTCATATCAACTCGCCCGCCAGCAAAATCAGCAGCTCTGCCTGAGCGACAGCCTGGACTGCACAAGTTCCTTTGCCATACAAGCTTTCCATCGCCGGACCAAAGCTTGGACAGGAGACGTGGTGCAGCTGGTGAAATTTTCTCAGCACAGATATGTAATCCACACCTGCCAATAATATCAAAGCGTGAACAGCAATTTCCCATGGTGGAGATTCTATGCGCAGCAGCGTTTAGACTGTGCAATGTCTCGAAAGCCCCTGGGTGAGTGCTATGCAGCACCATGTGGGACACCAGCAGAGAAACAGGAGGGGAAATTGATGCCTGCAGGGCTAGAAGCTTGTGCTCAGGGGGCGCAGAGCTCATGGAAGACATGACACATAGCTCCCCAGAAGCCTCTGCAGCATTTCCTGATGTATGGCCTGAAGTGCGGATGGCACTCATGCCCTTCCTGCTGGGGGAGTTGAAGGTGCTCTGCAGCAGCAAGGTCTACCGCTTGCCAAGACTTTTGACAAGATTTGAAGTGGTGACTGCAGAGTGACTACAATTGACATTGCCAAAGATCTGGATGAGCATGCTCGCATGGTTGTAGCAATGCTTTGATTTGTGTGAATAGCCATTGGCACAGGGTCCATCGAGATGTCAAGCAGTATTCCATGCTGTAGAACAGTGACATTAATCTCTACTATCATCACTAGGATGTTCTCAATCATGCCCAGAGACTGATCAGATGGCAATGCTGGACTGCTACAGGCTTCAGGACCTTCAAGCTTGTGGATTTACCACGCACAAAAGGACCACTCAAATGCTGCAGAGCAGACCTGGCAGCATTGCAGACCATCTTACACAACCAGCTTGCAAAGTTTGCAGGATCAGTTGCACTGAGCATGACGCAGCAGCTGGGCTTTAGAAGTAGAGCATGAGGGCTGCACACCTGGAACTGGGACAGGACATTGAAGTGCTTCTTCATGTCAGTCGCCAGAATGAGCTCGACAGTGGTGGACCGCATTGCCAGTTTGCTCTGCGTTGGCAGGTTCTGCAGGGCAAATTCATTTCAATGCTGGAAGCACAAAGCATCTGAGTCTGAGATCTCACAATGGAGCTAAGCAAGGCCCTTCATAGATTGGACTGATCTACGCCGCCAAGGATGGCTTTTTGGAACACATGTATGCCTCACAATCAAGTGGTCGACCCAGATGCGGATCAAGCAGGCAATCGGGGAGAAAATTGTACATTGTGGCACGTCATGCCCGCCATCCGCACCATGGTGATGTGGAAAGAAAAAGGATATCATTGGTGAAGTCTTCAGTGAAGATGCCCCAACAGCAATCTCACGCCCAGCAAATGAATTGATTCAGGTAGAGATAGTTGCTACTTGAGTTGCTACTCAACATCAGCATTGATAGTCATCTGGGCATCTGGAGTGGGTTGCCGAAACGACCAGGTTGCTTGCACTCTCATGTCCGCCTCCATGCACTTACCAGTTGAAGAGACCTCAAGAAAATCTCAGACAATCGGACTGGGCAATTCGCAGCCGCTCTGCAGCTGGCTCTTGAGAGCTTTGCACATGACAGAATGATTGTAAGCGGCATGTGCTTGCAAGGTGCTGGCGCACCTCCATGAACCTGTGCGTCCTGAGCACCTTTGCGCTGGCAGCTGAGTGGAACATCTCCAAGGGGCTGATGTCATTGTATGTCAGAGCCAGATCGTTGTGCGTCTTGATGAGGAAGTCATTGTTCAGTCCTGCAGCACAGGACATGCTGTCTTCATCAGCTAATCATTCAGTAGCATAGCAGCACCTCTGCTGCTTGACACACAGCATGATGTGCAACATGTGGATGAACTTTGTGACACACGCACAGCCCTTTCGTGCATCGTCCATGGATTTGCCATTTCAACACCTCACAAGCATCGCAAAGGTCAGCAACAGATGGCCTTACTCGACTGCAAGAAGATTCAATCCGCTTCAGCATGCACTTCTCATGGCAAGGCCGGCAGGGGATTTGCCTGCCAAATCACCTGGATGGCCGTAGTCATGGGAGATGGCGGCGATATAGCACGCCAGCAGCGTGACTGTGTCGACGATGCCCAAGTCTCTTAGGCCGCCCGGATGACTGATCAGCATGTGAGTCATCTGCAGCACAGACGTGGCGTGCGCCCTGCAAAGGTAAGCAGAGTTACACTCTAAATACATTCCCATATGGTGACATGACAGCATCTTGCTGCAGAAGTTGTGAGTATGCATGCATGGGCCAGCTTAAGTCGTGTCATGAATGATCATGCTTGAGACTGGTCAACACATCTTTTGCAACAAATCTTGCCATGGAGATCACCACATAGCGCGACAGCTGAAACATGGAACAAAGACTCTAGTGAGGGTTCTACAAGTCAGTCCTCATGCCTCGTGTCAGGATTGATGCGCCCGCGCTGTCGCAGCACCATCCATGTGTGCCAGTGGCCTATTGAGTTGGCCAATGCACTGAATGTCCAGCAGGATGTCACCATGACTTGTGTACTATGAAGTGGTTTCCTGGCAAAGCTTGAAAGCTCATGCCCGCTTCAGGACACACCTGTTGTGGTAAGGGTTGGTGTGATTGTACCCCTCCTCGATGGCACACAGATAATCGGCCAACTTATCCTCGATCAGATTCAGGTCCTTGATGAGCCCTTGCCTCTGCCACATGCATGAAAGTACTGTCAGCCACTAACAGAAGTGTCGTGCCGACAGACGATGCATGCTGCAGAGCGAGGACCACAGTCTGTCCAGGATACATTGATTTACTCAACAGTCCCAATCTAGGCTGCCCTTGCACACATGCCTTGAGATGTTGCAGAGGTTATGTCAAAGCCTTGAAAGCCCAGTGCCTGGTGACAGCATGTGGATGTGAAAGGTGGTCTGTATATCTGAACATGACTTGCCAACTCTGCATGCGTAGGCAAGTGCTGTGATAGCAGACCGTGGTGCTGAACCCCAATAGACCCACAAATTTGGCTGCAATGAACACCCTTTACAGCATGAACCGGCGCATGAGAATGTCCTAGCTGAGCCAGGCATGTTCGATGCAGGCTTCCACAGGAATATTTGCATGGGAGCGGTGCCATGTAGGACAACCCAGATCCAGACAGGCATGCTGGACATAGGGAAGCCCAGATTGAGCACCCTAAATTTACACAAAGCAATTGTCCCAAATTTGCAGGCGGGTCAGCTGGCCAAGCATGATGATCGCGTACCTGAATCAGATAGAAGCCAAGAGTGGACAGAGGCATGTTGCTGGATGCCTCCTTGAGCTCAAGGGCATCAAAGCTCCAACTGGTCTCAGCCACCTGCCATGCCAGAGTCATACATCATCGACACATGGCCACTTTGCAGGCATTGTCGTTGCCACGAATCTGTGAATCTCCAATGTCCAGGGACGACATCACTTTGCACTCATTTCCAGGTTGATGCATGCATACGCTAGTAGGACCACGGCTGTCCTTGACATTTGGAGGACTGGGGGCTGGGTGATTCTTGCAACGCAACTTAATGACGACGGTCCCTGGGAAGAGCAGTCTGGAATGTGGTACAGCAAGGCTCCTTGGTTTGCAATTCATGTTGTGCCTGGACCTTGCAGCCAAGCTTGTTGCAGCTTGCCCACAATCATGCAGCTGGCTCACTGATGACTGCTGCAGCAATGTGAAACACGCACAGACCCTGAAAGACGTCTGTACACTTGTGTTGTACAATTCAATTTACACAGCTTGCTGCTCATCCTCAGCAAAATTGCTCATGCACACATAGAACGGACACATTTGGGCAATCACGCGTGCCCTGTGCCTGTATGAGATATCATGATGCATTCAATCGAGACATCATGTGTGTGGAAGCTGGTCAGGGACATGCCCGCAGGAGGCGCTCAACACGAGGGATCACGGAGTGCAGCATGTGCGGCCTGCCAGCAGTCTGCACGCTGTTCCCGGAGGTTGCTGTCAGCTGGAATGCATGGGTTCCAGGACCACGTGGGGCTCCCTTGCTGCTGCAGACATGAAATTCTCTTCAAGCCTTGCACCAGCTTGTGATGCTTTGTGAGGCATAGAGCGGCAGTCAATGCAAAATTTGCAAGAGAAGATGAAATGATATGACACCTGCTCAAAGCCCTAAAACAGTGAACTTCTGGCCATGCCAGACATGACTCAGGCATGGTCACACATCAACTTGCCCGCAAATGGCCTACCATGCAGGACGCTAGACTCAGATTGGCAAGCGTGTCTAGGCTGCCAATGCACAAGTCATCTGCTTCATGCACTGGCCTGACGGTCAGTCTGATAACTTTTCAAGTGTTGCCCCAGGTGCTGCGTGTCCTACTCTGCCCATGTGGATTTTGCCCTCCTCAGAATATGCAAGATGCTTGCATGGCTTGACTGTCATGGTATGCTGCTTGCACAGCCAGAAGCGGCACCACTACAAGGATGACAAGGAAATGGTCGTCTCTCAGTGAGGATTGCAATGAAACATTACACCTCGGTGCATCCACATGCTGAAATGCACTCACCTCAACTCAGGTAGATGCTGCAGATCTTCCGCGACAACGACCTCTGCATGCCGTTGTCGTCCCCTGATTGTCGCCAGGCGAGTTGCTGCGCTGTTATTGGTTCCCTGCATACAACAACCATGAACTCATGCAGCATTGTTAACCAATCTGCTGAGCAAGATGGCAGGCCTCTGGATTTGCTGACCTGTGGCACGCTCCAATGCAGCATGGCTTCAGCACATCCGCTCAGGTAAGAGCAGGGAGCTCAGGAAAGTGTTCATGACATGTGTTCCAGCTCAGCCAGTGTCCTGTTCACTACCTGGTGGTATGCAAGGTCAAATTAGATTCATACGTTCCAGCATGGGCTTCTATCACCCATGTGCCCATGCAATGTCTAGTGATGCAGCCCACGGCAAACTCAATCTGCCCTGCTCGGGGCTTGGACCCTCTGGATGCACAGGAATGGCATCATCAGGTGGAACTGGTGTTGCCTGCATTGTTTGCCCATACTTTGCAGTCAGCTACCCCTTGGAAGTCAAATTGACATGCAGCAATGATGAAGGGCCTGATGATTCACCTGCAGCATCTCTGCTATTGCATGGCCGACCTCTGAGCTGAGTCCAGAAGAGTGCACAAGCTGCTCCCGAAGATTGACTGGCTCTCTCAGGTCACCAGCCAGACAGATATCATTCTGTAAGGCCACAATCTCAGCAATTGAAGGCACATTGCCCTGCAAGAGCACATGGGCGTACATCGTCGATGGCTTCGGCTGATGGTGAAAATGCTCTGCAGAGTGCTGACAATGCGCTCAATGTAATGGGGATTACTGACCACCATCTGTGGAAACCCAGGGCTGAAGCATCCTTTTGGGTATTAAGGTGATTGCATCTACCATGCAGACTGACATGGTTGCCAAATGAGCAGCCGCCTCGCAGGCTACCCTGGCAAGGACTTGTGCTGACAGATGCACAGAGCAATGGTGCAGCATGGACCATGCAAACGCGGTGGGCAACATGAATGTGCTGCTTGTTGGAAGGTGGGAAGTGTTGACAAAGCCTGGTGAGAAAGTATACATGAAAGTTAGCTCACGATGCCCAGAGACATAAGCAACTTGATGAGGTCCCTTTTGACATAGATGTTGATGCCAGTGCAACCTCCCTTTGCTATTGCCTGTGCCGTGTTGTCATGACAGTGTAGTTGGTAAGGCAACATTCAAGCTCTGCATGACTTCTGCAATTGACGGGCTTGCGGACCAACATTTTGGCCAGCAAATTTTGCTGAGACGTGGGGCAGCAGACAGGCCTGTATAGCAAAGCCTGATTTGCACGATGGCAACATGCAAGCATGGGCCAGGCAGACTGGGAGCATTGATGCTATGCAATGTGCAGGCCCCTGCCGGGCCAGACCTGCAGCAGGCTGTCCAGGAGCCGCAAAGTCTTGTCTGCAGGGGACTCGGTGTTGACGGATGTCCTTGGCTGAAGGTGCATCTGCAGCGCTTGCTGCAGCCGCTTCTGCAGCATGCTTTGCTGGGCTTTCAGTCGGGCCTGCAGATCCATGGCACCATAACTTCTTCAAAGAGTGAAGCAGACATGTGGAAAACTGCAATGTGCACGAGCCAGCATGCCAGCAGCACCAGTGGACAGATTGGCAGCAAGCAGGACATATGTGTCTTGCATCGGGACTCACCGTCTCCTGTGAGATTGCCTCCTTTTCTGCTTCAAGTGCCTCATTGCTGTGCTGCAGTAGCTCATTCTGCCTGCAAAGCAGTTTGAGAGTGGTCTCAGGCACATGACCGAGAGATCCCATCATTGTGCAAGTATGGCAATTCAAAGGTAAACATGCTGCTCGTAGCTCACAATCCAGAAAATGCCCTCTAGCAAGCACTTCAATGATGAGACCATGCAACGTGACGTGTCTCAGGACGAGGCAGGTTTCACAAGATGTTGGCCACAGCCGACAGCGAGCAGCTTCTGGAGCTTTCCTTGTGCAGAATCATCGTAAGTATGCTTGTTCCAGTGGCCTCAATGATCAATTAATCAACTATTCACATGATCTTGCCCAGCAAGAGCAAAAAAGGGAACAAAAGAGGCTGCAGATATACCGTTGCAGCTTCTCTTTGACTGCATTGAGCTCCAACTCGAGCTCCTTCTCGGGCGTCACATCCGCTGATGTCAGCAGCAAAGCCGCCTCGCGTGTCACAGGATCCTGCAGATCTCATCACCAATCAGGGCAAAGTCCTGGAGACCTAATCAAAACCCATTAGGCAATTCTAGATACTTCATCAAATCTCATTGTGCATTCGTTTGGCACGGATAATCTCCCGCGTGAGCTGAAACTTCTTGAGCAACAGAAAGGTAGGAGAAGCATCCAGGTTGCAGATAACAGATGCTGGTGCAGGTACTTGCTGTGCACAGCTGCCTATGCCTGAACAAGGCATGCCAGTGCTGGCATGCTCGGCAGCTTGCATCCTGCCGTGCAAGCCACCTCAGTGCATCTGATCAGACACCTATGGCAGGACCAAGCCAGCGGTGGGCACTGCGAGGCATTCCGCAATACGTATCCCAGCAAAGTTCACTGATTATTGTAACCTCAAACATGCTTGGAGCACCAGAACCTGGTGCTGTCATGCATTGTTCAGTAGAATGTGTGGTCTATGGTAACCCCAAAATACCACAGGATGCGCCCGGCATCAGCATATCTGGCAGGATAGCGTTGTAAGGCTGAATGGTTGGTCACTTTACAGACACTTATGCTGCTGGAATGTGGACATGATGGATTGCAGAAAAATCATGCACGGTGACAACAGCAGTAGATCATCTTGGTGTTTGGACAGTAAAGTATGCGCTGGATTTCCTGAAGCCAGTGTGAGGATTGGAACAAACTCTCCTCCATGCATCAGCATGAGGTTTTGGCAACCATTGCTGACTGATCACCTCTGCCGGAAACATTGCATACAGTGTGTGACTGCGGCTGCCAGACGTGCTGCAAGACGTGATCGTCAAGCGGTGGGAAGGCTGATTCCGAAGGAAGAGAGCATCAAGAGCCTCTGATGCTCGGTGGGTGCCTGGAATCCCTACGAGACGTGATGTATCTTGACAGTCGCTATCAATAAAATTGTGAGGCGCAACAAGCCGCAGCCGTTCACAAGAGCACGATGCTCAGGCTGCATGTCCTTTACGGACATACATGCAGACGGCTCTGCAAATGTGGCCCTTTCAAAACCTCTGCGTTGCTCCAGAATCTCCGGCATCACATGTCTGCAACCATTGGCTTTGGCTGATGGTACCCAAGACATGGAAGGCAATCATGCATGATGAGGTCAGCAAGCTGTACCAAAAATTGTCAAACAGTGCCAAGCATAATTCAGCAAGCTTGTGTTCCTGCAATTGCTGGGCTGGTTACATGTGCTGACAGTCCATGCTGCAATGGCATGTTTAAGGCAGTTCCTGGTATGCATGATTGCTTCAAGATTGCTCCAGCTGCATACTTCCTTATCTGCACATGCATGTCCACACGCCCGTGCACTGACATCTGATGAAGCAAGGCCCTGCAACAGTGTCGCATGAGAGCAAGGCACCGAACATAACACAGCTGCATTCCAGAAGGACTTACCACTACCATTGCCGTCTCCTGCCAGCACATCATGCAGCATCACGCCCTCATCCGGCAATCCTGCACCAGCAGGGTCATTCAGGGGCCCTGACTTTTGTGCATGCATGCATGCATGCTCTCTATTGCTCAGGCTTACATCATGGTCTCATTGATGCATGCTTTCACATGCAGCATCTTTGTTGCACAGCTGCGTGCAGCATGCAGACAGCCATACAAGAGATGATTCAAGGTATCTACAGCCTACTACAGCCTGGGCAAAGGATGCGACATGCACAGGTGACCCTTTCAAGTGCTGCACAAGACACTCAAACTGAGGATATCAGGAAGTCTCAAAGAAAATGCTGTTGCTTGTGACTGCAGCTCTTCGTGCCTGACTCTCGCAGCTCTCGAGCGGCTCGGTCATTCGCTTGCAGGAGCATGCCATTGCTGTCAAACAGCATTGCGCCGTTGGGACCATTCTGCTGCATTGCCACTGCACGAGCCTTGTCGGCAGGCATGCTCTCCTCTAGCTGAGATAGCATCAGGCGTTCCTCTTTGCCAGAGTCATGCCGTATCCATATGGGCTGCATGGTTCAGAGCATAGGTCAGAACATGAAGTTGTGCTTCCGTCTTTGCATGTCTGTGATCAAGAGCAATCCCAAAAAGCATGTGATTGCAACAAGCTCAGCTAGCTTACCCTGGTGTATATGCTTGCAAACCCTTCATCGTCCCGCACATTGTCGAAGGTGATGAAGAGCGCCTTTTTGACGTTGAGCACAAAGTGCAGGGAATTCCCACGCCCCTGCACGATCTCTTTGTCAGGCCTTGCAGGTGATGTTCATGAGCTGAGCTGCTCGTGCATGACTCACCAGGACTTCTTGCTCTGACATCGTGATGCGCCGCTGCCGATCAGCAATGAATTCAGGATCTGCATTGGCCAGATGTTCGCGTTGCTCTGCTCGGGGTCTAATATGTCCGAATCTCTCTATGGCAACCTTGTTGGCCCAGAGCAAGGTGGACAATGGATCCTCCGCGCAGGGTCTGCATTTGTCTTGGACTGTCATTCCGGAGGAATTTGGGCAGAAGGAGTGGCCTGAGGCTTGGTGTGCCAGGCTAGTACCTGGAGAGCCAGCATGGACTGCGAACAGTATCCAGGAGCTGCAACTCTTGCAAAGTCCAGGTCTGGCGCTTGGACATCAATCTTTTTGTTGAGGCTCTGAAGGGTGCTGCACGGCTGCAGATATCAAGCTGCTTGGCTTGAGCAACTGGGAGAATCAGAGGGCCTCGAGCAGCTGGGTATCTGTCTCGGGTGCTGCCAGCCTGTCAACCGAATCAGCCAGATTGGACAGCAGCCTGGAAAACACCCCTGGCGAGCCTCAAAGGGAAGAGCAGAAGCTATATGCCTCTACGCCTCGAGCACAGCTCCTAGAATGTGTCTTATGGTGCGGCTCGTGTGAGCAGCTGATAGGTCGTCATGTACACGCCGATAGCAAACTCACTCCCTACAATCGCCCTTCAGGGTTGCAACGGCTTTTTGGCGGGTCATCGAGCTTTTGGTGCGTCTGGCGGCATATCAACGATGAAAACCGATACCAATCCAGAAACGATCGGCACACGGGACGATCGATATCCATACAAACGTTGCCTGAATCAGTCAGAAGACCTTTTTTTGAGTGGGGAGATAATAACGGCAGATGGAGCATATGTGACTCATCGCACGTCATGTTGGCGTCAATCACTCACTTCCTCCCTCACTTCGCCCGATGTAATGATGAGGACATGAGGTGTCATTTCTGCGATATTCAACAGAATATACACACCAATCCTCCCATCGACGAGCAAACAACATTGATCTGATGCGTATTTTCTTGGAGCGAAGTTGGCATGTTCAGATGTGCGCGCACGGAATCTGTGGAGTTGTTTTGAGCCTGCTGCAGCCCGCTCTGAGACATGCGTACGTGGCTTTTTTGGTCGCTTACAGTTGGCGCAACATCTATCCTTGTGGCTACACTGCTGTACATCGCGTTCTTCAAACTTCATGCCGCCCGGCACCTTCTGGTGCTGACCCTCAGAAGAGCCCTGCGATCCGTATGCGAGAGCACAGGCACAGCCTCATACCGCGTGACCTCAGATCCGTCCGGTAAACATGTCTCGAAATTGAGGCCTCGTTGGCTCGCGATCTGCTCATATCTGCGGAGCATCGATTCGACTCACTGCTCCGAGATTGGCAGGCATCATCCTTGAGGAACTGGACCTTGGAGGCAGAATTCGTGGCCTGGCTGGAAATGATCTGTTCATCTTCTCAAAGTGCTACGTGCAGCGTTGTCATATACAGCTTCCAGCACTGCGGCAGCCTTTATCCATTCACCTCGCTGGAGCTCGCATTGAGCTCACGCAGCGACAGCTCCCAGAGGTGCTTGCCGGCACTCGCTCGTGCATCATTGCTTCGCATCGTGTCAATCATGAGTGCATTTGCAAGGTCACCCAATGCAGAGACTCCTGTGGCAGATGCCAGCAGGACCAGATCTAATGCACATGTGCTCCCTACAGCAAGCAGAGCTATCATGGGCCACGAATTGCAGGCATGCATGTGGCGGCCAGATGCGTCTGTCAACATGCCAACATGCATCTTCCACGCTGCAGAGTCCTGCGAGGAGATGCTCATATTTGCCAAGCCTCATACCTCCACTCATGCAAGCTCAATGCAAGAATGCTGCATGAGGTGCTCAAAGGCTGATTCAAGTTTCACATGAGCTCCATGCAACAAGCCGAATGTGATGCACAATTGGATGTGCAGCCGGTGGGCCTACAAGCCCGACAAGATGAGGAAGCCAAAGCTCACCAGGGCCTCAGACAGGACAAGCTGAAGGCCATCGACAAGCTCCTCTGGAGCACAGACTTTGGGCAGACTGGATCCAGACAAGATGTCAAGCCTCAAGGTCTGTTCTCGACCATGTGTAGTACATGATTGGCCACCTGAGTACATGCTGACCGCTCTTCATCATCTGTCAGGCATCACATGGCAAGACCAGCCCTATGTGGCATGTCACTCCAGCGTCAGTCTGCAGAAGGCTATGGGGCATGATGCATGGATGTGTTGCAAATGCAAATTTTGAGGTCTCTCCAGCCTTGCCCACGGTGGGATCACGGCGGAGCCCACAGATAATCTTTGTGTGCCTGCTGAGCAAGATATACCCGCATCTAGCTGTACGCTGAGAATTTGCCATTCAGTCTCTTGCATGCTGCACCCATGCGTGCTGGCCCCATCCTTTCCAAGGTCTCTCATATGCATGTTCCCGGGATAATGGCTGGCATGACAACCATGCTGTTGGACTCGGCAGCTCCTCATCATACCGTTGCAGATCTTGCCATGCGTCCATGGGACTTATCATGGCAGCTGTATTGCTGACTCTGCCTCAGTGAGACCTGCCTGAAGCTCAGGGTCCAGCTCGTGACGCTCTCTTGCGACTCGATGGCAGTCTCCAGGTTGGCTCAGATGAAGCAGGCTTCACGGCTGCCAGGGTCGGAGGACTGCGTGCAAGCAGCTTGCATGCCTGCATGCGCTTGCCACTGTCCTACAAGCAAGGCTACGCTTGTGTAGGAGAGGCAGATTCTAGGCTGTCAGAATCAGCAACATTCGATGCTGTTGTAGACAGCAAACAGCAAAACCCCCATGCACAGGCTGGAATGTGGAGGCATCAGGCAGCTCATCTGGAAGAGATGCTTGCACATTCACAGTGTTCAAGAGATTTTGCAGGCAGGCTGCATCAGGGCAAGTCATGAACCCTACTCAGCCTCTGAATGCATGCACGAGGCCAATGTAAGGACATGGCACTGGCTTCAAGTAGTGAATGGTCATGCATTTCGCTGGCATAGTTGCAGTCACCGCTTTGCTGATGCTCTGTGCTACGTCATAGGCATGACGGAGAGGGCCAGGGTGCGGGCCCCTCACAGGCACTTGCTTACGCGATGCTCTGTGCTGCGTCCAGGCATGTAAGAAAGTCAAAATGAGGGCCCTGCACAGGCTGCTGTGGCTGTGCGCCCAAGATCTACAGCTGCAGATGTTGGCCAGTGAGGCCATGTCCAGCAGGCTGATGCATATCTCAACCGCTTTGCTGATGCTCTGTGCTGTGTCCAGGCATGATGGAGAGGGTCAAGGCAAGGGCCCTGCACAGGCTGCTGTGGAGGTGCGTCCAGTATCTCCTGCAGGCGATGGATAGTGAGGCCATTTCCCGGCAGGCTGATGCATATCTCAACCGCTTTGCCAATGCTCTGTGCTGTGTCCAGGCATGATGGAGAGGGTCAAGGCGAGGGCCCTGCACAGGCTGCTATCGCTGTGCGTCCAGTATGTCCAGCTGCAGGCAGTGGACAGTGAGGCTATTTTTCGGCAGGCTGATGCATATCTCAACCGCTTTGCCGATGCTCTGTGCTGTGTCCAGGCATGATGGAGAGGGTCAAGGCGAGGGCCCTGCACAGGCTGCTATCGCTGTGCGTCCAGTATGTCCAGCTGCAGGCGGTGGACAGTGAGGCTATTTTCCGGCAGGCCGACCAGCCTGGGCCTCGGCCTGACCCTGCCAACTATCTATGCGGCGTGGACGCCATCTGCTTGGCTGTCCGTACAGCCACCATTCAGCCTGAAGGTGACTTGCGACATGGCAAAAGTCTTGCAATACATGTGGTACTAGCTCTGCCTGTCAACAAAAGGTCTGGATGTTGAGTTGGGGTCTCGGAGGGTGACAATCACCAACATCACATCATGCATCCATCCTGGCATCCCAAATTGCGCCCCTCTGGGGGTTGCAGATACCTCTGGTCTGTGCTAAGTCAGCCCTGTGGGCGGTACATGCCAGAGCTTCATGTCATATTCTCAGAGGCATTGCAGCAAAGGTGACATGCTGGTGACATGCTGGTGACATGCTGGTGACAGGCCAGGGGTCAATGAGGGCCTTGGGTGCGTCTCGAGTCCTGGTCAACCTCCTGAACTAGCTCAGAGGAGTGACTGGGACAATCGTCAGTCTGCCAGGCTGTCAAAACAAGGTCTGCGGGATGTATGAAGAGCTCATTGGAATTCATTTCACATGGTGGGTGGTCTCCTCACAGACAGTGGGAGCGACTCTGCAAAGCTCATTGCAAAGCAGGCAGGAGTCAGCGTATGCTATCAGTCACGACTGCAACTTTAAGGTGTTGTTTCCGGCGTCTTGGCCCCTTGTTTATCATTCAAATGACATCGGATGCGCTTGATGTGGCGGCTTAACCTGTCATGCAGGGAATGTCGCTGGAGCTCATGCTGGCCCCAATCTGTCAGCCAGAGCAGCAGCGCAGGAGGATGCAGCTGTGCTTGCAGAGGAAGCCGATTCTGTCATCAACTCCTTCATCATGAAGCATGTCCGGCATCTCTGGGAAGAGGTCTCCACGCACAGGGTAGCCAGTACTCAGGTCCAACTGGATGGTGTCGACCTGTCCCTGACTTCCTTTGGAGCCAGAGACCCAGCGCTCCATGACAGCATCGCGTTTCACCATCGTCGCGACGCAGCCATGGGCCTGACCCCTGCTCATGGCACTCAACACACTGAAGGAGGCCTTCAGCAACAGCACGCAGGATTGGACTCAGAGCGACTTCCTGAGGCTGCTGCGTCGTCCAGCAGAGTGCGTTTTGATGATTCGGGGGATGTGCAAGATTCAGCTCCCATGCCGCAGAGTCCCACCCAACCACTGGGAAGGACCCCGCATGCCCAACGCCTGCGCAAACCCCAAGCGCAGGGGCATGTGCCCCCGCCTCTGCAGAGCGCATCAGCAGCCGAGCATCGCAAGGTGCATCGGCGACACGAGCTGTCAGACATCCAGCCTGATCAGGATGTAGGGTCCTCTGAGGAGCAGACCCAGCCGCAAGGGTTGGCAGGCAGCTCCAGAACGCCTCAAAAACTGCCCCAGAAAGTCTCATCGGGAGCATCACATGCCCCTCAGCATTCGGAGAACCACAGCAGATCCAAAGGGCCCCACAAGCAGCATTTCACGGCATCTGAATGCGCAGTCCTGGCAGCAATTGAGGCGGGTCTGCGCCTGACCAGCCAGAGGCATGTCGTGCTGAGGCAGTGGGGCCTGTCATGTACTGTGAACATTCAGCCGCCGGCTTGGATGGTGGAGGCACCCCTTCGGCACGACCCCAGTATCGCCTCTGTGACATCCATGCATCCAGGAACCCCCGACCTGCCCGTGTCCCCCGACACCCGTGCCGCCTTTGCCCTGAGTGCCCAGGACAGTTTTGCCTTGACCAACGATGCCAAGCGTATGCATGGCATCAACGAGCACCCTCTGCCAGGATCTGCAGGTAGGTCGATAGCTTTGAGACATGTCCATCATCTCTGTGGAGTGGGACGGCCTGTCATTGAGGGACCAAGTCGTGATGGACGATGACACCAATTCTTGCTGCAACGCTTGTCATTGATAGCCAGACAGTGCATGCAAGAGCTCCTTGCGGCTGAATCCATTCTGCAAAGCGCTGTACGCCATGCAGCCTAGCAGATTGTGCAAGCATGCCATAGGTTTTGTCAGACCACAGAGGGTTCATCACAGGTAGTCACCAAGCATGAACCCTCCTTTTGCAACGTAGCACTGTGTTTGGCAATGTTACTTTGACGCGTCCACAGCAGCTATCGTGCTGTGGACAATCTTCCTGCGTGTTCCCATCCATCTGTCTGTGTTTGCTTGACCTTGCTGAGGGGGAAGTGATGACCGTCAGCAAATGCAGCTGCCCAGGAAGCAAGAAATGCATCTTTGTATGGTACAACTTGGATGGAGCGGCAGTTGTAGACCCGGCTGTCAGTGGCTGAGCATCAGGAGATATGCTTGCCGCATGATTCTTGCAGTGCAGACCGAGCACAGGCCCCACTGGACGTTGGTGGCATGCAAATCTGCATCTTGCTAAGCATCCAGCATGGCCCAGCAGGCATATGCCACTGGTGGCTTGGTAGCACCAGGGTGGGGCTTGCTGTGCCTGAAGGCATGCTAGGCCCACCCCTTGTCTTGCCCGGACAGAGGCCTGCCTGGGTCCGGTGCCTCGTATGACCGTTCCCTTGAGGGGAATTCCCTGCAGAACCATTGCTCCGGCACCCTTGCATTGCCAGGAGGTCTGTATTGTATTTATCTCATTTCAGGGGCTAGTGCCTGGTAGCTGACTGTGCTGTTGCTGACTGATCTGCAGGTCTTCCAAATGGGCATGCAACAGGTCCAGCCCCACACAATCGTGATGAGAGCATGCCAGAGCCCAGCAGCCCTACGACCTCTCTTGGTCCCACTGTGTCCTTGGATATCTCCATCCGGGCGCTTGTGCCAGACTGGGATGCTGCTGCAGTCGCAGTCGCCATGCGGATGGTGGACCGTCTACAGGTCTATGAGCAGTATGCTACGTACTGGCGAGCCCGTCCCCAGGTCCGATGTTGTGGGCAGCCTCGTCTGCTGAAGTACTGTCACCTGGACCGGTCAAATGCATGGCTCAGCACCCAAGTTTTGATTTGGCAGATTGATTTGCAAGTTGGGCTGCAACGGGTATGAGCCTGTCCTGTTCCAAAACCACCTGCAACACCTGTACAGCACCATGCCATGCGTGCTGGACTCGCAAATGCAATTGCTGATCTCAATGATCACTCCATTGAGGGCATTTTCCAAGCACATCTTGCGCTGGACGGCTGATGCGACTCTCGCATCCTCACAGGGCAGCTCTTTCAGGGTGCATGGCTTTGAATGGAATCCTTGAGCGAAACTTGCATTGCAGCTTCTGATTGCTGCATATGCTTTGTTCAATGCCTGTACCGCAGTATCTGGCTGCAAGTGGGCAATCGGTCTGTCTGCACGAGGTCATTCATTATTGTGCTATGCGGCTGAGATGAAGGTGCTCATGTTCAGGAGCCGGTGCATGTCAACCCGAAGACCTGGTGGTTGCATGCGGGCCAGGCAGCTGCGGGAGAATGCCGCAAAGTGAGCCGTCAGAAGGTGAGGTGTTGTCAACGTAGGGCACCTGTGCAAATGCCTATCTTCATGAGATTGCAAGTCACTGCAGGGTGAGCATTGATCAAGGGCACTCGAATGGGAGTGATTGGTCATGGTCTCTAATCACAGCGGCGTGTGCCCTGGACGCCCTGAATTTTGAAAGGCTAACAGCTCCTGTGCCGGAGGAGCTGGGGGCGTGTTAGGGGAGCTCCTCCACGCCCCTGACCACAGCCATTTTGTGCAGCAGCACCTTGGCAGCAGAGCATGCAAAGCCTTGACTAGCAAGCCAGCCACTGAGATGCATTGCTACCATTACAAGGCAGCAGCACAATGGTGAAGCAAGTACATATGTCAGTGTGGGATCATGCCGACGTTTGATTTATTCCATGGCAGCATCTTGATGTACAATTTCTGTGATGCTTACATTTTCCATTATAGACACAAATGACACAAATCAAATTGTATTACAATACTTGAGGCATGGAAGCTCATGGACACAAGCATCAATGGTATCTGCATACTGAGTCAGAGGCTTGTTTGTGACTCCTGACAGCTGCTGTTCAGATGGGTTCCTTCCCTGTGCCTGCTTTGCTAGACATGGCAGGTCATATACGAGAAGGTGCAGGAATGACAGCTTGGATTTTGCCATGCGCTCCATGCCACACTTCAATAAACGCAGGTCCGCCTGTGGAATGCTGCTTGCACCGATGCGTTCTCGGCAGGCTGAGATTGCAGATCGTTGCCCAGGTGTCCCTGCACACCTTGGAGGCCCGCCATCGCAACCGGCAAGCCTACACAAAGTTGTATGAGGCTGTCATGACGGCACATCCCTCCTATGTACTACCTGAAGGGTAAGCTTCTTAGACTCATGGACATTCACGGCCTGAGATTTCCATGCTTTCATGCACTCACCCTCTGTGCACCTGGCAAGATCATGGTTCGCCGCATATGCTTCCATATCATGTCAGATAGCTCGGAAGACTCTCCTCTGGCCCATGCAAGATGAGGCTGTTGTCTGGCAAAATGAGATGGTCTCATCTGCATGGTCCCGCACTGCCTTTTGAATACATGATGACAGTGAGGCTTTTGTCACAGAGTTCACGAGCAAGTTCACAGGAGCCGCAAGCCCTGATGATACTAGGTCTGGGTTGTCGGCACTATCTATTCACCTTTTGAACCCACCTTCAAAGGAAGAGGTTGAAGGCTGACCAAGACTTGAATTTCAGGGACCTCTCAAAACCCTGGCCAAGAACAAAGCAGAAACGGTGTGCAGGTCGAAGGTGTCCACCAGGGTGACGCAGCTGCAGCGGAAGCAGCTGGCCGCCATGGAGCAACAAATTTCGCTGGAGGAAACTGCCCATTTTCGGGTTGCCATTGCCGCCCGCCACAGTCGATTCCTCAGGGCAGACCCTTCTGTCCTTTGGCATGCCTACCATGCAGTCGATGCCATATTGTCCAGTCTTGGTGAGACCTCAGCACCTGCATCAAGGACGCAATGTCTGGTCTGACTCAAGTCTCAGCTGTTGGGATACCAGCATCCCCAATATGCGTCAACATCTTTCGTCGTATGTCTCAATTCAACGGGTTCATGAGCCACCAGGATTCTGGAACAGCTACAGTAGATCAAATGCAGCCCGGCGGTGTACAGAGGGAGGTGATCTTGCAGGTGGACATATACACGGACACGCAGTCATGTCCAGAGATGTGTGGGAGGACCTGTGATTTCATACATCAGCCAACGACCAGAGTTTGGTGACCATGCGATGCATGCAGGCCTCATCACCTTGTTTAGGCCATTGGTAGCTGCACTAGCATCACACTAAATGGACCAAAATTGAGGTGCATCACCACAGCAGGAAGCCTGTTGCCGATTTCAAATTCTTCTGCATGTGAACAATGTGGCTGCTGCTCCTTTCTTGCCACCGGAGAGAGACTGAGCCGTTCACAATTTCAGACAAGCTGATGCTGAGTGATCGGGCACAAGCGGTACAGAGCACACAATATGCAATATGGAGCTGTGGAATATGGAACCAGGCAGATCCTCTTTGTATACTATGCATGGCTTTTCTTGGGTGGCTTTAGTTGTGACACTCCTCTGTAAATTTAGGCTTTGGCTGTCTTGGGTTGAAAGACAGAGCCATCTTCTGGTCCTTGGCGGCCTGGTGAGCACTGTGCTGAGCAAGACATCTGACCTTTACTGCCTGTTGCAGGTCCGCTGCCGGCATCCGTTGAGACAATGCTTTTCCAGACCAGTCCTGCCCAGCAGCAAGCCAACATGATAGGTAAGCCATGATGCTGCTTTTGCGGAGATGTCTAGTCGCATCTCAAGGGCAGCAGCAATCCCTGTTGTGAGGGTTTTCAGGGAGAGGTGTCCGCAATGCATTGATCTGACATTTCATATGTGCAGGCAATCAAAGAGCATCCAATCAGAGGGTACCATGTGGCTGTGCAGTTGTGCCTGTAGTACCTGCATGCAGCCTGCCTTGTCCGACGTCACCTTCATGCATGCAGCCCTGACAAACACATGTTATCGATTGATAAAACGATCTACAAATTGATTGATTGATTGATTGGGACCAATGGACCAAGGCGACTTTGAGCGCACATAGCAGCTCATTGGTCAGGGCATTGTCCTCTCATTTGCATGATCACGTTGCAGCCTCTGTTCTTGTGGTGAGTCTTTGGCGAAGTGGAAGGCCACTGCCTGACAGCAATCTGCTCTGACAGGCTTCCAGGTCAAGGCGGCATGCCCCAAAATCGGAATCTCTCTTCAAGCCCGCAAGTCCTGGTGGGCTCTGAGTGGCATGTGCCCCGCTGTGGACTTCTCTGCTGTGGAGGCTTCTGTCAAGGACCTGCGTGTTGCCATCTCTGGTTCGGGTATGTTGGACAGCATTGCTACTCTTCTCACAGCATACACCTGAGCGACATGCCATGTTGCATTCGGTCTCATGCTCCACGATACCCCAGCACTTTAACAAGTTTGCTGCAGCTTGGAAAAATCAACCGCAAAGAGGTCTTCATCATCGCAGGGCAATGTTGCAAGAGATCACAGGGCAAATGATTGGGGCAATGTCACCGCTTACTGGCTCCAGGTGCCATCAGAGGAGCAATTGCAAGCGCCCTCTCATGGGCAAAAGTTCGAGTGATTGCTATGCAATTTTACTCAAACCCTGCCATGAACTCCTGGATAGGCGGCGTTGAATGACTGCAAGATCCTCTGGCCGGTGGCGGTTTGCAACAAAGTGGCGCAATGTCCATGTTTGCACCGTCCACCCGCAACCTGCATGTTTGGGATGCGCACATCACCACAGGCTAGTCCGAGTCCAAAGATGGCTTATTGCATCTTCTCAAATTGTAAGAAAAGTGGTCGATCAGATATTGCTAAGGATTGCATATCCCCACTGAGCATGCCTGCACCTTGCACAAGCAAAATCTACAAGGAATGCTTGGACTCAATACGCAACAGGCTAGCGCAGACTTGATAGCCTCCGGCAAGAGGTCGACAAAGGGCTTGCCGTCACAGGTCTCCATGTTGTTGCTGCAATCGTCGGCAAACAAGGCGCATGAGGTTATTGCAAAGCCAGCTCATTGCGTCCTGTGGAACTCTATGGAAGGCATTGCAAGTTTCTTCAGACCTGCGTCAAGCCAAAGTGAAGATTGCAGCCTCATGTTAGTCAACGACTCCTTGTGGTGCATCATGCTTGAGGCGTTTTCCAGCCTGCTGAGTGACCAGCCTTATCTGCAACGATTCACAAGCTTGCTGGTTGTATCTGCAGGCAAGCTCACAGCCATATCGAGGGCCATTGCAAAGTCAGCTCATTGCATTCCATGGAATGTATGGAGGTCCACAGCATTATTTGCTGAAGTCAATGTAAAATTCTTTGCTGGCGCCATGTGCAGGCAAGCTCACGGGGCGCATGGTCATGTGCAATCAGCGGCCTGGGCAAGACTGGGCAGACATCATGGCAGAGTTGGCTCGCTGCCTACTTTCAATCTGTATGAATGGTGATCACAGACTCGCTCTGATGCTATGTGCAGGCAAATTGACTGGACGCATCCGGTCTTTTGCAATCGGCGGTCTCGGCAGAGGCGAGGCTAGCGCAGATATCATTGCGGAGCTTGTGACCAGCCCCTCCGCCGACTGCAACCGCCTGCTTCAAGTTGCAGACCTGCACGCTGCAGCCAGTCAAGCTGATGGGCTGAAGGAGTACCTTGCCACCGTTCCCAAGCACTTCCTTGGCGTCTCTGTGGCCATGCAGGCAAGCCAAGACTATGCCAAATCAGACCTACATGCTGTTGGGTTTACAGGTCAAAGGAGAAGGGCTGCATGTTGCTGCATCAGCCACTGTGTGCCTGGCTGCCAGGGTCTTCAGGTAGGCGCTGGCGGCCTGATCAGCCAAGATGCCCTCTTCTGCCTCTGGCAGCTGGCCTGCAATGGAGTGCCAAGAACAGTCTTGCCAGCTGCAGCTTGTATGCAGCCATATGTTCAAGCCAGCTAAGCATTATGTCTGCAAGATCGCACAGCTACTTTCCAGTGCATCATGGCTTCCCTGTGTGCTGGTGACATGTGACCCGTGCCAGGATGCATTCTATACAACATTCTTCTCTTGACTTTGTTAGAAGCGCTGATGCACCCCTTCTCTTCTTCTCTCCAAGACAGATTCAATGCAATGCTCGACAGACCTTCCAAGCACCAGAGTCCTCACTGAGAGCCCTGACTGTGCATCAATCCATGCCCTGGAGGCTCAGCTCATCAAATTGATGTCACTGCATAGATGATCGTCCCACAGCTTGACGCGAGCACGTTTGCATCAGAGCAGGCTTGCATCAGAGCAGGCTTGCATTTTGCTTCTTTGAAACACACTTGTGCAATTCTTGCAGGTCCCACAGCTTCATACGCAAGATATGGCAGCCGATGCCCAAGCAGCTCATGTCTCCAGAACAGGCGTCACCGTTTTGACCAGCGGCAAGTTCCATGCTGTGCGGCCTCCAGGCATTGAGATAAAAGCCCGTCTGGCTGGGATCCAGGTGTGAATTGACAATGGCAGATGACACAATATCCTGTGAGGGTGACAGACAAATGGCCTTGCTCTGAGGCAAAGGGACGAGAGACTGTTCTGTCAAACAGTGGTCCACGGTGGTCAGCTTGTATCAGCCATTTGATGCAGCAATTGGTGCAGCACTTGTGGACTGTCGGCGGCTCGACCCTGCCAAGCCAGGGGTAATTGGCACAGCAACAGGTGAACATTTCATGGTGTCTCTGGAATAAGTGTCCATTGAGCCAGGGGCAATGACTCACCTATTGCCCTTGATAGAGGACGTGTGTGGAATACGAGAATACATCTGGCCCATTTGGTGGCAAGGTGAATTCGGTCGCACAGCGTCAGGATGTCCCTGCAAGTTGCTGCATCCAGGAAAGCAAGAAATCGTCACACATGCATCACCAGATGAGCAATAAATATCCACAAGCATGTGTACACACAACTGACCCTCTGACAGCCTCTGTCTCCTCTTCTCTGGTGCATGTTTGGCATTGAGTCTGGTTCCATTCTCCTCGCATGGCTTTGAATGTGGATCTTCCATGCTGCAGATGCTGTACAACAGGGACGTCGTGTCAGCAGTGCTGACCTTCATGCGTCATCTGGACCAGCTGAAGAGGCAGCCAATCCTGTCTCCCAGCGGCGCTGCCAAATCCGAAGCCTGGGGCCCTGAGCAAGACCCTTCCCAGCCAAACAACCTGTGCGAGCGCACCATGCATGCCTTTGCACAGCAGAACATCCCCATCAGCCAGCCTCTGAACTTGCCTGTGCTCTCCATCAGCCTGACCTGCCCAGGTATGAGCTCTTCAGAACTTGAGGTCAAAGTGAGCTATGTCACAGCCATGGATGTAGCCCCTTGCGTGGCCGCTGGAAATGCTTGCATCTGCTTCCTGCAGAGGGCTGCAATGGTTCCATGCATGTGTGCTGCAGATCCTGGACTGGCCTAGACAGGTCACTCTGCTCTGGCATCCTGGCTGCAGTAGAGCCTCATCCTCATGCATGCACGCGTCTGCCAGCTGCCTCCAAGCTCATGCAGCTTGTGGTACTGCTGGCCGCCTCTTGCTTGCGTCAATATTCAGCCAAACTTCTCTGAGCTCTGAGTGCATGTTCACATCTGATGGCATTGTCAGACCAGCTCCTGAGCAACACCAGCTTATCAGCCATGATGTTGCTTGCCTCTCATCTGGGCATGAACTGGATTGAGTCACTGACGCCAGGCGGCTGCACATACAGGGGTGGTGCTGCGCATTCCCTACCTTCACGTCCCGGCCTACTTCGCTGACCACGTGATCGATCCCAGCACGGGCCACGCTCATGCGCCAGAGCACTATGAGCTGATCGCCGCGGTCACGCGCTTGAGGGCCTACACTTATGGTGAGGACTTCCACCAATTCATGGAGGAAGGGGCGTCCCAGCGCATGCGCGCCGCCTGCTACCTGGATATATTCTCTTACCAGCCACCAGACAAGCGTGCAAGGTGGGCATCACCAACACAGCGTCTCATCATCTGGTCTCCAAGCTTGAAACAGGATTAGTCACCGAGGAGGAACTGTTCCATTGTGTAAGTGAAGTTACTGCCAGGATGTTCTCACTTTGTCTTTAGGAACTCTTGCATGATGCAATTACTCATGCAGCCCAATTTGGCTGCACATTTGCCAAGGTGCTCGCTCTCCACTCTTGCCCAATTCCCTTTTCTTTGCCAGCGCCACGTCGCCAAGCTGCAAGCGTGCAGAATGCTTGACCCTCAGCTGCTGATCAGAGGACAAATTGGTGTACAGGGTGTTTGTGTACTTCATGACGGTACATCTGGAGGAGCCCCAGCGTTGAGGTGCCATGCTCTTCCAGGCATCCTTTGCAATGTAAATGAAGTTGCAGCAGTCATGGTGGAGGCAAGCCACTCAGGCGGTGCCCTGCCTTTGCCTTTCAAATCTGTGTCAGCTTAGCCATGACTTCACCATTTGCTGCACGTTGCAATTGAGCATGTCAGATAAGATGGCTGTGTGCAATGGCTTACCCAAGATTGCATTGCAATCTATTGCCGCTGGAATTGACCGGCTCATTGTGTCAGGGCCTGCGATGTGTAGTATTCCAACTCCAGAAAAATTGTAAGCTTGTGAGCTCATGCCATTGACACCCGCAGGACACCAGACACCTTGGAATATCAGGAAGGCCAACAAGCTTCACAATGTGCTGTAGGTCAAACACATCTGGGCGAACCACAGCAGGCAATTGGATCGGGTCGATGCAGCTGAACAGAGCAATATCCCACTTGCAAGTGGGCACGGCTGACAAGCATGCAGGAGATGATGAGGAGCATGACGCTCTTGACGACATGGCAATCTCGGTGATGGCCCGGGCCTGGGCCCATCCTGATGACTACGAGCTGCTCAAGGTGGGCCTTGTTAATCATTTGCTCAAGACACATATCAAATCAAGAAAATTTGCTTTGTCCAAAATGTCCAAAATTGTCACTCCCAACAGAGCCATGCGCGATCAAGGCATGTCCCTACATCAGATTGCCACAGCAGCTTCCCCTGAAGGAGATCCTCATCTGGGATGCTGGATCATGACAGGCAAAGCCTGTTTGGGGGGAGGGGGGAGGGCAGCATGCTTTCAGGCATGCCAAGCCCCGGCCTGATACTGAAGCTGTGCCATAATGGATAGCTTGTATCCTGCGTATGTTCAGATCCTCCATGCTCAAGGACGCATGCCCTGCAGATGTCATGGATTGCTTTGGAACAAATATGACGAAGATGACACATGAAAATTTGATGCTGGACACTTGGGCTGCAGTGTCCCTGTTGGGTTTGTTGCTCATCACGGTCTCTCTGCCTAGACATTGTGCAAGACTGAGCCGACAAATCACATTTTTGACGAGATGCACAACAATGGCATACACTGACCAGTACCGCTTGGGAGTCCAACATGGCATATAGCAAACCACAAATCTTAGCGCACAGGTCAGCGCCTGCTGAGGTTCATTTGCAGCCTTTCATGCCGACTCGGGCGACCATAGTTGCATGCAGTCCATGATCAAGTGGCATCAGATGGGTTTCCCTGCCCAGCAAGAGCCAGCTTTGCGGCTGGCATATCAGCTCAATACAACATCATCCGATGCCTTAAACTTTAGCTTGCTGATGGTGAGCATGCATGTATTCTGGAATGCCAAATGCAACCAGCTTTGAGGTGTCTTTTACTGGGAACATGCAGGCATCAGGAGGTAGCAAGCGAGCCACGACTGAACCTCTTGCAAGGCGGTCTGGAGGTCTGTGGCGCCTTCAATCCAGCCCTCAGCACTCAGCTGCCTCCTACACAGAGAGTCGCGCTCTCCCTCTCATTCCCTTGGTCAAGGTGAGCAGTCACGCTGCATCACACTTGAACGTTTGCCTTGACAAATTTGACCTCAGTCTCATTCCCACTGCTCTGTAGGCATGAGCCCCAGCGCCTTTCCTTGCTGCAGATGTCACTGCAAGCGTATACGTTACATCTGTTGAAATGTTTATAATTGGGTATTGGGCAGCTGGTGTACGCAACACTCTCGCGTCCATGATCTGCCCTTTCTGCCTGAGGTTGCTTGGGGATGCTGGCAGGTGGGAGGTCTGCAGGTAGAGCAGACACAGAAGATCGACTCCCTCCCAATTGCGCCTGGGAGCCTGAGCATCAGTGCAGCTGCGAGTGCCATTGGTATCCACTTCTGGCTCTCACCACTACAGGTGCTTGCTGCTCAGCTCATACCCATCCATGATCCGAATTTTTGGCACCAATGCGGTGTCTGGGTGTATCTTGGGGCTGAGGCCAAGTCGTCAATCATGAAAGCCACTGCCTGCCACAAATAAGGTCATCAGAGGAGATGGCAAAGCACACATCCAGCAGATGTTCAAAGCAATCTAGCTTCCTGTATCCAGTCTGGATGGGCAAGCCCACATTTGGATGCCAGATGTGTATGTTTATTTGCACCCTGGTTGTTGTGTTCGGAAGCACTCCCATTCATATCTCCTGCATGATCAGTGGAAGATGACTATATGCTTGCTTCAGCAAGAGAAGCTGCCACCTGGTACCAAGTGTCACCAAAGATGGGGCAGAAAGTTGGGAAGAGCAGATCACATTCACATGAAGTGGATGTGCTTGTGACTTGAAGAGCTGGATGCAGGTGGCTCATACGCTCTCCATCATGACAGCTGTGGAGGCGGCCATTCCACCAGAGATCGCAGCGCTGAACAAGCAGGAGGGCAGCCCCACGGAGGCCAGACATGCAACGCATGGCAGCTCTGCCATGAAGACACAGTTGCGCTTCAGCGTGTCCATTGAGATCCCGCTGATAGCTGTACTGTGCCTGGTGAGGGTCATGGCGCTCATCAATCGTGCCCTTTTGTATGACCATTTGTTCTTGCTCTGAGATAGGTTCACAGTGGGACGAGCAGTGGGCGAATATCTGGCATTTCATGCGCATAAAGCACCTGATAGGCCGACTAAGGCTGGCCTTTGTGCAGGAGCAGTCCTTATGGTTCGCTTCAATAATGGCTGGGAGAAGACCAGGCCTGCTTTGCAATGGCCGAGATTGCTGGGAGTCATGGTCAATGCTGGCTTGAAAATCAGTCTATCACAAGATCAAACATGCTATCGACCTCTCAAGCTGCAGGGGCTGGCTTGAAAATCACTCTATCACAAGATCAAACATGCTATCGACCTTTCAAGCTGCAGGGGCATAGCAGAGAAACTCGAGTAAACAGTTCTGCCCTGGGTAGTCAGCAATGTTTGCATGCTGTCAGCCCAGACAAGGAACACTGCCTTGACATGCCAAGTTGCCAGTCACAATCTGCACACTTGCAGTGCAAGTTGCATGCCCAGCCTCTCATCTGGCCCATCCTGTAAGCCCTAGCTGGAAAGGCGGATTGCCCGACATATTTGCATATTTGCAAACTTACACCCTTCAAGTGTGCAGGTGAAGAGGGCAGGGTAAAAAAATCAAGGTCCTGGCGGAGGCTAACCCCCAAAATGAGCCCGCAGCCCCTGCAGAATCCCATGCCGTATCAGTCAAAAGTTCATCACATCTATAGGGCATTCTTCTCGATCTACTCGCCCACACTTGCAGGTGGAGAGGGGAGGTCCACATGCAGTCCTGGCGGAGGCGACCCCCAGTGTCAGCCCGCAGCCCCTGCAGAATCCTACTCTGGCTCGGGGCGAAGGAACACCACGCCTCATGCCCATCTATGGCATCAATCTGGTCGGCCTATGTGCTGCACTTCGCTACTATGTGAGCCCCGTTTTACTTCCATTCTGATGAGGCTGGAGAGCCGGACAAGTGAAGTCGGGCAAGCATCAGCACACACACACACACACACACACACACACACACACACACACACACACACACACACACACACACACCTCCTAGTTGGCCTCGATGCATCTCTCTACGAATATTTGAGTGCCCTCCACATGCACAGCATTCATTTCAGCATCCTCAATGAAGGGCCAGAGCACGATGAAGGTAGAGAGCCTGACAGCTGAGATGTGGATTAGCGTGTATGCCTGTGTACAGCAGTGCCTCCCCGGGGGGTTTGGGGGTGACATTGAAGCAACAAGAAGTATTGAAGGCAGAGATTTGCATGGGTGCGGACACGACAAATCTAGTAGGCTTGCTGCGAGTGAGCATGAGGCTTACATGCATGCGAGGACACGCCTGCGGCCTGATTGTCCTCATGTTTGCATGGAGGCTCACATGTAAATGGGCCCCGCATGTGATGAACGCCACCTATGCCTCCATCAGGCAAGCGGAATATCAGATCCCTGGAGGAGCTCATTTTGCAGCATTTGTTGTTCTGCATCAGCACCTCACAGCCCACATGCTTCCACGCATAATGATACCCTGACTCAGCATTGCCAGCTCCCCATCTACATCAGATGCACCCAGTCCACCTCTACAATGGTGCCCTGGCTGTGTATGATTGTTCAGCAACCAACATGCAGCAATTGTCTTTTCTGCGATTGTCTCCGCCAGTCCACAAATGCCTTCTTCCCCTAAAGTATGGAAATGAAGGTTTTACTTGAGATGAATGGTGTTTGGTGCTGGCTGGGATGCAGGGCACGGGCGAGACATCTGCGGGCCTCAACTTGGAAGGCGTGCTAGTCCGCGATCTGCAAGTGCGGAGCGAGGCCAGATTTGGGCACTTCATCCAGCCCCTGCC
>CAWUCP010000190.1:0-24939 GCA_963920765.1 Ulota crispa
CAACCTTCTGCAACTTCAAGAGTAGCAGCCTGCAGCCGGCAGGTGCCTTGCACAGCATGATCCGAGACCTTCTGAACACATGGGCCTTGACAACACTGATACTCATGCAGACAACGGCGAGCCTCAGTCAGTCTGAGAGCAAGGCAGCTTGCACGTGATCAGGCAAGGGACAATCATCTTTTGGAAGCTTGAAGAATGGGAGGTCCCCGTCAGGGACCTGACGGGGTCCCGTATGGCAAGCAGCCGGTAGCACTCCACAAGCTGTAGTGGAGGATTGGACAGGTCCAGTAGGCAAGCATATTTAATTTGACCATGCTTGTTTACTGTTCACAAGCACAACAGCGCAAATGCATAGGTACCACATGAGATCAAAAGCTTACAAGGGACTCCGTCCGGTCAGCAATCAGCTCCCGCAAGCTGTAGTGAGCTTGCCGTGCTGGAGCTGTGTGACCTTGGAAGGCACTGCTGAGATAGCTGCGAGAGGCAGGGGTGGCGGCAAGACCAACACCCAGGACAGTGAGAACGGCCGCAAGGATGGACACAGGTTGTCTCATGTGGGACGAGAGCCCTTTTCCTGCTGCCTGCCCCAGCTGCAACCTGGTGTGCTGATTGTCTCTGCTAAAGTGGAGGGAGCTTCGATGACAGAATGCCTCAGCTGTGTGGGTTTCGGTTGCAGCTGAGACCAGAAGTGTGAAACAGCTGTGGCTATGACTGACTAGCTGAATTTTCACCAAGATGGCCAAGAGACCACAGAAGCGCCGTGGAGAGGCTGCTGAGGCAGCAGTAATGCTGCAAAGGACACTGTCTCTTTGAAATTTTGCAGAACTGATACAGTAGGCACGCAGGCTGAGAGTTGAACTTTGCCTGCATAGCATATAGACCATGACATCAGCCGTGCCATGCCGACAGACCAATCCAAACTGAAGCGTGCCTAAAACTGCTTGCTGCCGAAAACGACCCTGGCATTGCCATCTTGCGGTCGGAGCACTTTCAAACATGACAAGTCAGAACAGTATCTGGAGACATCCGTAGCCTTCTAACAGACTTGAAGTTGCTTGCAAGGCACCAGCACGCTGTCAACACTGTCCTGAGCCGTGAATACACAGGTGATCACAAACAATCGCCGCTTCATACGCCGGCGTGCAGGTGTTGTACGTCTTGCTGTTGCCAGAATGTAAGCCTCATGGTGAGACAATGGTATGGAATGCGTCTATTGACTGTTGTGGGTTGCTGCATGGCAAGACGTTGCTCCGTCTGGGAGTCTAGCATGAAGGTCTCACCTTGGTCTGCTCCACAGCAGTTCCACCGGTACCCCTGGCCTCTTTTCCTGCGTTGAACTCTGAAAGCCGATGTGTAATTGCTCCTCCGCAAGATGAAGAGCTTGCCCGTGAGAGAAGCTCGTAAGCTGACTCCGGAACATAAGAATGCAGCTAAGACTGCATGCCGCGTGCAGTATGCCAGAAATAGGCCGCAGGCAGTAACGCTTGCCATACATGAGCAACGTCGCTCCCTCCTGGAGTACGAATGGGTTGCGCTTGGCCAGCCGTGCAGAGCCGTGCTGCACTGTATGTGTCCGATATTCCGAAAGCAGCAGCTCAACAGCTCACATTGTGAAACACCACTTCAGTTGGGCAGCCCGTTCGACGAGTACAGAACCAGAGAGTTACGCAAGAGTTTCACGCGCTGACATACTTCAAGAGGGCTCGGGAGGGTGCTGGTCCTGTCTTGACTGCATGCTTGCCTCAAGCTGGGATATGACACTGTCTGTTGTGCCAACTGAGTACCGGGGTCTTCGTTGCACGCTTCCGGACGGCGCACTCTGCTCGCGCCGTTGTACTGGCGGTTCACTGTCTTCTGTCAAGATTTGCAGCTGCTGCTGAAGTAATCCCACCGGAACGCCACCTGTCCAGAAAGCAGCTGAGTCACGTCCAATAGTGCTGAAGCCACCAAGAGATTGGTTTCAACCTGTTAACAAGAGATCACCCTGTCTCCAGCTGGCAAGGTTTGACCATCAAAAGGACAGGCTGACGACCGATGATGCGCTTCCCAAAATGTCTCTCTGAGCTGCAGATGCTGTCTTGCAGATGCTGCAGTGCTCTCATGACAAGACTCTTTGGACATGCTTCACACATGAGATGGTTGATGCCGCTATAAGCCTGTGATGATTACGTGCTCAGACCACGGCTTCCCATACTGATTGGGCTCTATGACTGCTCAAAATTAGAGCTCCAGCCAGATAGCATGCAGCCAAATGAGCTGGGAACGTATGCTATGATTCTGCAAGAGCGGCTGCATCTAAAAGTGTGCATCATGCTTCTACAATGCATCCGTGGGACAATTGGGACCATGTGTTGTGGCTTGATGCATGGATGCCAAAATCCAGCAAGGCTTCAGAAGTGATCATAGACATGCAACCAGTCAGCAATTAGAGACTCACAGCAGCTCCCAGCCCAGCTCCAAGCAGGCTGCTCCTCAATCGTCCATGGCCTCTACCAGGTACTGCAGCCCACAGGAAGTCATCAACAATTTGTAACTCTCAGAGACACAGCAGAAATGCCTGCCGTCGCATTTGCCACTCTAGATCAGATGCCGAACACACTCGGCAGCAATTGTGAGGTTATATGAATGAGCAAGGACCCTCGCCAGCCTCACCACCGGGAAGAGAGGCTTACCTCTTACACGTTGCGTCAGGGGGTCCAAGCCTGAGTAGCCCCAAATTTTGCTCGGGCGCTTTTCAAAAACCACTGGTAATATTCTGACCCAGAAGTCACAACCAGTCAGTGCCTATGGGGTGCAGGCAGTGGAGTCTGATGGCAGGGCATGATCGCAAGGCTGTGCCTGTCACACAGTGGCTGTTCACACTCTGACCATTCTCAAAGCTGCTCAGCAGCACGTCTGCGAGGTATCAGCCTCAACAATGCACTGGCATTGCCAGCACAGCTGTGGCATTGAGCAAGCCAATCATCTGACTGCCAATCATTTGTCCTCCCCCTCCCCCCCCCCCCCCAGGTGGATTTCACACATGCCCCCTGTGTGAAGCCCGCTCTCCGACCATGCGCGCCGGGGGGGGGGGGGGGTCGGGATGCAACTCAATACTCAAGCCGAGGAAAGAAAATGACATCCTGACCAGAGAAGGGGAGGAGCCATGCGCAAAGAGTTGGCAGCCAGCGCTGCCATGAGACCTGCAAACAGACACTACTGCCGTCCCCATAAGCAGTGCAAATGGCTGAATGCAATTGCAGGCTGCCCATGATCATCGCTGATGACATTGACATACACTGTACATTCACAGAGCCTCATTACGCCTATCTGCATAGCGATTTGCGTCTACCAGATGGTGCAGTGGTGAGGACTATATGATTGATCCGAGGAACTCCAGACATCAAGCACAATCCAGGATTGCCAGGCTGTGCGGAACACGGACCGTCAAAGTGCTGAAGGCAGTGAAAGATTTCATCTGCAGGGTGTGAAAAGCGCAACCCAAAGGCATGGGGCAGAGCGCGCTCACCCCCCCCCCCCCCCCGGGGGGAGCACCAGCTTGCATCAGACCCGAATTCTTGATCTGACGGAGGCAAACCCGTCTGAATGGCTTGAAGAGCATGCAAGAAGGTCATGATGCATCATGGCAACATGCAGTTTTGCAGATCCATGACTGGTCGCGTTGGAATCCTTGCCAGAACCACACTACAGAGCAGCGAGTGAAGGGGGAGGAGGGCGTACAATACAGAGCTCCAAACAGGCAGCCAGAAGTCAAGCCTGCGGCGACCGTATTGATGAGGTCATCCTTGGCGCGGGCTACCGCCATAAGGCCCTGCACGCCGTAGTACATGGCAGCCAATGATCCAAATCGTAGGCCACCCCTGACATGACACGGCCAACTGTCAGTAGCCCAGCCAGCACATCATTGCATATTTGCTCGTCACAATATGCCCAAAGCAAGCCAAATCACCGCAAGCCGTGTCATGCTTTCAACACCAGTGCCACAATTGACTTTGCACATTGGCACATTTTGCAAAGGCATGATCACCTGCATGATGAAAGGAGAAAAATGCTGCTGTCATCCATGCACAACATGCCAGCTATAGGAACTGCATTGACACTGCAAAGTTGCAGCCATGTCAACAGAACAGACCAATGAAATAGCAGGAGCACTCAGCTTTGGACGTGGTGTGCAATCTCTTGACTCACAATGCTCATGTCAAATCAGACCAATTCCCCCTCCCCCCTTCGCGCAGGCGAGGTGGGGCGGTCATGGGGTTGTTCCCCCCAATCAGAGGATGGTCTGCTGCTGACATGGAGTTCTGCCTGCTAACACTCGTCATGAACGTGAACGCCAGTTCACTGGCTGTATCGCACTTGATGGACTCGTTGAGAACTAAGGCGATGCGGCGCGTCTTGGCCTCTGCAATGGCTCGAGCCGCATGCGCCCTGTCGGCTGGATAGCTCGCCGGCTCAGCGTCCACCTGCCCTGAAAGCAAGGCCACTCTCAGTGGTTCCAGATGCCCAACATGTTGGGCGATCAACGGACGCAAGAGCATGTCAGAATGCAGGTGCACGTCTATCTTGAAGGCTGGTGTCCTTGACTGCCAAACAAACAATGCCATGCCTTGACATGCTGGCAAGGCATCTCATGGTCAGAGCAAACGGCCATCCTTTCCCACTGCAGAACAGGGCATTCGGCTAAAGAGGCCAGGACTGAACTGAGCCAGGCCAAAGTGCTGCCCAGATTTCTGATGCAGCAAAAGCTCAATTGCAGATGGACTGACTGCCTGGGGGGGGGACCCTGAAGCACTTGCTGCCATAGAAGCTCTTCTGATGGCACGACCTTGCCTGGCAGTTGTCAAGGTTGTGTTGACGACTGCCAGGTTGTATGCTTAGAGGCTCATTCATCAGCCTGAACCCTCTGACCATTCAATAGGGGGTTAAATGTGAGGCTGTCTTCAACAAATGCTCGAGGGACATGCTGTTGATCCCTTGGCCTTCAATGAAGGATGCATGACATTGTCGCTCAGATGAGTGAATAGCTGCGCCAACTGCAAGCACTGGCTTGATGCTTTTGTCAGTCCGGAACATTATTTCAGACTTGCACAGACTTGCAAGTACTTGTCTTGCATCATGCTGTATTTTCCACTTCCACAAAACACAAAATCGCCGACAGAATGGTGGCAACAGGAAGCAGATGGCAGCCATTCTGGGATGGCAGTTGATGACTGGCGCAAGGAATGCAAGTGGATTCGTCATTATGACACGGCATCTCATACCTTGCCGCAAGCGACGCCATTGAACCCCAGCACCATATGCACAGCCGACCAGAGTGGTGAGCGAGGTGTTCTGCGCCCATTCCTTCAAACCTTCTGGCGTCTCTGGGGCCTACAGCGGGCTTGTAAAGTCGTTGTATGGAGCCCCATGCAGGCCTGTTGGCACAATGCCAGGCAGATATACTACCTCCTGTCCTTCTTCGATAGGTGTGAAGGCATATTGGAAAGCGTGGTACAAGCGAGCCGCTGCACCATCCTTGGGCTGCCTGTCAGGACCTTCGTCCTCTTCTTGCCTGGTCATGTAGCTGAGAGAGATCAAGCAAGCCTGGGGAATATCTCAAGTGACCTTTGTCCGACTACCGCTTGGCCGGCTCAGTCCAGACTCTGCCGGGCAGTCGCCAACACTGTATTTGACCAAGTGAGGCAAAAATGTGCAGGGATGTTGAGACGACTGTCCCGAAGCACCACCGTCACTTGAAGTTGAATTTCAAGATTTTGAAAACCTGCTGACCCGCAGGTCACATTTTGACTCACAAGGTCTGCAGCAGAGTCAGCAGACCGTCTGCTGACAGCAGGTCCCATGTGACGTCGAATATGCATGTGCTTCAGCCTGTGATATTACAATCCGACTCAGCCCTCAAAGCCAATAGGCTTCAATACAATCGAAGGGGACTCGCTCTCTTGTCGAAACTCTGGGCTTGCCTTACTCTGTGCCTTCTTGATTTGCGGCGAGAGTTCTGTGCAGTGGTGCGAGTTACACAGCATGGCTCTTCGCGGGGGTCTGAGAAGGATCGCCAGGGTTGTCGGAGATGGAAGCCTGCTGCAGAGCCGGAACTCACTACAGCCTGCAGTCTGTGCACAGGTGAGGCTTGTTCATACTTGACCGGGCAAGCTCCCGACCCTTCTTGCGTGCACAGCCGCAGACACTTGTGATCACCTTTACACTGATTCATAAGCAGGGTTGGGACTTCCAACGACCAAAACAGTCGATGCGTTAATTCAGATAACCGGGCTTGGCGCAGCTGACGAAAACTTCTACGTTGCAGCCACTTGCACACCGAAGGTTTACCTCAGAAGCTGAGCTGGCAGAGGCGACCTTCGATCAACACGCTCGCAAGCTTGGTTGGGGAGAGACTTCCTGTGGAGACATCCTGTTGCAAAAGGTGTGCCGGAAGGAGAGGAATTGTAGTCTATGTCGCGAAGCTTCCTGACTGCAGACCTGCCGGATAGGGCTGTTTGGTTCTTAGGGACCCGCGTTGCTCTGTGACTTGCACTGTTGTTCTCCACGGCTGAAGCAGAGCTGCCTCTGCAGGAGCACAAGCATGGCGCATGGCTCTGGTGCGGCAAGAATTCCACGGTAGCAGAAGCAGTCACAAAGGTATTTTCCACCAGGGCTTCTTCTTTCAAACACTTGCCCTACCGCCACCATCTGCCTGTCCACATCATCCCTACTGGCTGATTCTGATGGCAAGCGGGCGGCTGCAAGGAGCCCAATGGCAGCTCACCGAGGGTCACCACAAGGCCATTGGAAGCTCTGACAGACAGCAGGATCAGATCGAGTCTCAGGATCTTTATGGAGTTCCCATGTGACCCACCTGAAAACGCCCTTAGGCTCATGATCTGGCCCCTGAGCAATTGGTCCCACACAGGTCATGACTAGCTTTGTCGCGGGGGACAGATCATGCAAAGATCACCAAGCACAGGCCTCCCGGGCGAGGGCCTCTGCAATATTCCTCCCACCTGTCTACTCTGCAAGCCTGAATAGAAATTCTCAGATGTTGGATCAACCTATGGCAGTGCCTTTGTCCGCATGTCACTGGACAACATACATTTTCCCCACCTGTGCACTACTTCAGCCAGCAGCAACTTTGGCATGACACACGCTCACTGAAAGGGGTACAGGCATCTGCTTTGTCGACGTCTCCCTTGTCCACTTCTTGTGCACTGCCGGTCTGAAAGCTGAGCAGGCACACAATGCATATATATATATAGAGCGCAATGGTGGGTTTGCAGCGTTGCGGTCACTGTCTACCTCATGCTTTCTCAAATGAAAGCACAGGGGATCCTGGATGTCAACAGGGTAGTCGTGATCAATGCACATCAGCTCCCATGCACCAACTGTATTGTGTGCTGATTACTTGTTACAACATGCACCGACTGCTGCATATGCCGCAGGATCAAGCAATCTGTTCAGATTTACAGCTGCTGCTGCCTTTGCTTGTCTTGGCATCTGTGAAGGAGACTTGTGGGCATTGATCTGTTATGTCAAGAGTCAGACCCCTCCTCAAGCCTCTCTTGACACGGAACGATGCAGCTGCACATTGGAAAGCACAAACATGCATCTGACAACTTGCATCACCATGCTGGCGCTGGCGGTACACACGGACCCGACAGCACACACAGTGAACAGGCATGCAATGCAACTTCCTGACATCAAAATGCAGAGGCCCTTTGCCATCCAGCATTTGAGCATTCACCCAGCATTTATCAATTATACATTCCGAGAAGAACAGCGCTGACATGAGCTTGCGCATTCATGCTGTGCGGGAGATGTTGTTCTCTTCCTGACCTGCGCAGTGTGCAGAATTTCCAGTAGACCTGGCTGAGGAGTGGCAACGCCTGTGCAGATGGCCAAGAACAAGGTGGGCTCGCTGCTGGTCTTTGATGTGGCCAAGCTGTCCATCCCCAGCGGCAGCGACGAGTCCATGACTGAAGCAGATGAGGACGCAGTGGCAGGCATTGTCACAGAGCGAGGTGAAGCGCCTGCATGTTGCCTGGCCCACCTGTATTTCATTGCTCCCATCTGCAGGGTCAGCTTCATCAATGATGAACCAATGACGTTGTCAATGTCAGCAGCAGACCTGGGCACAACCGCTGGCTCCAGCTTTCATCTGGTTGCATTTTTTGCCTCCTCAACCCTCGTGTTTGGCTCAAATCACTGCTACATGTGCAATCGGCCCCTCACATTCATTTGGCACAGTGCACATGCACCAGAGAGATGGCCCACCTACTCTGATATCGATAAAGCAGGACGCATTTGATGGCATGCAGAACATGCGGCATGCGGTGTCTGTCCTGCTGTTTGTAAATGTTCTGAGAATCTGTTGCTCTGTTCATGCCATGTAAGCATGTGACTGCTGCACAGCATAATTTGGTCTGGAACTTGTATTGCAATCTGTCCCGTGGCTCAGGGCGGTGCACGTCATTTATGGTGGAGGTGTGGTGGAAGTTGGGTATCCAGCAAAGCACTATGACTGTCTGCTCGCTTCAATTCTTCTTTGCCAGTGTCCATGTGCATAGGCAAATGTTGACACCGCACTTCAAAGGGATCAGGTCACCTGCTTTTGTCTTCATGACCCACTCCAAAGGGCTGAGCAGAGGCAAGCCCGGAGCGAGATCTACACTGACATCGCTGCTCGGGGTGCAGACTACTTGACCAAGATCTTTGTGAAGGGCAAGAAGTCTGCAGACACCCTGGTGGAGGAGATCATGACCCCCAAGGAGAAGATGCAGACATGTACTCCCAAGCACAGTGTACATGAGGCCATGAGTCTCATGGTCGAGCAGGGTTTCCGACATGTGCCAGTGGTGAGTGCCATTGGACTCCTGAACATCTCCAGCCCCTGTGTGGCGAGGGGTCTGATGTGGATTGCTCATGAAAATGCCCTTGAGCAATGTGTCATGCTCCATCAAGTTGGGTGAGCAAGTTGAGTAAACAGACGTACAGACGGTGCTCATTTCGTGTTCTGGCCCCCTCCTGCCTTTGCTGCATTCTCTCCCTCCCCTTGGTTTCTCCATGGTTTCTATTTGATGCATCATTACTGCATCTGATGATGGGGCACTTGCAATCCCAGCTTATTGTGCCCATTTTTCCTCCCTGAGTGGCATACCTTGTGGTGAAGTTCCATCGTTTCCCTAGTCAAGAATCCAAAGGATGGCCAGGCATAAGATTGCAGCATCTGCATGCTTCAGCCTCGGCTGACAGCTGGTTGACAGCTGCTAGCCGGTTGACAGCCCTGGGGTTATGCCAGAAGCAAGTCTTCACATCTCGCTTGAGATGGCGGCAAGGACACTCAGGCAGAATCTGGGAAGATGCTTGACGATGAAAGAGTGCCATATTAGTGTTTTTGAATTGCTATGCATCATGGAGATGTCAATCTTCCTGTGAAACGCAAAATCTGGGCCTCACAGCATCATTGACATTGTGACAATTGGGGCAGGTGGACAAGGGAGCATATAGAGGCATGCTCAGCATGCGGGATGTGGTGAGTCAATTCCCACCACCACCTGTATCACTTTTGCACACCAATAATGGTCCATCACTTCATGTGACAGGAACGTGTAGCATGGAATTTAGCCCGACACAAGACTGACAACGTGCACGATGTGAGTCTCAGCCTGGCCAACGAGATGTTTTGTCCTGGACTTAATCTCGCCCCAGGTCAGAGGCAGCCATGCAGGACCAATCTCACTTGACCGAGGAGGAAGCACCGGCACATGCACTCAATGCATGGGTTTTGGGATGGATACCATGATGTACATAGTTCACAGACCACCTCGCACATGGGAGCTCACGAGAGCAGTGGCTGAAATCCATCAAGGCTCAGCAGGCCATGACTGTTGCCAAGTATCAGCAGGGTGCACCGACCATGCTGGCCTTGTAGGATCCCATTGTCATTCTTAGTGGATTGTTGCATGTGTGTTCAGGTTGCCTTGCTGGTCGCTGCAGTGGCCATATCTTGTCCAGACGTGAGAGGGCTGGTTCGAATCAAATCGTGTCACCAAATGCTAAGCTCAGGAACACAGCGGCAGGACTTGGAATTCCCCTTCCCCTTCTCGCGTCAGTGTGCATCAACCTTCACTCCTTTGCTGCACTTCCAGGTGCTGAACTCATGACAGCTGGTCTCTTGGACCGGGTAGACAGCATTGTTTCTCTTCAGGCTCCGCCTGCACCAGCATACTTCCCTTGCACAGTTATGCCCACTCCATGTGAGGTCCATACCAGGGCACATCTGCATAATAAACTTCAATGTAGTAGGCTTGTGAATCACAATGTGATAAGAAGCTTGTGGGTGCCGCAGATTGCTACGCTGGCCTCTGAGCATCAGGAAGAGACAGACCGGCTGAAGGACTACATCCAGGGCGGCTACTGAAGCTGCCACAAAGCCAACAGCAGGTCATCAGTCGCCTGTAATCTATTGGATGCAAAATGCCATGGCCATGAACGGCTTACGGCGAGGTTTGCGGAACCACTGCAAACGGCGTAAGGGTGCATAGCCAAAGTGAGTGTTGCCGCTGTGAAGTGAGAGAGAGATGCAGCCTTTGCCATAGCCCCTTGCTGGCGTCAATACTGCATCAGTGCACACGGCTGCTGCATGGATGGTCTAGATCATTTTTGGCATGCCTCATGTGTGCGCCATCACTGGTGCAGATGCTGCTCACATATCAAAAGGCAGCTGCTGGTGTTTCTAGCTCGGGGGCCATCTGTACCATAGACGGGCAGGCCAACTTCTGTACCAAACAAATATGAGAGTTGGCCATTTGTGTGAGGATGCCCTGCAGGCCCCATTGCTGTCACTGGACAAGCCATGCAGATCATTTGCGCGTGTTGACTGACAATGCTTTCTCTAATCAGTTGAGTGCAACACCCGCCATGCGATCATGAGTCGGTCAGTTTCCTAAGGCGCTGCCATCAGCACTGCGGGCGCAGTGTGTTTACACCTGAATGATGCGGAATCGCATGTACCAGTAGACAATGCTGGCTCCAAAGGAAAAGAAACACCCCAGCTCGATGTCTGGGAAAGTTGGCAGATCTCTTAGATCCAATACTGCCAGCATGCTGCTAATCCTGCTTGCTTTTTTGCAGTCTTGCGATGTAGGCGATCGTACAGGTAAAGCTGGTATGCGTTGGTAGCACAGAATTTTAAGATGATGCAGACATCAGAGGACGCTTCAGATGTAGGCGAAACAACAGATGATTCATCGAGACCATTGCTCACTTCATGTCAATCACAGCTGTCCAATCACTGGCAGGCCAAGAGAGAAGTGGTGCGGCCTATGTTTGCTTGATTTAGCCTAGCATCTTTGTGAATGTTATGGGCGCCATGAGATCTCTAGGCTGTGTCTGCATGAGGATGCAGCACCATCTGCGCACCTACTCAGACTGCATCCGTTGACATTACAATGAAGCAGGATGGATTTGAAGGGGACTTTACCTCCTTCAGGCGAAGCTTTTCATAGTAACTAATGATGGTAGTCACCAGTAAAGTCAGTCCCCTCCTTAGATTTTGAAGAACTGCCAGATACGAAACCCGTCTACGCCACCCTAGTGTCAGAGGGGGTAAAATCATATATCTATGATATAAGATTTTACCCCCTGTGCTAGTGTGCACCGAAAGGGCGCGAAACACAGAAGCTACTTCTATATATGCTTCTGCAGCCCCTTGCAGATCTGTTGAGCATCTTCACACCATGATTTGGTCACGAATGTCAGGATTGACGTCATAATCAGTGACCGGCCCGTGCGAAAGGCATAGAGCTGGGCAGCATCATGTGCAACATGTGCTGCTGATGCGATGCCCCTCCGCCAGTTGCACTCGGCCACGTCACAATCCCTGACAAGGCATGCATGCAAATGACAGCATTCTGCGGGAAACCATCACCGAGCTCGACCGTTACCACCATCTACTGCACAGCTTGCAGACGCGCGCTTGCACTGATCCAGCTCAAGACCCACCGCACGCACTGGCTGGGAGCTTCAACGAAAGGGTATATGCCGTGAGGGTCCACTCGGGTGGCCGTTATAGCTAAGATCTCAAGTCACCCACAGCTGCACACAAAGCGAAGGCATAGCTGTGACAAACGAAGTTGACTGGCTGGTTTGAGAAGTGGGTTTGCACTTTGAAGCCTCCTTTACTCCGTGGATTGCCGTGAAAATTGCAAGGCGTTCAAGTTTGCGATCCGGGCTGTTGAGGCCTTCAGCACTGGCCAGGACGTGACAGGCAAACCCTTCCTCTACCGGTCAGCAGGATAATCACACTGTTGTGACGCCTTGAAACTCTCGCCGAAACAGCAACCTTGCAACCCACCCACGTCAGTTGACGCATTCCGGCCCGGGACGCCAGCTTGGGGGTTTGGCTCGACAGGCTGCAGGAGACGTCAGCAGCACTCACAGGCAAGTGTTTGCCTGCTTGATCTCTACAGCTAACCTGCTGAAAGACCAAAGCGGTCTGGAGTGGCTTGTAGCCCATTTTCCGACACTATTTGGTGCCTCCAGGCTGATCAGGTTTCTGCAAGCTGGCTGAGGCCTCTGCAGTCTCACTGAGGTCTCTCAGCCTACAGCACGCCTGCTATGGGACAGCAATCGCACACCCAGGTCTCCGCACTTTCCGGAGGCACAGGCAGCTCGGACAGTGAACTAGATAGAAGGCTAACCCAGGATGCCACCATCAGACCACGAGAGAAAAGGTGAGCGCAGGCCCACCGGCAGAGTTGGGGACCACCGGTGTTACTTGAAGACAGGGGCTTGTACTGACGTTAAGCACCAGACTCGGCATTGGACAGGGCCTGCAATCCCGGTGGCTCGCGCGTCTGTAGTGTCCTCCAGTGTGTGGGCGACCAGAGCATCTGAACAACAGTACCTGATCTCGTCTGAACATTCATAGCCAAAGCGGCAGGCAGGCAGCAAACTCTGAGAAAGCTTTTGTTGTGCAGACGCGTGGCTAACCGCGAAGCCGCGCGGCGCCTGAGGCAAAGGCGACAAGAACAGGTGCTTCAGCTGGAAGGAGAGCTGGCTTCAGCCCGCAAAGCCACAGACAGTGTGACTCGCAAACTCGACAACGTCCAAAGCGCTCACCGCAAAGCTGTTGCAGAAGTTCAAGTCCTCCGCGCAGAGCTTGCGGGCTTGAAAATGAGCTTGGTGAGTGATCTGCAACACCATGGAAACCTTTCAAAGGGGTGAACTGAGTCTACTGAAACATGTTGTGATTGTTGGCTGGAAATTCAGATCTGGTGCTTGTCGTGACCATGGAATTTCTTTCAACAAGCTCTGACAACTGCTTCGACGAATTTTCAGTGGCTATGCAGGACCTAAGCTTCATTGTCATGGATGTCTCTCTTGACAAATTCTCATTCATCTTGCAGGGTCTGAGCGCTCCCATGAGCCAGCTTGATGTTGCATCAGCCTCTCTAGCTGCCAGCACTGGAGTTCTCCCTTCCGCTCATCTACTGACAATGCCTGCTCCCCTCTTCCCCACAGGTGAGACTGATGACCTCGCAACAAACAGAGGTCACTTTCATTTGCTAAGGGGGGCTGCCTACTTAGTGCCAGCGAGCCAGACAGATACTTCTCCAGCAAATCATGTGCAGGCTTTCGACATCCGGATTGGAGATGATATAATGCAATGGATGAGTCTGTGACATACAAGATTTGACAATGCATGCGGCTGCCTGCTTTGTGAGAAGCTTCAACCTTCATTGGCAATACACATTTTGCTCATGAATTTCTTCAAGTCCATTGGCTGCAGAGATGAATCAGGCCTTCTATCGTGCAGTTTTGCCACATCTTTAGTCCTGAATCATGCCAACACTGCCATTCTCAAACTCGAGGACATCCACATCTCATCAGTGTTTGGCCAGATGTTTATTCCCGCGAGGCCAATCATCATGCGCTTTGCTCATGTCTGATGTCTCAATCAATGCAGCATCCAAGATTGTGAGCAAAATGCAAGGCTACATGGGTTGATGGGGTGTTGCATGTCGGGAAGTCCTTTCAGCCCAGTCAGAGGGTGCATGGAGTGGGCGGATGTGTGCAGATATGGGAAGGTATAACCACCTATGATGTTGGCCAGCCAGCATTGGTGCTCTCAGCTCTGTTGGCTGCTGTTGCCAGGTCTGATGGCAACAGCGCACTTTGCGGCAGACCAGGTCTCCGTCTGTCAACAACAGACAGCAGCACATCCGGAGACTAGCAGACCAGAGAGCGTATTTCCCGCAGCAGGCCCATCCATGCCAGGATGCAAGGTCTACACGCCTGGCAGCACACGTGCCAAGCTGCCCAAGAAACTGGGTCACAATCGCAGGAGCTCCCCCAGAATGGCATATGCTCACCTGGATGCGCCTGCAAGGGTCTGCTCGATGCCGTGGCCCTGCATTGTAAGGCTCTCAGCCGGCTGCAATGCTGACTTCGAGCCTGCTATGTGCTATACGTCCCGTGATTCCAATCTGCAACTGCTGGCTTTTTGCCGCTTTTTGGGATTCTTCCTCAGTCCAGCAGGACACTTGTTCATGATGGAAAAATGGTCATAAGATCAACAGGGGCGTTGTGATGTGCACCTGCCATGGTTACACTGTCCAACCCATGCACCACAGCACCTGCCGCCCTGACTGGTTTGTGAGCGGCTTGGTTTTGTTGTCTTCACTGCTTGATGGCATCTTGTCTCCAGTGGCATTTGCATGTGCCTTTCCCCCAGCGATATGCCATTTGGTTGAGCATGTTTGAGCCATGTGATCTGCTCACATCCATATGTGCATGTACAGTCTGCTGGCTTGTCGCCAATAAATTTCCTGAATGTGCCATTGCTTCTGTGTGTTTATGTGAGAACAACATCTGCAAGTGCATGACCGCATGTATTTCATTGCTGCTAGCTGGATGGGTCAAGTGTGTGGGACACATTGCAGCCGAAGATATGCTTGGGGGCCTCTGGACTCGTCCAATCTGACAGTGACATGGCTTCTTGAATGGCATGTGACTCAGTGCTTAGGCTGTTGCAGAGAGATCTGGGGCCCGTCCCATCATGGGCAGACCAATCTGGTGCCTCGCTTGAAGCATTTTGTGTTGGCATTTCCCCTTTAGCTACACCCCACGTGCCTTGCCAGAAGCACTTGCAATGCTTTGCAGGTCATGAGGAGAGCGAGGCCAGCCTTGTGTGCGCCACCCCGGACAGTGTGCATGAAGGCAAAAAGGTGAGAATATGCACGAGCATTTGCATCTGGATCATGTCTTGAAGCCATTGTTTTTGCAGCAATTGGAGGATTCGAGGCAAACCCTGGGCCTCATCTGGCCTTTGCCGTGAAAATTGGTCCTCAGAATGTCCAGAAGGCCTAGCAGCTGATTTTGCAAAGCTGTCAATGATTGCGATGCCATTTTAGATTTGCAAGCACTTCCATGAACGCTATTCAGGCAGGCATGCACTATGGCGGCCGGTGCCAAGCTCAAGGACTGCCATGTGCGCCACCGGCGATATGTGTCACAGCTTTGCACAGGACTGTTCAAAGCACTGCATAATCACATGTTCAGTGACAGTAGCCGTGTGCCTGGCAGGTTGCAGTCCTCATCTGAGACTGTAATGGTCCTCGCATGGTCCAAGGCATTCATCCGCATGAGATTGTACTGGAGTCGTTTACCATTATTCTCCGTTTCCCTAAGCATAGAGTCTCTGCCATGCTACACCATCTCAATCTGCTGGCACTCAGCACTCCTACTCTCTCGCATGGTCCGACGAATGAATACCGTCACATGCAGAAGCGGAGCATCGATTCAAGAGGCACCGATCTTGCAGAGAGCTGGAGAAGGCATCCAGGCGCAGTCAGTGGGGCCTCGAGCATCTGGCCCCAGCACTACTGACAAGCGCCGCAAGCTCTTCTGATGCAGCATTGGCAAACTGATGCAGCATCCCGTTCCTGAGCCTGGACCGGATGGCAAAGGAGGCTGAGTCTGGACCAGTTTCATTCTCCTTCTCTCCCATGACAGCATCCTAAGTATGATCATTTGATTTGCTGCAGAGCAGCGTGGTCGGGCCCGATCGCCCTGAATCATCCTTGGACTGCCCGCAACATGGAACACGCCGCATGCAGTACTGTTTTGCACCCGCGCCATGGTACAAATTTTTTTTTATGGGAACCAGCCACCAGCAGACCAGATGCCTTGCTGCAGGTCCCTGGGGTCTCTGAAGACCGAAACCCTCCAGTCTGGGGTCAAAAACTCCTGACACCTACCACCACCGCCAGCACGCCCTCATGAAACCACCCCCGCACGCTGCAACACCTACATGCTGAAGCACCTCTTTGATCTGAGCTGAGGAGGCTTTGATCTGAGCTGAGGAGGCCCGTTCACAATCTTTCTGGGCCTGCTTGGAAGGACAGTATTTTCTGCTGCACCAGCATTGGTAATCTTTGTGTCATTTGTGTAAAGTACTTTAATCACCCGGCCACTGCTGTCTGGACACCAGCCAGAGCAGGCGCCTAGTCCCATGTGCAGTCGTCTGACAGGGTGCGGCATTCTGTCCGTCCTACCACCTCCCCAGCGCATGCAGGTATGCTCGGATTAGCTACCGAAGTCAGGGGAAAGCTTTATGGAACCGTGTGGCTGGTGTATCCATTTGAGCTGGTGTACCAACTTCACATATGTGCCATTGCTTTATGCACATACTGAGCATCTGAGGCCTGCAGAGTGCTTCTGAGAAGCAGTCCGCACACTCTGGGCGCCTCGTTGCGGAATGCCTTGTAGGCGACAAGCCCTGGACTGACTTGACCTGTCGTTGTGGTTTGGGCCATGGCGTTGCATGTACCAAAGCACTGGACAAAATCAGTAGATTAGCTAATTGGTCACTTAGATGGCAGGGTTTTGGGCTTGCAAGTTGATGTTCGCCAACAGATGCATATGGTCTGTAAGGTCTGAGAGATTCCAAACGCTGTGATGCTGAGCCTCAATTTGTATGGGGATTGTTGGTGCAAGGTCTGGTTTGAGTGAGCGTAGGTTTGTCACGTGTGGTGAGGGTGCATGGCGGTGACATAGATGGATTTGTAGATGCAAAGGACCCGTCATGATCATGGACCACAGATGAAGCTTGAACCTTGTTCTGGAGTGAAGTGGCCCTCATCAATCATTGCTGCTTGTGTCAGGTGGAAACTCCCTGCAAGCATGCAGCTGTTGACCTCAACACCCTCTCCACTGAATGTCAGAACAACCCTTTCAGGCCTTTTGACATGAAGACACATGACAAGACAATTTACAGCGTGAGATGCCGTGGCCACATGACCTTGCAATGATTGATCGATTGGAATGCCTGTTCAATTGCTGTGGCAAATGAATCTCGAGATGATCGTCATTGCTTAGTCTTTCATGCTGCATGATTCTGTCATCCTGCCAATCCTGCATGGCAGAAGTTTCTGCCTGGCTGTACTTCGGCGCAGCCTCACCATGCTGAATGCTGGCAGTGGCCGCCCTAACAATACCTGTGGAAGGAAGGAATGCGGCACCACCAGAAAGCAGGCCAGTGCACCGATATCACTTGCAGATGACTCGGTGCAGATGACTTCAGCATGCACCCTAATTCCAAGTGTGCATGAGCGGCGCAGGAATCCATGATGTAGCTGTTGCAGATCTCGCAGAGGGCCCATGCACGCTGCTGCAGGGGGCCAACCTCGCAGCCAATGCTGATTGCATGGCAAAGCGATACGCCCATGCTATGAACGCTGATGACAGTCAAGCCCAGACCTGTGTCGCATGATGCATTTCGGAGGATTCAGCTTCAACAGCTCCCTTGGGACGTTGCCGCCAGCTGCCTCCTCCAATTGCCCCTGAGCGTCTCAGCGAGATCCCTGCCGGCAAGGGCCACTTGCAGAATCTGGAGACTGCAGCTCGGAAGCTTCGACATCAAACACACAGTTTTTCATCGCAGGCAGATACCTCAGAGGGCCAACATCTTTCAGGATGATGACTTGGCCCGCCAGCAGCTGCAAGGCTGCAGAACTCTGGCTTCTCGGAGAGCGCAGCTGAAGAGCAATGGGCACAGCACATGGTGGAGGAGGGACACTCTTTGCTGGGCGGATGATGCAGGCTTGCACAAGGAAAGGCCGGCCAGCCTTGCATGATGAATGTCCATTTGCACTGCCTGAGCGATGATGCCATCAAAGAAGCTGACACTCTCCGTACTTGGCGGAGGTGCATGCTCTGCAGCGTTTGTGTGGAGCAATGTGTTTGCAGCGTGATATTGCTTTAGTGCAGCTGCCCTGCTCATGTTTGTGCTCGCACGTCCCTCTTGTGCGGTGACCACAGCAATTGATACACCTATCACCCATCAGACACTCCCATGCCAATCTGCCTTGATGGCAGCGTGCATGAGTATGATTTCCTTCCTTCCTTCCTTGCCAGCACTGTAAAAATTTATCATGACGCATCAACAGGAGCAAGCCCTTTCTTTCTTCCAGGTCATGCTCTCTATAGGCTGCCTGCTTTCTGCAACCAGCAGTGTCAGATGCAGAACCAGTTATTCCGCCTAGCTCTAGGCAAAGCCATAGATAGCTGGCAACACGATTGCATTCCCAATCATGCAGCCAGCTGCAGGGTTGCTAGAAAGGTTTTGTCTCAGTTCAACTCTCACCGAAAATGCAAAAAACCCAAAACGTGGTACATTTTCGACTAAAATCGAGTATGTTCACAACTTTGAGCCTTCCTGGTCAGAAGCAACTCAATGTCACAGTTCCAGCTTCAGTCGCTCAAGTCGATTATGGCTCCGTGACGCGTGAATATTGGTCGCTGAATAATGTGGTGTTCGCACTGACTAATTTACTAATGAATGTACGCTTGCTTGCAAATCGGCTGCCTTTGCCGTACTTAGAGACAGACCTCTTGGAGCTTCTACAGCAGTTGCAACCCTTGTAGAGCGGTGACTCATAAAATTCATATTCAAGGCCTGTGAAAGAGCATGTGGTGCTCAGCGGCAGTCCAAAATTACTGGAGATTCAGCAGCTCATGGGCGAGGAGCGATATGTGGAGCATGGAGCGAGGAGCTGGAATAGGCATATAGTACTTGCTTGACCCAGGCATGCGGATGTGTTAGGGTGAGCTCATGCTAGGTGTACAGCTTCTGACAATTGCGCCTGGCAAAAATAGATTGGAAACTTCCACCAATCTGGCATCATTTTGGGAAGCTTCATGTTGAAAACTTCCTCTTGGAAGCTGTCAGAAGCCCTCATGCAGACTATATGAGAGGAGCACTTCAGCATTCATCGGAATCTCAGTATCTCTCAACTTTCACATGTCAGGCCTTTCAGACTTTGCTCTCGAACCTCTGCGGTCTTTTACACACACACAGTGAATACAAAGCTACGGAGACCTGCATGCAGCCGGCACACGTGCATGTGGAAATCGGCGATTCCTCGGGAGCAAAATGGTGAATATGCTAGGCATGCAGTACACTAGGAGGTGCTGCAAGTCATTGGCTCCCACTCAATTCATGTCTAGAGTATCAAGAGGGATGCATTGTACATATCATGTAGACAGATGCGATGTTGGGATGTCATAGGTATTATATGCTGCAGGTCACCTATCATCTGCTGCCATATGTGGGCTATGCAGACAGCATGCGTACATGTCAGCCTCAGCTTGTATTGTCCAGATAGGCAATGATGCGATCACAGCATCGGTTCAGATCCATCTGAGTGAAGCTGTTGAAGCCTTGCAAGATTGCGTCCAACGGAGAAAAAGACCTGCCCACCTGCAAAGGACATCGAGGACATGAGAGATGAGTGAATGGACGCAACCAGGAATTATCAATTGCGGAGCATGAAGGGCAGTCTTGCAAGAGGCGAGCAGATATGCAAATTGAGATAGCAGCTGGCAAGCAACAGTGGTGTTCTCCGTCAGGTAGAGATTTGGTGTACAGCTGTGAGCATCCTTCTGCAGCTTGCCTCAGGCCCAGAGAATCTGTCGGTCACAAAGGTCTGCAGCACGGAAATCTACAGGCAACATTGGATAGCGACCAAACTGGCAAGCAATGCACAAGCAATGCACAACCTCAGATGCTGCTGTTTGATGAAGTGACTGATGATCACATGCATACCGATTCTGCATTCAAGCAAAGATGCTGACATGCAGGCAGCGACAACTTTGATGGTCACGAGGTTCGAGGATGCTGATGCAATCACCTCTCCTAATTGCCTGATGACGACCTGCGCCGTTTTGGTCATGGCAGCGAAGCTATGGTGTGCAACACAAGAGATCCTGCACGTGAAGCCTATTGAAAACGTTCCTGCTGCCGTCCGCCCCCGATGGGGGGGGGGGGGGGGGACCAAAACCCCTCTGGCAAAGGAGATGCATGCTCCTGCCTGTCAGCACCATATGGATGAATAGGTTCCTGTCCAAGCCATGCACAAAGAGATATCTATAAATATATGTATATATCACCTCCATGCCGCATGTCATCAAGTAGCAGCCTCAGTGCATCAGAAATGGCATGGCAAAACCGCTGACCTGTGGGGCGGTTCCACCAAAGCAGGGCGTCGCATGGGACCCAGGAAGCACCAATTCCTCGCAGCCTGCATGGAGAGGCACATGTTTTGTGCCAGCACATCAAACCCTAGGATGCTTGCACCTGCTGTGTTGGCTTCAAGTTCCACGCATGAATTGATCCGTTGTTGCTGACGGGGGTACAGGTCATGCAAGGCATTCAAGGGGCGTGTTTCCATCTGACTTGGTCATAGTACAAGAAGCCAGCCATGCAATGAAATTTGACCAAGGCGTAAGCCCTGCTGATCGGCGCTGATGCGCTGGAGGTACCATATCAGTCCGACTCTGATAATAGCTGGAATGCTGCAGGTCACAAGCATGGACATGGTCATGAGAAGCACCTTCGCTTTCTGCAGTATCCTAGAATACTGCCCATGTGGCATGCAGATCACCAGCAAGAAGTTGGTGAGCTGGCTACGACCAGAAGTGTGGTCTGTCAGGAGCCCTCAGTGCAAAGGCAGCAAATGATGGTGGTGGGCTGCATACGCTCAACGCAGGCTTTGTTAGGTGCAGCCAGAGGCTCAGATGCAATGCTGCTGACCTGCTTTGCCCCATACATCAAGCTCCTTCCAAGTGCATGGAATGAGATGTGCCCATGAAAGTTCAGGGGAAGGGATGCAGATGCCAAATGTGCTCGATGCTGTCAAGCTGGTCAACTTTCAAAATTCCCCACAGCATCTGCAATGCTGTGGCCTCTGATGGGGTGCTGGCCATACATTGGCAAAATTTCACTTTGGGTTGCATTCACCATTTGCCAACGAGCCAGGGTGCATCATTATTTGCACTGACAGACTTCAGGTTGTCAAAAGTGAATCTGCGCAGAACACACTTGGCTGGGCCTACCTTGACCAGGGTCACGACTGGCCAGGATGGGGTACACGAGGCTGGTCTCATCGAATGGGGTCATCTGCAAAGCGCACAAGCAGCGTCTTGGGGGTCCTGTACCGCGAAGAGATCAGCGCTCGGCTCTCAGGTGGCGGCGGCGTGAACTCCAGGTCCCCATTCCGTACCTGCACAGTCACAGTGGAATTGCTTGATAAAACACATTGACCAAGATCCTCTTGGCAGACGTCCCAATGAAAATTGTACTGACCGAATTTGCAGTTTTCTGACATCAACCGCCTGACCTACAGATCATGTGTGTCAATTTGGCCAGTGCCTGGTAACGATCAAGGTCTCGACTGCAAGCTGAACCAAGACAAGATTGTAACACGAACAGGGTGTGCAGATGCTGCAGAATGGACCCAAAGAGAAGGGGCCAGGGGATCACAACCCATGGCAACGGCGACAATGAAAGACTTCATCAGGCGTGCAGGCAGAGGGAGTGGCTCCACAGATCCGACAGAGCATCCAGGATTCAGCGAGGCCCTGAAGGTGCGCCAGCCTCTCTTGTCACAAAACACACAAATTCTGGTCAAATCGAGGCCTACAGACATGGAGCATTTGTGACAAGCAGAGGTCTGCAGGACCTGCTATGATATTGCCAGACAAACGATGGTGTGAAAGCAAGCCGTTGGTGTTCTGAAATGAACCAGTGGTATTGTTTCTTCGGACATGCGTCAGGCGGAAATTTCTCTGAGCCGCGATGCACTACGAGAAGCCCTGATGCACCATGAGAGGCTGCAGTGTTTTCTTCTGCCTGACGCATACCCGAAGAAATTTGCAAAACAATGCTTGCAGTGTCAAGTCCACCATTGAGGCAGCATACCTCTTCAAAGACGCTGCGGATCTGGTCCAGCCCCGGAGAGGGCTGCCAGAAGCTGACGCCTGTCCACCGGCACGCCAAATGACGCCAGCGCATCCCCTGCACTGCAACCCGTCCCAGCCATCACTGACTGTGAACACTCGCCCAGGACCCATGTGGCTGTTGAGCTGCCAGGCATGCACATCACAGCTATCACCCTGAACAGTACTGCTCGAATTTCAAGCTTTTGTGCAGACGAATGCACCGACACAAGTCAGGCTGCAATGTTGCTGGCGCTGCAAGTCCAGAGGGGGAAACATGCGCAAAACATCATCTACATAGATGTGCCAATGAGAACAAGAGACCTGTCCTGGTGCAAGCCAGCCCTCAATCTTCCTGCTAAGTAGCAGTAATGTTTGGCTCGGCCACAAGGCAGTACCTGCCCAAAAGGATTTTGATTCTTCTCTGAGGACAACTGCCCAGAGAACCACAGATATGTGTGTCACTTTCCACAAGATTGAGGGTGCACGCGTGTGGGTGAGGGCGTGGGTGTCTGCCTTGCATGCGCGCCAGACAAGACTCATCTCAGATTGCCTTGCCCAGACCGGCAGGATGGCAGGGAACATGGTAATAACAGGCCTCTGCCGGTGACCAACTTGCCTGCTCAGGAGGTCAACAGCAGTGAGAGCCGGCTGCGAGAAGGCGGACTGGGGAATCTGGCTCACAGCTGCTTGGAGCCCATCCAGCGGAGGGGAATTGCATCCTTCACCTCCCTGCACACCGCCAACAGGATTCTGTGCATGACCATCTAAAGAGGAAAGGAGGAGGGGGTGTTTCCAATGGCGTTGAGCAGCTGATCTGACACTCAGATGCCCATCCAGCGGAACAAAACTTGCATCTTGCACTTCTCTGTACAGCTCCAACAGCATTCTGTGCCCCCTTCCCCCGGACAACAGATCCGGGGGCTGGAATGACATCCTTCACTTCCCTGCACAGCATTGTGTGTAATAGCCACCCGCGCGGGGGGGGGGGGGGGGTGTCCTTGCGATGGCATTGAGCAGCTGGTCTGCCATGACCACTTCATATGGAGCAAGTCTCATAATTCAAAAGGCTCACTTGACCCCCCAGGAGCCCAGGCATCTAATTGCATGCCGTGCCTGCTACGAGAACAACAATCCCCGCGCTGTATCATCCATGGCAGAGGCTCATGCAACACCCCAGACCAGACTGCTGCAGCCAGAACTAGGCTGCTGAAGATCTGGCCAAGATGGACGCAGGTCTGCAATGGACAGCACGCCTGGAGCTTTTCAGGCACATATCTCAGGAGCATACCCTGAAAATGGAATGTAACTGGCAGGCCCTGTTGAATCAAGGAATTGTTTGAGTTTCTTGAGGCACCTTGATCCAACAGCACCAGCTGAACTTTACCCTCAAGAGGGGATGGGTACTGCCATCAGTAAAAGGCTGCCATCATGTGTTGGGCTGTCCCAGTTGTCCAGAGGAGCTGCATCTCTAAAATTATCTTCTTGCGATATGATGCACTATAAATATCAGCAAAAGGCACAAAGCAATGCAAAGCTCGTCCAGGCTTCAGGAATTGAAGCTGGAGTCATATACCCAAAAACCCACCAACAACCCACTGTGCACACACTCAGCAATAGGACCAGCAGGGGCTTGGCATCTTGCAGCACAGCTTGGGCAGTCGTCTCTGCTGGACCTTGTCTGCAGGATTGCAAGTCTCCAGGACAGAGATCCTGAGAAATGCCCCCTTCCACACCCGCTTTGTCAGCTGATGGGATGCTTGAAAAACCCAAACAGCATGGATCATACGTCAGCAGCCTACCTTCCTTGCCGTGTACGCATATAGAGAAGAAAGACGGAAGCGATGCACCACAATTAGTCAGAACAACTTGCTTACTCAGAAGATGATCAGTCACTTGAATACATCAAGCCATTGTAGCTGCAAAATTATCCTCTTCAATGTTGGATGAATGCCTTTAATATGTCAACATGAGTACAATTTCGTTGGACAGGCCAAAGCTCCATGATCATGCAGCAGACGAAAAAGGCACTGGGTCATCTCATTTCCAGCATGCCCCTTTCATGCACAGGCGTCCCAAGCCCCTGCTCTCTTCCGTCTGTGTGGACGGCAGCTATGAACTGGTGGCGGTGATGACCAGTGTAATTCGACTGATGAGTGTTTGCAGACTATCCTGCTTGCCCGAACAAGAGGGCGCTGAACCACAATGAATGTTCCTCTGATGGGCAGTGCGCATGGCAGCCAACCCCTCCCCGGGCGCGCGCGAGAAGGTGGGGTGGGGGGGGGGGGGACAAGGAATGCTCTGCTGAAAGGATTATCAAGGATTATCAACAGACCAAATGTCTGGGTGTGGGCAAGCAAACCTGAAAGGGCCACAGATGCAAATAGCCTCACTTGTTGTTGAAGGAAATGATGACGTTGCTCTGGTTGGGGGGTGATGAGCTGGCAGCCGATGAGCAAGTTGCAACAGCGCGCCATTGCTGTGGCCCACGCCATGCACAGGCAGCCCCTGCGGCACCGCCCAGCTCTGGAACCGGTCCGCCCTCAGCTCCAGCAGAGCAGCCTCAAAAGCCTACAGTACATCATGCTGTTCACGTGTAATTCTACACACAGCCAGACATTCAAGTGAAAAGACACAAAAAATGTCATGTCCCCTCTGTGCCAGAAG